>CM076572.1:658554686-658948631 GCA_034641835.2 Pinus albicaulis
TATTTTAATAAAAGGGAAAAGTGCTCCATGAATAAAATAATGCTCTAGAAGGCTCCAAGAGATCTATAAAAGAAAGGGAGGAGGCCATTGGGAGATATCTTTGGAGTAGATCATTTTCTTGTGTATGAGAGGTTTGCAAACGTGGTTCTCTACTTCAGCCGTAGCCCCAAGACGAAAACCCTCGGGTGATTTGTGAGTATTGGACGGAAACCCAATACCCTTGAGGAGGTTTCACTCAGAGATCTCACAGTGCTTCAGTGGAGTTTGGAGAGGTCAGTTTTGTCGTAGCCAATTTGCAGCAGTCTCCTTGCCGAGCCATCTACATCATTGCCAGCATCATTCATCAGTTGGGCCAGAGATCTTTCTGGGTTTGCTCCACTTGCTTGGCAAGCTTAGGTTCCATTGTTCCTTTATGTTGATGTACTTTTTATCATGGATTAATAAAATGGCTCAGTGATTTTATCAACATCCATTATGTTCTATTAGTGGTTGTGTGTATATTTCCATTTATTTTGTTGCTTAAGTTTATTCTTGCAATTTTAGTTAAAATATCCCTTTTGGGATATTACAAAAGTCAAGGAAACTAGGTCAGATCCAAAAGATTTCAGTTGTAGGGATACAAAGGGGCATGGCAGGTATGTTCTATGACACTTTGAGGTTGTCAATTGTAGTGTAGGGTGGAAAATAAAAGGTTCAAAATGGGCATGACAAGCATGAGTTCATTTATCATAACATGAATAACATAAACATGAAATTCCTACCAAAACAGAGCATAAACTTTGTGAATTCTATTTAACATCTTATAGGAAGATCACTGAAAGCAAGGATATGGAAAGAAGATGAACTAATCATTCATAAAGGTGAATTATGGAAGAAAAACACTGCCATAAAATCATACTACATGAATCCATATATAATAACTGCAACTAGCCTTGTATTTCTGCAAAAATAAACTATACACAAAGCTCCAAGCCTTCTACTCTCTGATGTCCAACCTTGAGTCTAACTGAAAACAAGCTACATATAGACCAAAAACCATGTTCCCCTCTCTCAGGGGGTCGAATCCATCAAGATATGAACAATTTACACAAATTTCTCTAACCAAACCTAAGACTAGGGAGGTTAAAACAAACTCTCCTTTTAGCCTTTGACTGACCTTTCTATCATTAATGACCTTCATAATTACATCAAATTTACATTAACAAACTTAATTACATTCATATACATCATGTCAACTCAAAATAAGAGAAATTACATCATGAGAAACCAAGTTTGACTGATAAAACTCGAAAATTTGACCTCCAGGGAAAAGCGCAGCACATTCTGAGAAAAGCGCAGTGCCATCTGCGAAAAGCACAACATCAACTTGGAGGGAAGCTTTGAGTGACTTCCAGTGCTCCAAAACTTGATCTGAAGGTATCATTGGAAAGCTTAGGATGTCTAGTTGTCCATAGAGTCCTTAAGCAAGCAAAATGGCCTCTCCAAGGTTGAGAAAATTGGATTCTACCAAGGTCACTCTAAAAGCGCAGCGCCAGGGTAAAAATAGTGGCAAAAAGTGGATTTTTAGCACGTTTTTTTTTTTTTCATTTTTCTTCCCACCAGAAGGCTGACATGGCACACAAACTAGGTCGCTAACATGTGCAGGTCACAAGCTATCCACCAATATAAACCTTCGGTGATTTATAGCCCTCGGGGAAAAGTGCATTGCGCTTTTCGCTATCATGAATCTCCTATTTTAGCCAAAAATCAACAAATTTTCAAAATTTTCAAAATTTTCTTCAAAAATGGTCCAGAGTTGCCCCTTTAAGTTGGAAAATTATGTGCTAGGAAATGAGAGAGGTCTCAGCGAACAAAGCAAGCTTATCCTTCTTTTTTTACTTAATTAGGGTTTTCCTCAATTTCCTTTTCAAGTGTTTGACCCTAATCTGAGAAATATTGTTTCTGGTGCAGTAATGCATTTCCATGTGCCTCTGAAGCTTCTTGTCCCTGTTGACCTTCTTGAGGAGCTTTTCCAAGTGACAATTTACCTTGTCAAGCCAAAATTCCTTATCGTTCTCAATTTCTGTGGCAATCAACTCATCAAAATCATCTTGACCTAGTGATAGAAATGTTTCAATTTCTTGCTCTTATTGCCTCTTGATACCTCTTGTTCTTGGACTCCTTGGTTTGATTTTCACTTCCTTATCCTCAAGCTGCTCAACATCAATCATTGACTTACCTTTGCCATCCCCCTTCTCCAAATATGCCTTGGGTTTGCTAAGCAAAAGTTATTTTACTTAGAGTTACATGTTCTCCTGCTGAAGAAATTTAATCATGAAATTATCCTTTGAAAGTTTGTCTTTGAGCACTCTAATGTCAGCTTCCTTCTCTTTTATAATCTTCTCTGGTGACGTGTCCTCCTCATGCATCTCTAGCTCTGCCATGTCAGTGTCAAAATGTACATGTTCTTCCTCTTGCAATGGTGCCTCATGTTGATATGTTAATGTCTCTTTTTAAACTGATGTAGGCCAAGCCCTTTCCACACTGCCAAGAGCAAACATCAGCCTCTTTCCTCTAATATATGTTTTAGTCACCTCAACCCTAGGTGTTCTTGTTACAGGTTTGCTTGTGGAACCAACTTCTTGATGTCTTGGTGATGTCAAAGGTGTAGACTGATTGCCAGACTGAATTGGAGTAGGCAAAAGAGAGGCTGACTGCATGAATGCCTCCCCAAGACAAGTTGACCTGTGTAAGTTGATGGCAGACAATGATTTTAACCAAGCCATGATGGAACAAGTTTTCTTGGTGATCTTTCCCTTTGCTATTTACTTTTTATACCATTTTGACCAAGCTTCTGTAGAGGTACTGAGGTAGGTAAAGAGATTTAACACCTGTGAAATGCATCAGTAATTTGACATGGTATTGATATATCCTTGAAAACATACCCTCACATGTGAAGTATTTCATGATCATGTTCATGAGAGGGGCATACTTATCAAGCGTCTAAAAGGAAAAACATGATTTAGAGCAGCTTTGTAAGGAGGCTTCAAAAACATTTTGTACTTTTCAATATCTAGGTATGTCCTTTTGAACCAGCGCTCTCCATGGCTAGGGATCCTAGTGGCTATGGCAATGGCCTCTACTGAAATAGTAAAAACAATCCTAGCAATAGTTGCCTTATACCTCCTTAGACTAGTAGCAAAGGTGCTTGTTAATTTATCACTAAAACCAAATTCTTCAATCTTTTGGCAAAAAACAAGGCAACCTGCATCTTGGAATGACTTGTTGAGAAATGGTGAAGCCATGATATCCGGTACTCTAATGGGTTCATATATGATGATTTGACCTCCTTTATGCTTCCTCTGATCCGTGGTATCTAGATCCATGTGAAACCCTAGCTGAATAGGAAGGGGAATTAGGGTTTAGTTTTAGGAAAACTAGGGATTTGGGGCAGTTTTATGAATGGAGGCAGATGAAGGGGTTTGAGCGTGTCTAAATCCTTGGGAAAATTTTGGGGGATAGAGATAGATGTTAGGGAGTGCAGGGAGGTGGGATTTTGGGAAATGAGTGATGGGAAAGGGTATAAAAATTAAAAATACAACCCTAGTCTAGGAAAGTGTAGTGTAGGCTAGGGTTTATAGGGAAATGAAGGGAATGAAGGAAATGGGTGAGGGGAAGTGACAAGGAAGGTGCATGGAAGGTGAGAGAGGGTATTTGAGAATTAATCTTAGGGTTTTTCATAGCAAATGGATCAAAAACACTACGAGACCAAAGCGCAACAAACCTTAGGAAAGGATGATTTTCTAAGCTTTCAAGCATGAACTGAAGCTAAAGAAAGGTAGTTTAGGGACAAATGTAACCCACTTACTTGCTTTTGATGAGCTGGAACCCGTAATTGATGAAGAAGCACCTAGAAAAGAAAGATTGTGCTCCCTTGAGAAAAACACAACACCTTGGAGAAAAGCGCAGCACAACAGGAAAATTCAGCTTTTCAAGGAGAAGTTTGGTTGCTCCGAGGGCTAGGATGCAATTCAATGGTGGAGAGATGTCTTATGAGAGAGTAATGAGAAAATGATGTGCTCCTTTGGTATTCTTATAGGCTGGAGGGTCGATTTTCTCTTAGGTGGTGATGTGGCCCCATCTTGTCTTTTCACAAAATGACTTGATAAACTTATGTACTACAGCTTCAAACCTTATTATACATAATTACATCTTGATAAAGATAAAAATGCATTTTAAAGATCACTATAGAACACGTTTTCCCTATTACTACTCCTAATGGTGACCTTGATGATGACATGACATATTTACATGAAATTTGATAATATGACCTAATTATGACACTATATGCAATGATAACTAGAATGATGACCAATATGACCAAGACAGTCTTCCAAGAAATAATGACATGACCATGGTAAGATTTATTGACCATGAGAATGAAGGCAGAAGTAATGACATAGATATACTAACCAATGGTCAAATTTTTATTTGAAAACAATTTGAAACCATAAAAATTAGACCTAGGACCCTATCAACCATATGAAAGAGCATAATTTGATTACTGGTGACTGATAGGACTGACAAACACTAACACTCAGGACTTGTTTGTCTAAACTAGTGGTTGTGGCCATAATGGTGGGTTTCCACATGGTGACTGCCACTCGAACCAATGGATCGATCCCATGCAAGAATCTTTCAGCTTGAGATTTATCATATGCCATATAGTTCACATGATGGACCAAGTTCGCATAGAATTCAGCTTCATAATCATCGATACATCTACCATTTTGTCGCACTGCATGGAAAAGCCCCTATTTGTTGGTTGGCCTGCGATGACGTCTTGATCATGAAGTAGGGGGGGTATCGTTGGTCTTATGGAGCTCCAACCTTGGATATGATACCTAGATCCCTGGGTTAGTGTTAGGGTTGAAGCTTGATGGTAGTGTTGACGGGGAAAGATGCCTTGCCAACAGTGAGGGGATCTCCCCGGTATAAAGACCCAACTAGACGCTAAACCGTTTGTGATAGGGATCTTGTCCAGTATGTAGGCCCGGCTGTCGTTAAATTGATGGGATGTATGCCCTTTCTAAGATGGAGGTGTATTTCGGAATCATGAGAATGCACGACTACTCGAACGATATGAAACGAATGGTCGATGGGTTGAACTGAAAATGAAACACTATGAATAGCAAAGCAAGATTTAAAGCATGCAACCAAAAGAAGTATTGTTAGCAAAACATCATTAGGTCCATGCTCATAAAAAGGCTTGTTTGACCAGAAGAGAAACAATTCACTATGGTCAAAACACCATTCAATTCCTTAAGCGTGTTTCCAAAATATTAAGACAATATCAACAACTAAGTTATCAACATATCCATGTGCTAAACATTCACATACCATTAATACATCCAAAGAGCTTAAATGTATAAATGATGCACAAATAGAAACGCAGATTAACTAGCTACAAATGACACCAAGTACATGAGAACATAATTTCCATAATGTCAACACACATTAGTTTCCATCAGATCCAATAGTGGAGTCAAAACATTCATTTGTATTCATTCCCGGAATTATACATTGAATGTTGTACAATTATCTCTCTCTCCTTGTGGAGTACAAAAAAGGTCCTTACATTATCTCCTGAGGGAGTACATACAGAATAAAAAATGACCCTTGGGCTGCCCTTCCCTTTCATCTTCCTAACTGTTGGCATGGTCTGGGACCTGGGAGGATTTTCGACTTGCGACCTACCTGAGGTTGTGACCTGTGACTGGGAAAAATTTGCGACCCGGGATGTGCATGTGCCTGCTATCTGTAAAACCAGTATTTTCAGGGAAGCAACTATGTGATAGAGAGGTTTGGGGTATCTACATGTTGTTGTTATTTAAGATAGTTTTTCCCTGTTAGGTAGTTGGTAGCTACTGGAGTGATTTGAGGCATGTCCTCTCCTAGCCTATGAAAACATTCTAGAGCATCCAGAACTAAAGTGTTCCTCCTCATATTGATCTGATTAGACAGGGAGGACAGCTTAGTTTAGATTCGGATTGGTGTAAAAATGTATTGGTCGATGTTATCCTTAGAGGTTGGGAGGTCCTGTGAAGCAGTTGCCTATTTGATGGGTTCTAAGAATGCTTGGATTTCTTGCATTACCTCTTCCCTCATCCTCTGCTTGGCTAGTGTCCCTAAGGAAGGGATGTGGTGCACTTCCGCCATCAAATATATGCCACTGATGAGGTGCTCATAAGCATACATTACCCTCTCTACATCCTTTATGAGCTTGTCCCTGGACTGTAGCTTCATCCGTATCTGTACCTTATCATTCTGAGTGCGGATCTAGTCCTTCTTTGGCAAGGTGTCAGGAGCTTGTGGGTACCGTTCAAACCATTCAAATATGATGTCTATTGTTGTGGAGGCTTCCTTTAGTTGCGCATCCCTTTTCCTAATTTCTTCCTGGGATCCTAGCAAAGGAGTGATTTTCTGTTTTATATTTATCATCTCCTCATATACCTGCTTCATGGTGCTCCCTAAGATATCCAAATCCCCCTGAATGGCAGTCTGTAGTCCGTTGGGCTGAGTGAGTGTAAGTTGGAGCCTTTTATTTTAAGTTTCTAGGGCCTTCTTTTCCGTCTCCACTTGAGTCGCCCTTTGCTTGGACGCCTAGAGTCTGATCTGTGGAAACAAGATTTCTCTGCTCATCCTAGTAACATTATCTTCTATGGCAGCTGCAAAAGAGGTTCCAGTCGATGTTATCATTATGGGGTTAGTCCTAGTGTCCAGGACTATGTCTTTCTCCGTGGTCACTGCGAGAGGCTCGGTTGGATTCCGTGTAATGAATTTTCTCCTTTCTTGCCTGATTTTATGAGTGTACTGATCGTAAGATAGTCTTGTCAAATCCAGTACATCATTCTCATGTTCCTCCAAGATGTCGAGTTCTGAGAGTGGGAGGTTTCCTCCTGTCATGGGAGTTGTAGAGGGTACGTCAATGTGTGGCAGGTTTTTTTACTTCTCGGATTTCTAGGGTTGTGACCCACTTCCCTCTGCCTCCTTGGAAGTATTTTTCTGTAGCTTCTTAGCTTCTTATTCCTTTCTCTTCTTCTCTGCTTCTTCCTTGTCCTACTCTTGTTTCATCATGTGCTCGGCCTCCCTTTTTTTTGTCGTTTCTCTTTTCCTTCTTCGTGAGAGCCTCTTCTACTTGCTTATTTTTCTGTTTTCCTCTCTGTTGTTTCTTTTTTTGTTCTTCGACTCGCTTCCTTTGTTTCTCTTCTTCCTGTTGCTGTGCCAGGGCATCTTGGGATTTCTTGAGTTCTTCCTCTTTCCACTTCTTCTCATATTTTGGTTGTGTTTCAGCTCCTTTGTCCCCTCCTTCCTATTAATCTTTGAGAGAATCACTGCTTGTAGTATTCTTCGGCTTTTTGGGTTGAGAGGTTGATGCTCCTCTTAAGGGGTCATTTCATCTCAAATCATCTACTCTTTCTTGTAGGGTTTGTTTTTCCTGGTACTGACCCTCTTGATCTCCATCCAAGATGGCTTGTCCTTCGGGGGTCGCTGCCCTGTTAGCATTATACCAGTTTTTACTTGCTCTTCCACGGGGCACTCTGTGCGCTGGTAGGTCCAGTTAAATTTGTCCCACTTGCAGTGTATGGTGATTATCTTGTCAGCATCATATGACCTGCGAGCGAAGTCCACGAAGTGAAATCCCTTGATGTCTTCTTCTTTTGCTTCCACTTCTTTGAATTCTTTGACTGTATATGCACCAATAGTAAGCGGGAGGGTAGGCCATGGCTTCTTCTTGCCCTTTCTTAGCGTCTTAAAGAACCTGCTTTTCATTTGATAGCACACATCTTATAATGTAAGATTGTTAGTGATAAACTTGTGAAATGCGTGAGGTGCCTTGAATGACCCAAAGACTCTGATGAAGGTACCTTTCGTGCTGAGGAACAAATGGGATACCTTAATCACCATCTCCATGACCCTTTTGGACATGCAGGGAGGATCCTCAATGAAAAGGCGCCGGTAGAGCGCAGTGATGAAATTCTCTGAGATGGGTTCAATGTCCTGCTTGTACCTGGTGGCCTAGAATACGTTCAGATCTTTGTGGATAGGTCCACCATGTGTCGCATCCCCATTGTGTGTCCAATCATCAAACTTACATTGTGAGCATACTACATCTAAGAGGTAGCAAGCCATGTAAAAATTTGATTCACATCCCTCCTCTGGTACTTGGGTTGCTGATATGTTCACTTTTAGTGATGACATTAATAGATGTCCCTAGATGAAACGAGTGTGGTAAGAGGTGATCGCGTACATGAGCAGAACCCATGCTCCACTAAAAGTAGTGACATCTTTCCTACCATACATCATACACACCATAGCTACAACAAGCTTGTATACTTTTCTCAGGCCTTCGGTTTTGTACTCTTGTTCCTTCTTGCCTTTAAACTTCTCACGGTCCTCCCACCAACCCTTCAAGGTATCCTATATTGGAAAATCGTGTGTGGCAGCCCACTGGGCATTGAAATATTCTTCCCTAGGTGGGAGAGAGTAGTACACTTCTGTGTCCAACCCATTTAGATTGGAAAAAGGCTTCCCTGTGTGATCATGGATGACCCAGAACTTTGAGTCTACCTTCTATAGGATCCACTTGACTAATTCCATGCACAGGAAGATCAATGGGTGGGCACCAACATAATGAATTTTTAACCTCTTAAACTAAATGTATACCTGTCAGTATTCGAGGTCTTTCGGGAATTCTTATTTTGTGAATTCTTGGTAAACTTGATACCATGACATCTTGTCACCTTTCCCGAAGACACGGGAAATATCCCTATAGATGGGAGGCATCGGAGGAGGCATGTCTTCTTCTGATAACTCTATCTTTGGGATTATTTTCCTCCTTCGAATTTTTGGAGGCCCCATGTCGCTTGAGGCCGAAGAGATAGAGACACACTCAAGCTCAACTTTGATATTCCCTAGCATATTCAGAAAATAGTCCCATGATAAGGCGAACGACATGAAAGCTAAAAATAAAATAACTGACTGTACTGATTAAGGCTTTGGCTTCCCAGGATAGGTCGTTGTGACCTATTTTGGTCACAAAAAATCTAGATTGAAAGGTTGCGACTTAGCAATGTAGTGACCAGGTCGCAAAGTCGCATTAGGGTTTTTCTGAAGAAAAATAGGCGGTCGCAACCTGCGAGGAAAATATGGAAAAAAGGGGAAAAAATCTAAGGGAAGAGAATGAATCTAAGTTGAAAGGCTCATAGGAAGGCTAGGGAGGGGTGTCCATAGTGGCAGGAGGAGAAATTTGTGGTTAAAGTGGGTTTAGGCTTGATAATATTAGAGGCGGAAAGGGAAACCCTAGCTGGAGTGATAGTGAGGGCTAAGGATTGCAACTAAGGGGTAGCTAAGGTAATTAATAACCTAGGCTTGGGGAAGGTAGGCATACAGCCAATAAATAGGAATTGCAAGAGGTTTCGGCGACTTACTTGGGAAAAATTGCACTCTGATTGGCTTTTCAGACATCTCATTTCCTCTATCGTGCAGGTCAAATGCGACCTACACAATCGTTTTATTTATAAATGGGTCGCACGTGCAGTCATTAATGGAGGTCACAAGGTCACAAACCTGGCTCAGTTTGGTAGATATGTGACCTGGCGACCCAGGAGTTTGCTTGGTCACAAGGTCGCATAGTCGCAAAGGTTAGATTCCAACACAGTTTTCGACTTGGCAACCTGACAACCTAGGTCAGGTCGCGAGGTTGCTAAGTCACAACTTGCTGAAGTTTGGAAGAAGGGAAACTTTGCGACTTTTTGACTTTACTTTAAAAAAATTGAAGTCATCTTTTGGCTTTGATATTACCTATCCAGGGTGGGTTGTTTGAGGTCCATGGTGGAGGCTGGAGCAATCTCGTCCTTATCAAAAGTAAAAGGGGCTCTGAAATTTCAAATTGGTGCCAAATTTTGGAGGGTGTTGTAGAGGCTACCGCAATTGGCGATTCACTGGTAAAACCAAAAATCTTTGCCTGTTCTTAATCTCAAGGGTGGAGGGGGTGCTTTGCAGGCTCTTTCTTCTAATTTCGTGGGTCCCACTAGCCTCATCTCTGGCCTTCGTGTGTTCATTTTATCCATTTTCCCTACGCGGAATGTTATTCACCGTTCTTTCATTGTTGGAGACCGAACAGGAGGGTTCAAAGTAATCTCATGGGATTCAGCATAGTTGTTTGTTCCCCTGTGCTGCTCTGCTGCCAACGAGCCTGATGGGCCCCAGTGGAGTCACTGCCTAGGAGTCACAAATGTTGCTTCACTGCCAGCAAGCCTGGTCAGTACCCCAGTGGAGTCGTCACATTACCTCTCTGCGCAGGAAGCCTTTATCAATCCTTTACCCTTTATTTCATGTGCTAATAGCACTTATTTATATGTACTCAAGGCACTTATTTGTATGTGACGAATATTTCCTGGGAAGATAAGGGATCCTGACTTATGTTACTTGCAATAGAGGTTGCTCCTAGTCTTTTATTTGGGGACCTTTGGGTTTTCCTGAATACCCTTTTTCCATGTGAGGTTGGTCCTTTTCCCCTTTCATCCAGTGACCCATTTCACCATTAATTTTTCTTTAACATCAGTTTACAAGTTGGTGCACTAGGTGAGATACTTGCACTTAGGTCTGGTGACTTGGTCGCATTTTCCCCACGAGATGGCTATCAGATACATGCTTGGAACATTGTATGTTTCAGGGTTGATTCTTCACAGGAGAAGATTCCAGTACAACTTTCCTATTGCATGACTACTCTGTTGATCCTTAAACTTGAGGCACTAAGGGATGAAATTCCAGGGACTTGCTCAAGGCAAGCCATTTATTAAAAACAAAAAAACAAAGGAAACATGGTGAGGGAGGTAAAGCAAAGAAAACAAAACTATGGTACAGAGTGTGAAGATAGCCCAAGGGGTCGTCAGATGAAGTAATGCTTGAGGTCGTGCCCATTCACTGGGAGGATTTTGATCCTCCCTTCTAAGTTTTGGAGTCTATACATGTACGGACCGACCTTCTCTTTGATTTGGAATGGGCCTGTCCACAGGGCTTGAAATTTCATGAGCCTTGTCCCATTTGAGGTCGAGGTCACCAACTTCGAAGAGTTTGTTCTCGGTGGATTTCTTATCAAACCATCAATTTATCCGACTTTGGTGGATGGAAAACTTTTCCCTTGCTTTCAACCTTTCCTCCTTTAGTTTTAGTAGGGTGTATATGTGGGCTTGCAAGGCAGGGCATGGGGTACCATGTATTTCTTGGGATAACTCAAGGGCAAGGAGAGAGAGGTTAGGGGGAAGGATGGCCTATTTCCCATAGACTAGAAAGAATGGGGAGGTTCTCAGGGAAGGTTTAGGTGTGACCCAATCATCCCAGAGGGAATTTTTGAGGGCATTGTGCTAGTTCCAGTGTTGGGATAGCAGGTTCTTCTTGATTATCCGAATGAGGTGCTTTTTGGTTGACTCGGCTAACCCATTCCCTTAGGGGTATTAATTGGCAGAATGTTTGAGAATGATACCATTTTCTAAATAAAATTCATATAGTTTAAACCATGAAAAATAAGTAGCATTATCAAAGACGAGAGAGGTTGGAACGCAAAACCTGGTCATGATGTACTAAGTGATGAAAGCTATTATCTCTTGGTCGTTGGTCTGGCGTAACGGTATCGCTTCAACCCACCTTTTGAAATAATCTATGGTTATGAGGATATATTGGTGTTGCTTGGAGGAGTGTGGCAGCATCTCCCCGATGACGTCTAGACCCCACTGCTGGAATGGTTCCTCCATTATGATAGAATGTAACAGAGCAGCAGGTCAGGATTCCCTGGTGGAAAAATTTTGACACGAGGGGTACTTATGAACATAGGCGCGTGCATCCTTAAATAGAGTGGGCCAATTAAAACTGGCTCGCATAACCTTATGAGTTGTAGCATCTCCCGCATAGTTTCCATCGGTCGGGCCATCAATTATTTCCTTTAGGAATTGTTGGTCCTCTCTAGGTTCTAAGCAGCGTATCAATACGTCGCTGTGATGCTTGCGGAGCAGCTTACCTTGCAACATCTAACAGGATGCATCTTTCATCCTTATTTCTCGTTTCTACTGGGACGTCAAGGTGGAATCCATGACGTCACGGCCAAGTTACTATAGGAGGTCTACGTACCATGATGGGGAGTTTTTCTGATATTTTTTGTCGGGTTAGTACATCTCTATCTCATGCTCCCAATACTCTTCATCATTGTTCCTTGGGTCAGCAGCTTCAGCATCCATTCGGCATAACCCCTACCCCTCAACCGTGTGTGTAGGCTTGAATTCTAAGTCATACTCTTGAAGGCATGCCATCCAGTTGCCTCATCTCTCACCCAGCTCCTGCTACGCAAAAAGTGAGCGGACTTCTGGGTGAGGTACAAACACCGTTACATGGTTCTTCAAAATGTATGGCCTAAAATGCTTAACTACCTTATATATCGCATAGGCTTTCTTGTCGATATCAGGATAGTTCAACTCGGAAACTTGCAACCCTGCGCTCATGAAATATATGGGTCGTTCATCGTTACTGTTGTCTTTCTGGGTGAGGACAGCTGCAAATGATGAATCTAAGGCAAAGTATACAAGATAAAGCCTTTGTTAAAATATGGGCTGTGTAGGGAAGGTGCTTCCGTGATGGCCTTCTTGATATTGTCAAATGCTTCTTTCTCAGGCAGATTCCATTTAAAATTCATGTTCTTCTTAAGCATGCTTTGCATAGGTTTCATGATTTGTGCGAATTTTGATATGAATTTTCAGAGGAAGTTGATTTTCTCGAGAAATGACTACATGGCTTTTTTATTGCTTGGGGGAGAAATTTGGGCGATGGATTTTGTACAATCTAGTTCTACCACTATGTTGTCCCAGGTTATGATGTGGCCCAACAAATTTACTTTCATGACTTCAAAGATGCTCTTCTTTGGGTTCAACGAGATTCTGTATTTTCGGCACCTCTCAAAGATCTATTTGAGGTGGTGCTGGTGGTCAGATCTACGTTTGGAGAACACGGTGACCTCGTCAAGGTAGACCACCACACTTTGTCCCATTATCCCCTAGAAGGTGATGTCCATGGACCTTTGGAAGGTTTCCCCAACATTAATTAGGCCAAAGGGCATGCACCTAAATGCGAACGTCCCCCACTTAGTCCTGAACGTTGTCTTCAAACGATCTAGTTCCGCTACCAATACCTAGTTGTATCCTGAGAAACCATCCAACAATGAGAACATTTCTGACCCAGATAATGTTTGACGAATCTGCTCCATAGGGGGCACTAGGTAGTTATCCTTGTCGGACGATCAATTTAAATTTCAGAATTCCACACATAAGCATATTGCGTCGGAATTCTTGCAGACTGGGACCAAATTTGACAGCCACGTCGAATGTCGAACTTTGAAAATGATGCGGGCTTCCAGGAGTTTCGTAAGTTATTTTTGGATCATTGGTTCTAAATTCGGATGCACTTTCCTTAGCTTCTGTTGCAAAGGTTTGACTCCTTCCTTCATTGGTATCACATGTTGTATAATTCGCGTCATAAGTCTGTAATTCATCGTATGTCCAAGAAAGAACATCTCGGTACTTCTTAAATAATTCAATAAAGGATTGTCACTCATGGGGTGTGCACTTGGTACCGAGATTAACGAACTTCGGTTCCGCTCTCGTCCCGAGGTTCACTTGTTGGTGCAATAGGGTGGAACTTTTCACCTTTGTATTGGGGGGCTCCCAAAATCGATTATGTAGGTCAAATAACTTCTCGAGGGAGACAACCCCTTTGGGTACGAGGTTCCCCTTGTGTTCTTCCATTTCCTTTTGTAAAGCCAAATCATGCTCCTCTTCCTCAAACATTACATATTTGAATACATCTATGTTTAACATGAAATATAACACCTGTTGATCATCATTAAAAACGTGGAAATTAGTTACATTATCCGAAACTGAAGGTTTATAGAAAATTTCAATAGAAAAACCATCCCTTAATGGGGTAAAACTAGTGGCAGCATTTTCTAATGTATCAGTTGTCGCGTTATGCATTCTAAGTACTGACTTGATATCAAAAGCATCGAAAGCGGAAATAAAACGCCATACCTCCTTTCTTATATCCTTTCAAATGGGGGGATAGGTAGTGAATAGTGTTGCGTACCTACCATGTGATGATTTCGGAGTCGTCGATTACTTGCAAGCAACCAACTTTGAGGTCGATTGCTTTCTTGAGGCCTAGGATCAGTGCTTCATATTCGTTTGTATTGTTGGTGCATTGGAATTCTAACCTGCAAGAGATCGGGAACTTGTTTTCTTTTTTATCTATCAAGATACAACCAGCACCAACCTCGTCATGGGTCTTGGAACCGTCGTAGTATAGGGTCCAGATTTTGTACTCAGGTGTTTCTAAATCGCATGTGTGTACAAACAAGATACTCAAGGCAAAGACATCTAGTGGACTTCCTAATGCGGCAGGGTGGGACACAGCACACGGGAGAAATTCTAACTGAGTGTCTGGGGAGACTGGGAACTGAGTGGCTTGGTAGCACCGAAAAGTAGCCTTTGAGAAACACATGCCCATATCTTCTTGTGCAAAGTTGATGGGTTCATTGGTTGCTTCAAGGTCGGTCACCGTATGTTTTATGTAAAGTTTGCTCCCGACCCGGATCTGATTATTCCAACCCTTGTTGGGAGCCATGAATGGGACCAATCGGTGGCTAAGTATCCTTGTAGTTTTCTTGACCAATCCCAGCTTAGTAGCAGGTAGTAGGCTTCCAGAATATCCACGAAAACTATGTCGATGCACTAATGGACTTGGGAGTCTAAGGAAAGACGTATTAGGACATTATTCAATTTTCCCACAGAGGGAACCTGGGACCTATCAAGAGGAATGATCTTGGCATCAGTTTTCTCGGGGCAGATAGTCAATTTTTTGCATACAGACAGGGGCATGACATTAGTAGATGAATCAGAATTGACGAGGAAATTGTGGACATTGAAATTGAAGATCTCAAAAGACAAGAGAAACGAGGGTGTGGACCCTCGCGAGTTGGCATTGATGACATTGACAATGGATTGGAGGTTCACCGAGGTGTTGAGTCTCAAATCTGCATCTTTTCCATACACTTTTCTATACCTTTTTCACTCACCTAAACCTCCCAAGTTGTCAATATCATGTGCAAAAGAGCATCTAATATGGTTTTTAATTATATTTTTGTGTTTGCTATTTGATTTAGATTTTGTTCATTCAGCTGCGGAATCTTGCCACTTTCCGCAGCTGCTGCAACTTTCCGCAGCTATTTTGTGAAAATCTATGCTACAGGTGTCTACAAGGAAAACGAGCCACATGGGCAGGTCAGGAATGATGTGGACATGGTTCGTGTCCTATTGGTTCGAGAAAACTCATCTAAAGAAGCCGCAGTCAAAGGCGTCCATATGGAAGTCAACCATAGAGTCTCATGTTGGCAGGACTCTGTTTCGTGTCACATGAAGATTCATACGGCCGTTTCTAAGTTGCGGAGGATAAATCGACATCTGTACATGGCTCCTTAGTCGAATTCAAGCATCCACTCCTCGTAGATTTACTTTCCAACATGGCCATGATCCTAGATCCGTGGATGTAATGGTCTACGTGTTCTCCACCAGCATGAACTTTAGGAAACAATTATATTTCTTTTGTTATATATAATGCGTTTGCATACGCATATAGAGTTAGTCGATGTTAGTCTCTGTTATCTTTTATTAGTCTGCTCTGTAGTGTGATTACATTGCACTTGTGCCGTAACATCACCTTTCTGTAATGACTGCTTTTTAATATAAGAAGACTCTGTTTTTAACCGAAATTCGTATTTGAAGATCGTTGCCAAGGCTAGTGTAGAGGGCCCCTACTCAGCTAAGGTTTTGTGCATTAGTGTATAGTTCTCATTTTGTTTCTTTAAAGCTCATTGTGCCATAATCCATTCATATGTTTATACATTGCATTTGCTTCATTTCTGTTTATAAACTTCCATAATTTCCATTTCACTTCTGTCTTTCATGTTTTATGTTGTTAATCACTGATCAGTGTTCTTGTTTCAGGTTATAGATAGGAAGCCCGGGTATTTTCATAGACTTTTGACTAATGACATGGAACTAACATTGTTCTGCTGCTAAATTGTTTTTCATAGTTTCTGTTTAATTTCAGTATTTCTTTGTTCATTTCAGTTTTGCTTATTTGCTTCAGTAGTTAAATTTAGATATATTAAGCTGCTCATAACATCTTCAGTTGCCTCCGAAAGCCACAGCTGGACTGATGGTGAAGGATTGTATTATGAAATGTGTAGTTTAGTATTAGTTTCTTTTCTGCAAATCTAGATATATTAAGCTGTGCATGACATCTTCAGTTGCCTCCGAAAGCCACAGCTGGACTGATGGTGAGGGATTGTATTATGAAATGTGTAGTTTAGTATTAGTTTCCTTTCTGTAAAATTAGATATATTAAATTGTGCATGACATCTTCAGTTTCCTCCGAAAGCCACAGCTGGACTAATGGTGAGGGATTTAATCATGAATGTATGGTTTGATATTAGTTTACTTTCTGCAAGTTAGATATCAGTTACTCAAGTTGTTTATGATTACTTCCGAAAATCATAGCTGGACTAATGATGAAGGATCAGAAGATAAATTGATGTAATCTGATTTAGATTTATTTTGTTGCAATTTTGAATTTCCTTAAGCATAGTTTCTTTTGTGCTTAGTCAGCAGCAAGAATAGTTTGGTTTTCATGTTCAATAGTTCATTGTTTTGATTTATTAGACTAGCAGCACCTTTTCATTTTAGCAGCACATTTTCATTTCCTTTCAAGTCTTGTCATTGTAAATTTCAAATTTCTTTTTAAAGTTTCAAGTTGGTAAATCATTATAGGGGATATCATTTCCTTGAACAAACATAACCAAACTTGTTTTCATCTTAGAATTTTCATTTCACCTTAGAAAACCAAAAACGACAAAAAGTTAAGAAATAGGTTATCTTGCATATATAGTGCGTCGCACTTCATCAGCTTACGATTCCCGGATTGACAAATTAAATGCAGCAATTTAGGACACACTAAATTGACCAAACACGAGGCTTGGGAGGGTGTGGAGCTTATGGATTTTTCCTCTGAGGTAGGCCTACTTATCGAGGACGGGTTGGCGAATGCTTCGAGAATCAGGTCACGTTGGTTGGCTATTCGGGCTTGTTCGTAAATTGATATGTTGGCTCACGTTTTCCTCATGTCTTCGATGATATTGTATCTGGATTCTAGGTGCGAAAGAATCTCGACAGATGTGTTGGGTGAACATGATGATGATCTGGCCTTGGGGGTGCCTCGGGTAGCAGTGGGGCTAGACTTTTCAGTGGTCAGATTTGCGGTCTGGTTTTCGGACTGTTTGGTGGCAGGATCTTTCTCAAGAAAGCTTTCATCTTTTCCTCGAAAGAGTGATCGACAACTAGGCCTTTGCTCCTTAGGATATAGTATCGGGGAGGTTTGGATTAGGGATCATCAGCCCGATTTATCTCTGTCACAGGAGGAGGCCCCTCCCCACGAATTACTTTGAAGGTGAGGACTGTTGATCCCAAATCTTCATCTGAGGGATAAATTTCTTTGTCACCTAAGTTGGCTTCCTCTTCAAACTCTCCTATTGTCTAGTCTTCTAAGATTTGATTCACCACTACGGTCATACTATTAATCCACTGAGGGCAGGTCATTTCAGAGTGGGAAGCTTGATGAAACGAGCAGAAGTTATCTTTTCCAATCTCTTCCACGTTGAAATTCGCATTAGGGTTCGGTGGAGGGCAGTTAGGCATGATGTTGTTCTTCCTAAAGAATGGATTTTGAGCTTTGCCACTTGAGGTAGAGTCATTGTTATTTATTTTCAAATCAGAGACTTAATTCATTAATAGTTTTATGGATTTCCTGATGTTTTTGAAATCGAAAGGATCCTTATCCTTGTCCCCGAATTTATTGGCTGAGATTTGTGTCCTTTTCCTGACCGATTTTTGGTCATCCCGGTTATCATGGTCTATGACCCCTATTGAAAACATATTTTTCTTAACGGCGAGGCCAGTGATGAAATTTTCTACTAGGGTGACTCTGGCCTCGCGTTTAATGAACACAACGATGTCCTGAGGCAGGGCTCTTGTGTAGTAGTCTATATTGATGGAATCATCAAGGGCCATGTTCGGGGGAAACTTGTTCAAGAATTTTGCAAAAAGTTGGATGAAATCCTTGACCTTCTCCTTCTTATGGAACTTCAAGGTGCTCAACTCTATGAGAAGCATAGAATGGGTCTTTTCCTCTAATAACTTTTCAAGGAAGGTATGACGGAATTTCTCCCAATTCGAAATGGAAGCGACAATCAATGAATGATATCAAGTAGTGGATTTTTTCTCTAAGGTGTGCAGGAAGAGTCAGCACACTACGCCATTGAATTGCGCCCTCATCATTTGCAAGGAAAGGTAGAAATTACTAATGTGGTCTTCCACCTGCGTTCCCTTCTCAGGATTGAACTTAGAGAGGTGCTTCTCTGGGTGTTTGGGCATGTCGTGAAGAGGAACACAAAGGCCTAGAGGAGATTTTTCCATCCAGGCTAGGGTCTGGACCCGTCTAGCCCTACGATAGGGCGGGATGAAAACATGCTCAGTCTCATTTTTGGACTTGCTCCCGGTGCTCGACTTGGAAGCTTCGCCTTCATTTTGAGAGTGCATGTCTCAGTTTCGGTTAACTCTAATATCTTTGGGGTTTCTATAATTCCTAAAGTTCCTGAAACCAACGAAAATTCCATTGAAAATGAAGGGTTCTCTATTTCATTTTTGGTGGTGGTGATGAGTACGGTTTTTTTTTTTACCGTGCCCCCAGCCTCTATTTCCCCGACCTCTTCCAATCCCTCCCCAGGGTAGGTCATTCACTTGGGTGGTTTCATTCAAAGTTTGATTAGGCTAGGGACTGGTGTTTGGTTGGGGTCTAGTAACTTCAAGGCCTCCTTCGTCGACCCCTCGGGGGTTGTCAGGATGTTCAACTGAGAGTCAGTCGGCTGCATCTATGTATTCTTCAAGCATTAGGCTTACAAGTTGAGGCACGTAGTTGACTAGGACACCCTGGTGGGTGTGATGTGTTCTGGGGGTTCGTGGATTGGCCAGGGAACCGGTGGCAGCGAGGTTTTTTAGACCTCTAATGAGATTGCGAACAAGTGGGCGCAAAGCCTTTATTTGGTCTGATGTTACCTCATAGAAAGGTGGGTCCTCCTCGGGGGGGTATTCTCAGGAGGTGGAGGACCAGTGTTTTCAAATCTGATCTCTCCCTGTGGATTGTTCACAGGAATCTCCCCGGTATAAATACCCAACTAGACTCTAGATCGTTTTTGATAGGGATCGCGTCCAGTATGTAGGCCCAGCTACCATTAAACTGATGAGATGTATGCCCTTTCTCATATGGATTTCGGAATCATAAGAATGCACGGCTACTCGAACGATATGAAATGAATGGTCAATGGGTTCTCCTGAAAATGAAACATTATGAATAGCAAAGCAAGATTTAAAGCACACATCCAAAAGAAGCATTGTTAGAAAAACAGCATTAGGGCCATGCTCATACAGAGGCTTGTTTGACCAGAAGAGAAACAATTCACTATGGTTTAAACACCCTTCAATTCCTTAATCGTGTTTCCAAAAGATTAAGACAATATCAACAAATAAGTTATCAACATATCCCTGTGCTAAACATTCATATACCATTAATACATCCAAATATCGTAAACGTATAAATGAAGCACGAACAGAAACACAGATTAAGTAGTTACAAATGACACCAAGTACATGAGAACATAATATTCATAATTTCAACACACATAATTTTCCATCGAGTCCAATAGTGGAGTCAAAACATTCATTTGTATTCATTCCTAAAATCATACATTCAATGTTGTCTAGTTATCTCTCTATCCTTGTGAAGTCCAAAAAAGTTCCTTACATTATCTCCCAAGGGAGTACATATAGAATCAAAAATGACCCTTGGGCTGCCCTGCCCTTTCATCTTCCCGACTGTAGGCATGGTCTGCGACCTAGAAGGATTTGCGACTTATGACCCGCCTAAGGTTGTTACCTGCGACTGGGAAAAATTTGCGACTTGCAACCTGCCTATTCTTGCTACCTGTAAAACTAGTCTTTTCAGGGAAGCAACTGTGTGATGGAGAGGTCTGGGGTATCTACCTGTTGATGTTCTTTAAGATCGGTTTGTCAGGTTATGTAGTCGACAGCTACTAGAGTGATTTGAGGCATGTCCTCTCCCATACTATGAAAACATTATAGATCATCTGGAACTAAATTTTTCCTCTTCATATTTATATGATTGGACAAAGAGGCCAGCTTAGTGTAGATTTGGACTGGCATAACAATGTACTGGTTGATGTTCTCCTTAGAGGCTGGGAGGTCCTGTGAAGCGGTTTCCTATTTGATGGGTTCTAATAATGCTTAGATGTCTTTCATTACCTCTTCCCCCATCCTCTGCTTGGCCAGTGTCCCTAAGGAAGGGATGTGATGCACTTCTGCCATCGAATATATGCCACTAATGAGGTGCTAATAGGCATACATTACCCTCTCTACATCCTTTATCAGCTTGTCACTAGACTACAGCTTCATCTGTATCTATACCTTATCGTTCTGAGTATGGATCTAGTCCTTCTTTGGCAAGGTGTCAAGAGCCTGTGGGTACCATTCAGACCATTCAAGTATGTTTTCTAGTGCTATGGAGGCTCCCTTTAGTTGCACAGCCCTTTTCCTAGTTTCTTCCTGGGCTCCTAGCAAAGGAGTGACTGTCTGTTTTATAGTTCTCATCTCCCCATATACCTGCTTCATGGTGCTCCCTAAGATATCCAAATCCCCCTGAATGGCGGTTTGTAGGCTGGCATGAGTGAGTGTAAGTTGGAGCCTTTGATTTTTAGTTTCTAGGTCCTTCTTTTCCGTCTCTACTTTAGTCTCCCTTTGCTCGGACACTTAGAGTTTGCTTTGTAGAAACAAGATTTCTATGCTCATCCTACTGAAATTATCTTTTGTGGCAGTTGAAAAATAGGTTCATGCCAACTCTATCATTATGGGGTTAGTCTTGGTGTCTAGGACTATGTCTTTCTTCGTGGTAAATGCCAGAGGCTCGGCTAGATTCCATGCAAGGAATTTTCTCCTTTCTTGCCTGATTTTATGAGTGTACTAATTGTAAGATAAAAATGTTAGATCCAGTACATCATCCTCATGTTCCTCCGAGGTGTCGAGTTTTGAGAGTGGGAGGTGTCCTCCTGTCATGGGATTTGTCAGGGATATTTCAATGTGTGGCAGGTCTGTTTTCTTCCCAGTTTTCAAGGGTTGTGACCCACTTCCCTCTGCCTCCTTGCAAGTATCTACCTGTAGTATCTACGGGGCACACTGTGTGTTGGTAGGTCAAGTTAAATTTGGCTTGCTTGCAGTGTGCGGGGACAATCCTGTCAGGGTCATACGACCTGTGGTCTAAGTCCACGAACTGGAAGCCCTTGATGTCTTATGCTTTCGCTTCCACTTTTTTGAAGTATTTGACTTTATAGGCACCAATAGTAAGTGGGAGGGTAGGCCATGGCTTTTTCTTTCCCTTTCTTAGTGTCTTAAAGAACCTGCTTGTCATTTGATAGCACACCTCTCGTAATAGAAGCTTTTTAGTGAAGAACTTGGGAAATGCGTGAGGTGCCTTTAATTACCCAAAGACTCTGATGAAGGCACCTTCTATTATGGGGAACCAATGGGATACCTTAATCACCATATCCATGGCCCTTTTGGACATGCAGGGAGGATCCTCATTGAAGAGGTGTCAGTAGAGTGCGGTGATTAAATTTTCTAAGATGGGGTCAATGTCCTGCTTGTATCTGGTGGCCTAGAATACATTTAGATCTTTGTGGATAGGTCCACCATGTGTCACGTCCAAGTTGTGTGTCCAATCATCAAACTTACATCACAAGAACACTGCATCTAAGAGGTAGGAAGCCATGTAAAACTCTGATGAAAATTCCTCCTCTGGTACCTGGGTTGTTGATATATTCGATCTTAGTGCTGACATTAATAGATGTCCCTAGTTGAAACGAGTGTTGTAAGAGGTTATCATGTACATGAGTGGAACCCATGCTCCACTAAAAGTAGTGGCGTATTTCCTACCATACATCCTGCACATCATAGCTATGACAAGCCTGTATACTTTCTCAAGCCTTCGGTTTTGTACTCCTGATCCTTCATTCCTTTAAAATTCTCAGGGTCCTCCCACTAGCCCTTCAAGGTATCCTGTATTGGCACGCCGTGTGTGGAAACCCACTAGGCGTTGAAATATTCTTCCCTAGCCGAGAGTGAGTAGCACACTTCTGTGTCCCGCCCATTTAGATTGGCAAAAGGCTTCCCTACACGATCACGGATGACCCAGAACTTTGAGTCTACCTTCTGGAGGATCTGCTTGATTACTTCCGCACATGGGAAAATCTGTGGGTGGGCACCTACATAATGAAGTTTTGATCTCTTAACCTAAATGTATACCTGTTGTTCTGCAAAGTCTTCCAGGAATTATTGATTTGTGAATTCTTGGTAAACTTGATACCATGACATCTTGTCACCTTTCTCGAAGACATAGGCGGTATCCCCATAGATGGGAGGCGGCGGAGGAGGAATGTCTTCTTCTAATAGCTCTATCTCCGGGATTTTGTTCCTCCTTCGAACTGTTGGAGTACCCATGTCGCTTGAGGCCGAAGAGATAGAGACACACTCGAGCTCAGCTTCGATATTCCCTGGAATATTCAGAAAATAATCCTACGATAAGATGGACGACATGAAAGTGAAAATTCAAAGAACTGAGTATACCAACTAAGGCTTTGGCTGCCCAGGATAGGTCGTTGTGACCTGTTCTGGTTGAAAAATATCTAGATTGGAAATTTGTCAACTTTGTGACTTAGCAGCGAGGTCGCAAGGTCGCAAAGTTGCACCTGTATGAATAATCTCGACTTTGCGACTCTGCGACTTAGTAACTTAGTGACCAAGTCGTGAGGTCACAAAGTCACGATTATGTGGACATTCATAACTTTACGAATTTGTGACTCAATGACCAGGTTGCAAGGTCGCAAGGTTGAGAGGTAGCATTAGGGTTTTTCTGAAGAAAAATAGGTGGTCGCGACCCGCGAGGAAAATATGCAAAAAATGGGAAAAACTCTAAGGGAAGAGAATGAGTTAGAGTTGAAAGTATCACAGGAAGGCTAGGGAGGATTACCCACAGTGGTAGGAGGAGAAATGAGGGGTTAAAGTGGTTTTAGGCCTAATAGGATCAGAGAGGGAAAGGTATACCCAAGCTGGAGTGACAGTGAGGGCTAAGGATTACAACTAAGGGGTATCTAAGGCAATTAATAACCTAGGTTTGGGGTAGGTGGGGATACAGCCAATAAAAAATAATTTCAGGAGGTTTTGGTGACTTACCTGGGAAAAATCACACTCTGATTGGCTTGTTAGACGTCTCATTTGATCTATCGCACAGGTCGAATGCGACCTATGCGACCGTTTTATTTATAAAGGGGTCACACATGCAGTCATTAATGGAGGTCGCAAGGTCGCAACCTAGCTCAATTTGGTATCTATGTGACCTCGAGACCTTGCGACCTGGTGATCTGGGAGGTTGTTGGATCAAAAAGTCGCATGGTCGAAAAGGTTAGATTTCAACGAAGTTTACGACCTAGCGACCTAGGTCAGGTCGCAAGGTCACTAAATCACAACTTGCTGAAGTTTGGAAGAAGAGCGACTTTGTGACTTTGCGAATTTACTTAGAAAAACTTGAAGTCATCTTTTGGCTTTGAGGTTACCTATCCAAGGTGGGTTGTTTGAGGTCCATGGCAGAGGCTAGAGCAAGATCGTCCTTATTAAAATTAAAAGGGGCTCTGAAATTTCAAAATGGTGCCAAATTTTGGAGGGTATTGTAGCGGCTACAACAGGCCAGAAATATGGATCTACACAGCAAGGATGGCAGATGCACAGACACACACGGCGCATGCACAATAGTTGCATAAGAAGGCTGACTGCGTCGCAGAGGTGCCAGAATATGGTTGTTGGAACAGTAAATCTGGACAAGATAGCATTCTTACCATTTGGAGGAGCGGCGAAATTACCTTTAATGAGGAGATTATGCTATATTTGGAGTTTTTTTAGCATTTATGGGGCTACATTAATGAATATAAGATTTTTTAAGACACACCTACACTATAAATATGATCGAAGGGGTCGCATTAGTTCCCTTTTCTTTATATGTTATTTTTACGAGTTGTGCTCTCTGATTTCTGAAGATTGTCTGAAGCTTATGTCTAGCCTTGATCTGATATTTGAGGATCAGTTGCATCGTCAAGGTTTAGGTCACCTAATTCTGCCAAGCATAACTGCCACTAATCCCACCCCTTTTGTGACGTCAGCTAAAGAGAGCCCTGCGCTGGACCAAACTAAGAAGGGGCAGTCCTCAGGGTCCCAGAAGTCACCCTATTAGAAGACCCCAAAGCCATGCTCCACTGCTGCAGAGCGCCAGAAGAAGCCCATGGGGGAATCTCCTGAAACTATCATGGAGGATGATGTCGTATAAGTAGTAGATCCCTTCTCACAATTGTCTGCATTTTTCATGTCGTGCAAGGCCTCAATCAAGGTCCCTAAAGATCTGGATAAGGTGGCCATACATCAATATTTCGTTGCTCCCAGAAAATTTTCCTGTTGAAGGTGATATGTTCACCAAAATCCCACTGTCAAATATGGAGGATTGGGACCTAGCAGACCAAGAGAAATTCCCAGAGCTCACGCCCACCATGTATTTAGAGAATATCCTCTACGACAGTGGCGTAGTGCGAGTTTCTTTGAATTACTGGGCGTTGGGCCTACAAAAATCAGGATTTTTGAACCTATTACATATTCTTCACTTCGGGCGCAACCCAATTAATGACATCTATATGTGCCAACTGCTCGCCCTCATTCATGATGATTTCTTATTGCTAGGAGGGCCAATTCTGATTGATTTTTCATTGATCCACCGGATCACTGGCTTGCCTGACCAGGGGGAATACCCTATGATGGCTTTTGGTGGAAAAATTTAGGAGAAGAAGGTAGTTGAGGATGTGAAAGAAAAATACAAGGTTTTGTGCAATACCCACAGCTTCTTGGTGCATGAAATCAATGATCCTGCAGTTCATATGGGCACTTTGATCCTCGCATACAATATTATGAGAAAATGCAGGCTGAAGGAAGTTTTGGCTTACGTTATTGTGCTAGCAGGGCTATGCAAAAAATGCATGCAGTTCAATTGGTCTTAATACCTGTGCACTAAATTCTTAGCTAATGTGCACTAAGTACAGGAGTAAAGGAAGTACTTATACTATACATGGTTTTTTGTCCTTATTGTGCTCATCGGATGGAATATGCCTCAAGATACATAGTTCCATAATATAGAGCCAGAGTCGAATACAAAGATCCTAGCCAGAGTCACGGAAAATATTTTTTTTTGGGTGTTGTTCGACTCAGCACTTTTCTCGGCCATCCAGTCAAAATCAATACTATCATTGACACTTTAGAGCAGTATAAGTTGATTGCATACTTCAAATCCACGTTCCACAACATGCACATCCATGTGAAGGGTGTTGTAGAAGGCGTTTGGTATGACCTACCATACTTGGTCACAGAGGATGACCTGGTGCACGTCACAGCAGAATGGCCGCCTACCTGGTTAGAGTCGTGCGCCATTAGAGGTGCCTCTTCATTAGTGTTGAAAAATTTGACCAAGTCGTGAACCACCAAGGATACACAACAGAAATTAAAGTACATTGAATCAGAGCCTAATCCTATTATGACAAGAGAAATAATAGATTTGGAGAAGGAAACAACAAAGAAAAATGGTGAAGGCACCAAGGGTCCTGCGAATGTTATGCGGATTAATCCCTCTTGCAGACAAGAGAAATCTCCCTAGTATTCAATGAATAGCTATAAACAAACATTCATTTGGAAAACTTTTTCTCTAGATTAATTTCATTTTAGAATTATTATAAGAAAGTAAAGAGGACATGCCCCTACCTTGAAATCCAACATTCGATGCAGTTTTTTATCCAGTCGCTCCAAAGAGGCTTCTTTAATAAGTAGAACCTGCAATCAAAGATAAGACAAAAGAATCAAAGCATCTACAACATTAAATAATCAAAAAAATCTAACCCAACTTATTGATTAAGGAGTCTAAGTATTGATTTTATTCAATAAGCACAAGAACAACTCAATGAGAAAAAGAGATCCATATGTATTATCTTGTGTAAAAAGAGTAATATTACAACCCGATGCCTTTATGTCGTACATATTTCTCCTGGGGTCCTAAAAAATTGTTCCTCCTTCAGTTTGACAAGCCTTCCTCTTTGAATACCATCATATAGTTATGGACACAAGGGTGTGATCATTCTTATGCCAACAATAATTTACTAGTGTAGAAATTATGCACGCTTGGGAATTTATTTAGCAACTCATTTACAATCTTTAAGCTACCCTTCAACCTGAAACTTGAGCTCGATTTATATGGAAATGGAGGTAGTTTCAGTTTCCATGAAGAGGGGGATGGATTCCTCTCATGAAGGTATTTGAGCTCCATAGACCAAGGGATAAGCTCCATGAGTGTTGGGATAAAGCTTAAACTGATCGTGCCTCTAGAAGCTTCCAGTTGGGAGAATATTCAACCAGCTAGCCTTCTAGAATTTACTTTTTCTTTTATTTGATTTTTTATGGGGGTCCGCATTTTTAGTAGAAGAACGTGCGGGATTTGCCATAGTTTATAGACCAAGTATCCGCGAACCCATAGGAAAAGGATAGAAAAAGTGCGGAGGTAGAATTTTAAGGGTTTTAAAGAGCTTTCTTCCAATTCCAAGACTTGATTAAGGAACATTAAGGTTTTTGACTTCTAAGGGAGCATGATATAGGTGGTGATAGACCTATACAGATAGTCAAATATCATGGTAACAAAATAACATGTAACAGATTTCCCCCTAAAGTGTGAAGTCTGAGGTTATTCTGAAGAGTGAAGTGCTTTATCATTCCGAGGATTAGATTAGAGACACCGGTCGAAACCTGTAAAAATATTCAATGCAAACATATATATATATATATATATATATATATATATATATATATCATCGCTAAGGTAGGAATTCCCATACTCAAATCAAAACTAACTAAATGTTTTAGTACATATATGATTTCAATATTACATCAAAAGTAGACACGGTATGGGTGTAGCAATATGTCATGAGTAGTCTACTGTATCATGAATAATAAAACTCCTCCTATCCTGGATGGTGGAAACTAGATCCAAGGTCTCGATTTCCGCTTCTCGAACCAGTACGAAGCTATCCATGCAATTAATTGTGTCGAAGTCGAACATGTTAGAAACCACTTGATTACCAGTGAATGATGTGAATTGTTAACAAGTGTGAGAGAAACCACCAATAATGACAATGGCTTTCAAAGTACTCAGTACAATATATGAAATGTGAATGAATTATTTGCAGTCGAACACTCATAGAATCATTCGATCAAAGGTGAATGATTCAACCTGTCGTCAAAGGTGAGAAATCTTCCATTAGGGCATGCAGATCCCAAGGTACTGATAGGATTCTAGATCAACTTTCTAGATGATGAGCTGACGTCGATAGAAAGTGATCTGTCATAGGAAATCCTACAACACGAAAACATTAGATCAAGTTTTGAAGAAATATCTTCAAGGACTGACTCAGGGATGGTCAATGTCAATGGATACAAATGTTTGCAATGAATGGTTTATTTGAACTCTCTTGAACACATAACGACACTGCAGATGGCTTAGCAGTATTTGACCTAAAGATAATACCCATAAACAGGCTAAATACTTTCAATGTGCTTCGATTAACTTTTAGACAAAGGATTTCCCAACCCAGGTACAAGTGTGACAAAATTTCATGTTCAAGAGTGGCATGCTGCTTTCTAAACAAGGGTGAAAACTGGATTCTTTTTCTCTATTTTCCCCCCACCATTACTGGCAAGTACCTCTTTATTTTTGATGGGCTTGAGGAGGATAACATTTTCTTGTTTGTGTAATCTCATCCTTTGGATGAGTCCATCTTAGTATTAAAATTGAACCCTAAAAAGGGGCGGTTCGGTCCTGTTTCTAATCGACCCATCCTTTACTGTTAAATTTTAACGAGTCCAGCATAGGAGAAACTCAGTGTTTTTTAATTTTAGGGAGTCAGAAGAAAAACATAAGTAAACTCCATGGTTGTTCTTCTTTCGTAAATTTAGCCTCTCAAGCTTGAAAAAGGATAAAATAATACAGGAGAGAACTCTATTGACCATGATTAGTCAATGTATACCTTTTTCGTAATTATTCCATTTCATTCCAAAAAAGGGGTAAACTTATATTGAAGGGACGACTGTTCATTTACGTTAATGAGTTCAAATAGTCAAGTACTCGGCAATATTTTCATATTTAGAGAGTCTGAAAAGGGCTTAAAAGAGAACTCCAAGGTTTCACTTTTTCGTAATTTTATAGAGCTTGAAAAAGTGATAAAAGTATACTCAATGTCAAAATAATTATTTTCACCAAAAAATCCTGTATCCTGCACAAAAACTCAAACGATTACACATACCTATTTCAAATAAGTAAAAATATTTAAAAATAGCCTTTTAAAGGGAAAAATAAATAAAATATAATATTTTATTCATTTAAAAACTATAAAAAGGAGTTAAAACAAAATCGTTTTCACCTTTTGTGTTCAAAGCAGTGTATTGAGAGCTTTTGGCCAAAAGTTTCCTGAGCAAATATCGGGAGAACCGACCATCCATTCCTTGAATTGTCAGAACCAGGTAATCCACATCATCTTAATCTTCATTTCTATTCGTTTCATTTTTATTTTTAAGTTTTAATTTCATTTTTAAGAGTATTTTGTGTTTAAAAATGCACTCTCGGGGGTCTACAGGTCATGCACGCGATAACTGTGGACCTCGATAATTTTTTAACTAAAAAACTATCAGGCTGTCGCAGTTTTTGTGTGGAGCGTGTGCGATCGTCCGCACTGTCTCCTCACAAAAACTGCGGGGGCGCCGTGAACATTTTAGAATTCAAAATTTCTCTTAAAATTGGTTCAATTTTTGCATCCAAATGGTTTCTAACTTTCAAATGGGTTGATTTATAGGTTGTTCCACCATGTTGGAGTGGAGAGAACACGAACATGAGCTTATAGACAATGAAGCAATGGAAGATGTTGCAACAATACGTGCATTGTATAATTATGGTTATATAAGTTATGGGTTATCCAAGGTATGAAAGCACAAGTAGAGTTGATGACATGGCTCGTAAATTCATAGGAAGTTCAAGATCAATGCTTCATCATTGGTGACCACTGGCTCCAAATTGAGCTAGTGGACATATATTTCCTTATCAGATTGTCCTGGAGAGGAGGAAGCACATCCTTGTTTAGGGCTAGACAGGGAGGTTTTCCCATTGCCAGCTACAAACAACAGTATTGCAGTGATGAGGAAGACTTAAAGGATAGTCGCATAGATATTAAAACTATCTTGTGATTGGATCTCAAAGTGATTTCATTTATAGTAACCAGATTGTGTGGGAGTGGAGTTCCACATGTGGCCACTAAATCACAAATGCAGACCGCAGTAGAGTGTCTCGGAGGGACCATATTTAACCGATGTGAAGGAGTATTGGCCAACATGAAGGCCAATTAACTAGAGCAAATAATGCGAAGTTGAAAAACTTCGGGTATGGAGACATTCTCATTTCATTTTCTTTAGAGATAATCTTTCTTCTCACTCCTTAGTTGATTCCAGTAGATCGTGGGTAACCTCGGGAACCTCAGATGGTATAGTGGGTGGCATTAACAACTTGCCATGGTGGCTATGGAAGTTTAGTGGTTCGATTTACTCCGGCATACTTTATGTGGCTAAGGAACCAAGTCTTCACCATCGAAGACTTCCCCTATGCAGGAATGGATTATAGAGGTGATCTTGATACATATTTTCCTCCAAGGGCACAGTGGGACGAGTCAGGTAAGCGAATTATTTCAATTTTTTTAATCTAATTTTTATTTGTTTTTTTATCGTCCAATACTGACAAAAATATATAAATGCAGATGTCGGTCTACGATGACCAACTACACTCCGCTGCTTTGATAGGTGGTAAGCACAACCTATAGCACCTCCACAGGATCACGTAGCAGAGATCCTAGCAGATATGGAACACAACCTGGAGAGGTTAACCATAGACATTCCTGAGACAGGAACAGATGATATTCCTCTCAAGCTTCAGAGACATGTGACAGGTGTTCCAGGAACATTTAGGAGATTTCTGCGCAAGGTGGCGCGTGACAGAGTCTATTACCATGATCATCATCACAGATAGTGGATGATCATTGTGGATTTACATTTTTTTTTGTATCAGTATCTATTAGATCATAAGGTTTTTTAACCTATAATCATAGACGATGTAATATTTTTTGAAAACAAACCTATTTATGCTAATGATATTACTACTTTCTCTGAGTATCTGGTGGACCTTGAAATTTTCATTTACTTCCATTACATTTTCACTTATATTCCATATTATCACCTTCACTCCACCTCCATTGCATTACATTTACCTTACCATTACCACTATTGGGTTACATTTACGTTTTTCCAAAATTTATTAATTTCTAGTATTTTTAAGTGAATTTGTGGTTAAAAATTAGAAAATAATATGCACATACTTATACCTCACAAGTGGAATGAGTTTTTTGCCATGTGTAGGTAAAAAAGAAGCTTCCAGAAGACCCTTATGTAGCCTCCTAAGGCCAAATTCGAATTTGGATGGAGAAGATCATGGGATCATAAGGATATGTGTCTCATTTCCTATTTGTATTGTAACTCTAAGAAGACATGTGCCTTATCACTTCCTATTTTGATTGTAACTCTAGAGATATAAGGAGAGATTCATGGACACTCATTAATGAGATAGCTTCTCATCTTATATAAATAAGGGAATATTTCTCCTATCAAATCATGTGTAAAATTGAGTTATGTTCAAGCTTTGAATACATAATTAGATTGTGGCACCTTACTCATGAATGTTCCTTCATTTTGACTTGGTTTTGCTTACATATGGAGAATCTTGATTTACCATCTCTCATACTTTTATATCATCTACCTAAAATGTGTGAAATTTACTTGCTTTTATAGATTAAAGTTTATTTGCTTTCTTAGTATTAGTTTTAGAATGACTGTGTAATCTTTTCTTTTCTAAAAACATTTCAAAAGGATAGATTTATCTATTTTCCAATTGGATTAAGTTTGAGGCAATAGAGCTCACATTTATTTAGTTTCCTTTCATGTTCTGCTATTTACTTTCTTATATCAAACTATCAATTCATTGTATAATTGAATGGTCCTAAAATATCAGGCTAAGAAGGTGTTCCAAATTGGTTGATTGAATGTTCAACCTATACAATCATTGAGCTTTACTTTTACCTTCTTTTACATTTCTTTTTAGATCCTCATTCACTTGTATAATTGGGTTTTCTTAAATATCATTTCAAGAAGGTGATTTTATCATATTTTTAAACTGAATACTTGAATACCTAGCTTATGAAATTACTGAGTTTTCCCTTTGAATGCTTTAATTGCTTTCCTAGATTTAAAGACTAAAGTATAATCGGTTTCTTATACATCATCTGAAGAGGGTGATTCTATCATACTTCCATATTGGATGTTGGAGTGATTGAACATACCTTAGTTGTTTTCCTTTACATGCTTTGAAATTATTTCTTAGATTAAAATTTCAATTCCTGCAAGTGTGATTGCGCCCTATATTTTATTTTGAATTTATTTTCTTTCTTTTCGTTACTTGATTTCATAGGTTAGTTGAATTTAATTTTCATTATTTGATTTCATAGATTAGATGAATTGGTTTTCGTTATTTTGTAGTTATATTGATCTAAATTGAAATACAATTTCTAGCACATACAATGCACGCATGCTTCACAAGTTTACGAAACCCCCGGGTTGACAAATTAAATGGCAGGCAATCATTTTGCCCCAACAGTGTCTTGTTCAACATGGATCGAATGTTGTTTTGGTTTACTATGTTAATGCTGCAAATGTCTATTTAGAACAATATTAGCTAATGCATCGGCCAATGTGTTTAAATTTCTTGAATTATGTTGATATTCGATATAATCAAATTGTTGTTCCAGGAGACGAACCTTCAAAAATAATCTCAATAACATTGTATTTTTAATTTCATATACCATTTTAAAATGTAATACAATGAGTTCTGAATCCAACCTAATGATCAAACATCGAATACTAAACGAAATCGAATCAGATAATAACTCAATGACTGCGCTATATTCTGCAATATTGTTCGTTGTTTGACCAAGGCATACCCCATGAATAGAAACTAACTCATCGGTGGGTGAATAGATAACCCAAGCCGCAGAAGAGATATTTTGTGTACTACGACAGGCACCATCAACAAAACCAATATATGTTTGAAGGGATGTCAACATCTTCAATATCAAGAGTAATCAACATAAGCAGCGATAGTAGTAACAAAAAACTAAACTAGGCACACTTATCTAATCTAGCACACTATTCTAAAAAGTAACTATTGTACAAGAGAGATCTTCACACAAAAGTAAAGCATAATATCTCTTATGATAAAGACCATTTCTGGGTTTATCTAAAGAGACCCCGTCATAATCAGTCAATTCATAGGCTCATTTTGCAATCACATGCTTGATAATGTAGGTACCATGCCACATCAGTTCGAATTTTCTAACGCCTAGCTTATCGTTAGCTTGATTGTATACTAAGACTAGGTCACCTTCTGAAAAAATACGAGGGTTAACACTTTGATCATATTGAGCTTTCACACATTTCTTATGAGCTTCGGTAGCAAATGCAGCGGTGCGGCGAGTCTCATCTAAAGGAGTGAACCCTTTAGTAGTTTTTGCAGAGGTTCGATATGCCCATAGTGCCGCAAAAAGCATTGTTTGCCAATTCGATTTGTGAGTTCTGATAATCCGTTTAATTATGGTGGTTAAAACCTTGTTGACGGCTTCAACTTGACCATTATACTGTGGATAATATGGAGTAGAGTTATCATGGCGCAGGCCAAGTTAATCAGAAAGTTCGATCATCATTATATTTCGAAAATGACTCCCATGGTCTGTGATAATAGCTTGTGGCACACCGAAATGAGAAATCACATGATTGAATACGAAATTAGTTGCAGTTTTTCCATCTGTCAGGAATGTAGGCATCACCTCAGCCCATTTGGTAAAGTAATCTACAGCGAGAACAATATACCCGTGCCCCCTGGCCGAGTGAGGGTTACATGTAATGAAATCAATGTCCCATTTTTCAAAAGGACTAACAACATTGATTGGGTGAAGAGGAGCTAGAGGTGCACGCATATTTCGATCAAAAAATTTGGCAGTTGTGGCATTTTCGGACCGCAATAATACAATATTTGAACAACGAGGGCCAAAAATAACCAGCATGAAATATTTTTTGGGCTGTGACAAACCCAGACATATGACCACCACACGCTACAAAGTGGAAATCATTTAAAACCCTTTCAGCCTCTTCGTGATTTATACAACGTCGAAAAACAGAATCTGCAGCACGACGATAAAGAGTGTCTCCAACAATATTGTATTGCTGGGATTGATATCGAATTCTCCATTGATTTGAACATTAAATCTCTGGGCGAAAGTTTTGGGCTTGAAGATATATAATTATATCTCCATACCACCGATCTAGTGTACTGATGAGAAACAGATTCATCAGCGATGGGGTTCTCTACCACGATTTTTGTCTCAGTTTTGAGAAAGTCACACATAAGTTCTACAAACACTAGTGATTTATTTGATTTAGATTTCTCGAATTCCAAATAAAACTATTGTAGGATGAAAATCCATTTAGAGTATTTTCCCACGATTAATTATTTTGTCAAAATATACATCATCGGGTTGCAATTAGATATCACAGTTGTTTTACATAACAATATGTAGTGACGGAATCATTGGACAACTTGAACTACTGCCAAGGCCAATTTCTCCACATGCGAATATTTGATTTCCGTCGAGTTGAGATTACAACTTAGATAATAGATCACACGCTCATTGTGAGATTCATCCTCTTGAACCAAAACCATTCCAATGGTGGAATCAGAGGCAGCTAAGTATAAAAAGTAGTCCTGGTGGTAATTGGGTGGATGAAAAAATGGTGCATGGGTCAACACGCGTTTTAATGCATCAAAATATCTATCAGCAATCTCATCCCAAATAAAAGGACCATTTTGTTTCAACAATTGGGTAAAAGCTTTTGTTAACTCAGCATAATGCGAGATAAACCTACATAAAAAAATTTCTTTCCCTTGCAAACTTTGGAGTTGGCGAAGTGTATAAGGAGGAGTTAAATTGATGATGGCCTCAACCTTCAAGGGGTCGACACAAATTCCATCTTTCGAAATGATGAATCCTAGTAATCGTCCTGATTGCACACAAAAACACATTGGTGCGGGTTCAAACGAATCTTGTAATGCCTACATCTCATGAAAATAGCTCGTAAGTGTGTAGGATGATCGTCCCTGCGTAATGATAAGGTTGTACAATATGTTTGATATCATGAAAAGCATAATGCATAGCCCTTTGAAAAGTTTCACCAGCATTTTTTAATTAGAAAGGTAATTTGCAATAAGAAAATGTTCCCCAAAGACATATAAATGTTGTTTTTGGTTGATCGGCAGGTGTTAGGGTCCTATAATAATAGGATTCATAAAATTTTGAATTGAATTTGATAGTCTTGTAAATATGTACATACCTTGCTTTCTACAAGTTGTTTTCCCATATTTTGAAAAAATGAAAAATAATAAAAAGTCAAAAAGAGGATAAAAATTCCTAAAAGAAAAATCAAAGGACTTAGAAAAATATAAACCCCAAAAGAAAAATAGATAAAATAAGACCTGAAAGTGAGAAAGATCAAATGCCACTAATTTTACTTTTTACTGCAAGAATAATTATTATGTGCAGAGTGTCGATAAATACCATAATCCATGATCAGTTAAACAGCTTAATCTTAACTCTTCATGCTTTCAATTTCATGTTTTAGATAGAGAAGATTTATCAAACAGTTTAAACTTGAAAAATCAGTAGATAGGTAGGGAATAATGAGGAGCTCAACAGTTTAATATGAGCCCTCGGATGAAATAAGGTATATTTAGATATTTTTATGCTTTGAAAGAAAAAATTTTAGGGTTGCAAGCCTAAATGCACCTACAAAATGAAGAAAAAATGTTAGAAATAAAAGTTGGGTAAGTAGAAAGCAGTAGAGCAATCATGTAAATAAGACATCATTGAGAAAAATGACTAATTTCCCCTCCCTATGAGTATTCAGTATTCTAATCTATCAGTCAAACAGACTCAGAGCATTTCTCTGACTTTTGTTGGGACCGAACCCAAGGCTCGATGACTGGTTAGTTAAAAATATTGAGTTCTTATGTTAAACCCACATTTATCATCATTTACCCTTCATTCATACATTAAAATCCCCTTTTTCCTAAGTAAAGACACATTCTTACTTAGTAAAATTGTAACCCTGAAATAATTAACTTCATCCCTTCAAGAGCATTCATAAAAACCCTCAAAATTACATTCATCCTAAGTATTAGTGAAAGAAATATAAAGATGAGTAATGCTTGATTTTATACTATACTTAGAGATAATATGTATTTTTTTTTTATTACACTACCCTTTCATATTAACATTTAAAAAACTTTTATTAAATCCCTAATAAATACCCTCCCATACTTACTAATTCCATTATATCTAAATACACCAAAAAACCCACTATTATAACATTTAGACCAAAGTCTATTACCATGTGCGCAAATAAAAAACCCCAAATTATAAACCCTTTGGTCTAAAACTACCGTTATTGAAATATCCCGCCCCTATGGTCTTTAAACCATCGAAAAAGGTTTAAAAAAACTATATAATATATATTAACCCGCCAACATATGTTTTATTAAAACATTTCACAAATATTTTAAATAAAAACATTAACCCTGCATATATTCATATAATCCGAAGTTTGTTGAATTAAACAAATGTTTATTCATAAAGCCTTGGACACCTAAGAAATAAATCACGCCCGCACCCATATGTATAAATTAAAACCCTTTATATATGTTTTAAACCATATAACCCCCGCCACATCTTAACCCTTCCGCATAGTCAAAGACTCGGTCCCACCTTTCCATTCTGATGCAACTTCCGACGCTATCTTGACTATTCGCATCCAAATCTTAGATCTGGCGGTCAATGGACAATATCGCGTGAAAAAAATGCCCGACCCTTCAAACACCATATCTGCGTGAAATGGGTGGTTTCACCCATTTCTCTCCCATCCATGTGGCCTTCCCTCATTGGATCACATTCGCTGAAGTTAAAACAGCTTACCACCTAAAGCCTGCGCAATTACCATCGGTTTTAAACATCTTTGCATTTTGAAACTGCTCTCTCTCGCCAGACAAGACCTACATTCAATGAAAATTCATATATTTTGATAAAGCCTTTGGTTATGTTGGCAATATGATGCAGAGTGTTTTCCTTGATGGCAACCCACTTGATGAAGATGATGGCAACCTACTTAATGAAGTTGTTCTTGATGCTAGATGAGTTTATTAATGATGTAAATCTGATGTTCTACAAGTAGCTCAGAAGTACCAGAGAAAGAAATATCAGTAAGGGCCAGAACAATGATGAAAAGTGTGTGACACAAAGCATACGCGGGTTTGTTTAGGAGAAGTAGCGTATGCACGCGGAAAAGTACGTGCCAAGTCGCGTATGCTCAAATGCGCTCTAAATGTGTAAAACCAGGGGTTACTACCATGGTATTGACCCATTGTATTGAGCGTTGGATTGTCTATTTGATCCCGTCTAGGAATACCATCGGAAGTGGTATGGTTTTGGCTCATGGTATTGACAAAGGCTAAATCTATATAAGGAGAAGAAAATCATTGTGCAAAGAAGGTGTAAGATGTCTAGGTTTTAATGAATACTTCTCTTTGAAGTATATCTGTATGGAATGGGTAACAGTTGAATGATAGATCTGATTTCATAATGCACCAGTGAAGAAAATGATGAAGAGGGATCTCTAGATCTTAAATGTATTTGTATCTTCTAGATCTATTTATGGAATGTTTAGATCTAAGATGAGGCGAACATGTTTTTGAAGTGAAGGGTAAAATCTGAGCTATGCATCTGTTCTGAAGAATTGTGCTGACCTAAAATGTCTAAAGATATATACGCAAGTTTGTAATAGAGTAAGCGCGTATATACGCGGGTTGGATTAGGAGAAAGCGCGTATGGGTTGTGAAATTAATTCTGTAATATGTGCAGATGTATACGCGGGTTTATATACATGAAAGCGCGTATATACGCCGGATCAGTGAAAGGAAAGCGCGTATGAAAACTAGGGTTTGCTGAAGTATGTGGTATGAAATTTCTGATCTGTTCTGCTGTATTACTGCTATCTGTCTATGATGTATTCATACAGATCTGGGTTTTCTGAATATTGATTATGTTGTTGACTATGTTGAGAAAAGATCAAGTTGTTGATTGATTGGTTGATGATTCATTGAATGAATTGATAAGGGTATAAGTTTCAGTTTGATGTATGATTGAGCTTAAATGTGTGGAGTGGGTCCAGTTTGAAAATTGATGAAATGTGGTCCATGTTGGTGTTGAGGGTTGTAGCCTTCAGTCAGGGGGTTGTAGCTCCTTCCGGATGAGGGGCAGTAGCGAAGACATCAGGGGTTGTAGCTCCCTTCCAGGAGAGGCTGGTAAACGGGAGAAGGTTGTAGCCTTTTGCAGGTGGGTGCCTGCGTGCTGGTATGAGTCTGCACTAATACATGGTTGTAACATGTTTTCTATATATAATAAATATTGAAGACTGAGACGACGGCAGCGGTGGTTTTCTCCCGACTTGGGTTTCCACCTTAAATCCTGGTGTTCTTGTGTGATGCTTATGTGTGATGGTTTATTCTATTATTACTGCACATGCTTACTGTTATCTAATCATCAGAAGAATGAATGTTGTATAGATCTAAGTAAAGAATTAATTGCATAATAAGATCTCTGTATATACGCGAGTTTTATGAAGGATATCTGCGTGTATACACTAGTTGGCTTCATTAAAGTAGAGTATGGGTTTTAGAGAATGAAAAACTAGAAGTTTTATTATCTACACTAAATACTGATTCACCCCCCCCCCCCTCAGTATTTTTCCCAACATTTGGTATCAGAGCCAGGTCCTTCTGTAGAAGCTTGATCGCTTGAAGGAGATCCATAGAAATGGGAAGTCATGAAGGGGTAATGTCTATAAGGCCACCTATATTCAATGGAAATAATCTGTTATTCTGGTAGATATGAACAAAAGCATATCTGCAAAGTCTTGGTGCAGAAGTATGGGCAATCGTGGAAGGAGGTTATCAGTATCCAACAAGTATTCCTACTAATGCAGCAGAAAGGAAGAAATATGAAATCAATGCCAAAGTCGTCAATGTCTTATTAGGAAGCATGTCTGAACCAAAATTTGCTAAAGTGATGCAGCTAAATTCAGCAAAAGAAATATGGGACAAAATCATTCTGAGCTATGAAGGAGATACAAAGGTAAAAAGTGAAAAACTCCAAAATCTTAGAATTGAATATGAAAATTTAAGGATGCATAGTGATGAGAGTATTGCTAGTTTATTTTTACGTCTAGATGATATTGTAAATCGTATGAGAAGTTTGGGTGAAACCATAACCGATACTACTCTGGTGGAAAAAGTCTTAAGATCTTTGACTTCAAAATTTGAGTCAAAAGTATCAGTTATTGAAGAAAGGCAAGATCTGCAAACTCTTACTATTGTTCAACTACATGGTATTCTGACTGCTTATGAAATGAGACAAGGAGGTCCCTCTCAAATCAAAGAAGCTGCTTTTAAGGTGTGTGCAAAAGGAAAAGAAAAGGAAGTTTTCAAGGAATCAAGTTATATATCAGAAGAAGAAGAAGCAAATTTTGTAAGGAGACTCCAACCAGGTACTGGAATATTCAAAGGTAAGCTACCCTTCAAGTGTTTTACTTGTGGGAGAGTTGGTCATTATGCTGCTAAATGTCCTTATGAAGAAAATCATGATAAAGGGAAACAATTTGAAAAGAGAAAGAGTTATTATACAACTGAAGATAATGATGAGGATGAAGAAGATTTTGACCAAGATCTGAAAGTGCTCATGGCAAGGAAGAAAAAGAAGAAGGCTACTCAAAAGAAGATACCTCATAAAACATGTGCAGCAGAAAATGAAGAAGAGGAAACAGGTATTGATTGTTGTTCTTGTGATTCACCTTCTTGTGCATGCAATAGTGAAGATAGTGAAAGTAACAGTATAAGTCTAGAAGCAAATCTCAAGATCAATTATGAAAGCAATGATTGGAATCAATTTCATAAGAGAGAATCTATCTACAAAGATATGATATCTAGAATGAATGAACAGAAAGAAACATTGAATGGATAGATAGACAAGTATCAAAATTTGTATGTTTATGCAACCAATCAAAGTGAAAGACTTGAAGCAGAAATCATCTCTCTCAAAGAAGATCTGGAAAAATCAAATAAGAAGAATGAAGAACCCTTATCATTTGAAAAGGAAGGACTTGAAGCAGAAATCATCTCTCTCAAAGAAGATCTGGAAAAATCAAATAAGAAGAATGAAGAGCTGTTACAAACATGTGAAGAACAATAAAATTGGTTGAAGGAATAAATTTTAAAATTAAATGATCAAGTAGAAGAAGGAAAAAGGGTCGAAGAAAGCATGAAGAAGCAATGCAAAAAATTGGAGGTTGAGGTAAACATCCTCAAAGGTAAATTAGAAGAAAAGGATAAACTCTTGAGGTTTCAAGATAGTACTAAGATTCTGGACAATATTCTTAGTAATCAAAGATATCCTGCTATTAAACTTGGTCTTGGTTTTCATGAAACTGTTAAAGGAGAATCTAGTTCACAAGGAAGTGCTAAAGACTCAAAGGATGTCAATGCAAAACCTGAAGAGGTGAAAGAAACAAGAATTCAACCGACAATCATGAACACTCAAAGGAAATCATTCAATAATGTTGAATGCTTTAAATGTCATAATTATGGGCATGTTGCAGCAAATTGCAGAAGCAGATTGTTTCAGTCACAAACAAACAGATTCTATACAGAAAGGTACTCTGGTTTCTTTAAGGGGTATTGTTTTTCATGCAGCAAGTTTGGTCATAAAGCAGCTGATTGCAGTAGAAGAAAGAATAGAAGAACACAATATGATCCTTATGCTTACTTTTCTGGTCACATAAGATGTTATGCTTGTAACAAGTATGGACATGTGGAAAAATAATGCAGGATGTACAGATCTGAGAAATTGGAGAACTTCCAGCACACAATAAGAAATTTCAAGAAAAGCTGGAAAAAGAAGGAAGACCGGTCAGAAACGTAGGGAATATTGACCCTACTGCGGTCATCCACTTCTAAATATTACTTCTCATAATGACTGCAGGAATGATGTGAGATACATCATAGAGATTAGTAATGTATCATCATAGGGGGAGCAATGTATGATGATTCTCATGGTTGATTTGGTAATTCTGGTTATGTTTATTTCTGACAGTGCATCTGTTGTGAAGAAGACAGGTACAGGTAGTACAAATTCAGGGGGAGAAGAAGGAGTGTGAAATTTTCAGTATTTCACTTTCCATACGCGGGTTTAATGAAGTAAAGTCACGTATACACGCGAGTTACAGTGGAGACAGCTGCGTATGCATTTATGATAAGAAAATTAGTATGACAGTTGAAGATCAGGAACACAGGTTCAGGGGGAGGATCAGTCTGACTATTAATGATTGCATTATTGACATTATATCTGCTTATTTCTCAGTTCTAAATGATGATGACATATGATGAGTTTATGGATGAGCCCTGTTTGCTTTTTTCTGAAGAGTATTCCTTGCTTTCACACATGAATGAGATGGAAGTCATATGATTCAGAGATACGGACATATCATGCAAATATTGTTGTTGATGACTTGCTATTGAAAGTATTCAGGTTGCACAAGCTAAGGAGGAGCCTTGGTCATATGGAAAGGATGCGTGGATGCACAGTTTCAGGGGGAGCATTAGCCTTGTTGAGCATAATGCATTGTTGGCATTATGATGATTCTTAAATATGATCTTTCTTGAGGTCTTTTTGGTAGTGGTCATAAAAAGTCATATTTGTAATTTGATGAAAAGGTCATGATGAGACCTATGATGTAAAATTGTAATATTCAGACATGTAAGGACTTGTTCAAATTTGTAAACCCACTTGGTTGGGTAGTTGAGTCAAAATGTGTAAACCCACTTGGTTGGGTGGTTGAGTCTCATATGTAAATCCACTTGATTGGATCTTTGATGTAAGTATGAGTCCTTGGTGATAGGAAGGTCATAGAGTCATGTAATTCATTGGAAACTATGTTTGAACATTCAGCATGAACTCAGGGGGAGCATGGTAACTTCAGTATACATCAGTTCTACAACGCTCTTCTTTCTACATGAGGGGAAAAACCTTGTGTTGGTTTTGATCCGCCCTTTTCCCTTGATGTCAAAGGGGGAGAGTGACATGGTGTTTGAATAGGGGAAGAATATCATTATGCTTAATGTATCTATCTGTTGTGGTGATCAAACACCATCGTGGTTGCCATCAAGTCCAAAGGGGGAGATTGTTGGCAATATGATGCAGAGTGTTGTCCTTGATGGCAACCCACTTGATGAAGATGATGGAGACCTACTTAATGAAGTTGTTCTTGATGCTTGATGAGTTTATTAATGATGTAAATCTGATGTTCTACAAGTAGCTTAGAAGTACCAGAGAAAGAAATATCAGTAAGGGCCAGAACAATGATGAAAAGTGTGTGACACAAAGCATACGCGGGTTTGTTTAGGAGAAGTAGCGTATGCACGCGGAAAAGTACGTGCCAAGTCGCGTATGCTCAAATGCACTCTAAATGTATAAAACCAGGGGTTACTACCATGGTATTGACCCATTGTATTGAGTGTTGGATTGTCTATTTGATCCCGTCCAGGAATACCATCGGAAGTGGTATGGTTTTGGCTCATGGTATTGACAAAGGCTAAATATATATAAGGAGAAGAAAATCATTGTGCAAAGGTAGCAAGATGTCTGGGTTTTAATGAATACTTCTCTTTGAAGTATATCTGTATGGAATGGGTAACAGTTGAATGATAGATCTGATTTCATAATGCACCAGTGAAGAAAATGATGAAGAGGGATCTCTAGATCTGAAATGTATTTGTATCTTCTAGATCTATTTATGGAATGTTTAGATCTAAGATGAGGCGAACATGTTTCTGAAGTGAAGGGTAAAATCTAAGCTATGCATCTGTTCTGAAGAATTGTGCTGACCTAAAATGTCTGAAGATATATACGCAAGTTTGTAACAGAGTAAGCGCGTATATACGCGGGTTGGATTAGGAGAAAGCGCATATGGGTTGTGAAATTAATTCTGTAATATGTGTAGATGTATACGCGGGTTTATATACATGAAAGCGCGTATATACGCTGGATCAGTGAAAGGAAAGCGCGTATAAAAACTAGGGTTTGCTGAAGTATGTGGTATGAAATGTCTGATATGTTCTGCTGTATTACTGCTATCTGTCTATGATGTATTCATACAGATCTGGGTTTTTTGAATATTGATTATGTTGCTGACTATGTTGAGAAAAGATCAAGTTTTTGATTGATTGGTTGATGATTCATTGAATGAATTGGTAAGGGTATAAGTTTCAGTTTGATGTATGATTGAGCTTAAATGTGTGGAGTGGGTCCAGTTTGAAAATTGATGAAACGTGGTCCATGGTGATGCTGAGGGTTGTAGCCTTCAGTCAGGGGGTTGTAGCTCCCTTCCAGGTGAGGCTGGTAAACGAGAGCAGGGGGTCATAGCTCCCTTCCAGGAGAGGCTAGTAAATGAGAGAAGGTTGTATCCTTCTGCAGGTGGGTGCCTGCGTGCTGGTATGAGTCTGCACCGTTACATGGTTGTAACATGTTTTCTTTATATAATAAATATTGAAGACTGAGACGACAGCAGCGGTGGTTTTCTCCTGACTTGGGTTTCCACCTTAAATCCTAGTGCTCTTGTGTGATTCTTATGTGTGATGTTTTATTGTGTTATTACTGCACATGCTTACTATTATCTAATCATCAGAAGAATGAATGTTGCATAGATCTAAGTAAAGAATTAATGGCATAATAAGATCTATGTATATACGCGAGTTTTATGAAGGATATCCGCGTGTATACGCTAGTTGGCTTCAGCAAAGTAGCGTATGGGTTTTTAGAGAATGAAAAAGTAAAAGTTTGAGTAAGTCCTAAATACTGATTCACCCCCCCCTCTCAGTATTTTTCCCAACAACAGGTTAAACCTTTATTCATTTGTCTTTCGCGTTTAACCAATGTATTTCTTCCCCAACTGATAAACTCTGTTAAAGCCCCTGATAGCCATTTTTATGCCCAAAACCTCCTAAATTCACCAAAATACACCTGTGAAGACTATAGAGGAGTTGCGCCTTGCTCTAGATAAACTATTGAAGCCATCAATTCAACCAGAAACTGTAAAAACCCTTTCAAAGCTGATACCTGCATCATACCAGGTATTTTCTCATAATTCAACCTGCAATCAAGTTGATAAAAAATTTTAAAGAAAGAGAAACATTTCAAATTAAGAAATTGAGTAATCAAATTGGCCAAAAGTCCCAGAAACAAGACAAACTCTGTCGAAATTTTCCCAGAAACCCTATTTGTCTACTGCGCGGTTTTTCAAGTAAATTTATCAATTTTTCATAGCTTAATGATCCATTTCAAGCTCTCAAAGGCCAGCAAACCTTTGCAGGTATCATGAAACCCTCCATAATAATTTTCAACATAGTTTTAGCCCCATTTCTCAGTCAAAAACTCAGAAAACCCCTATTTTCTGTTTTAGACCAGTTTTAAAGCCTCAAAAATTTCTTGATAAACCTAATTGGGCAGAAAACCCAAAAAGAGACTCTATTTTGCCAAAATTTTCCCAATTAAGCCTCTGCAAACTGTTTAAACTTGTAGAAGCAAATCAAGATGCCTAAAAAACAGAGTTTAAGCAAGCCTGAAGGTTCTAAAGCTCCTAAACCTACTCCTGCCATGACTCCAAATACTACAATTGTGGTCAATTCATTATAACCCCTAAGTGTTGATATTGAACATATTCCCCTAGCTGATATTGACTACAAAATAACTGGTCCCATAGTTGAATTCAATATGTTAGATATCCATAACTGTTGTTTTGAGAAGTCTTTAGATGATCATGAAGAAGTTCATATTTGGGAATCCAATCTGCCCAAATATGTAGTCCCTCTGACTCACCCTTGTCAAGAAATTATCAGATTATGTCACCAGTACTATATTCCAGAACAAAGTTCTATTGTGAATGCCAGTAAAGAAGTCTTATTTACCATCACTGCAGAGTCAATAAACCAAATGTTGCAGCTTCAATCAGACCCCCAAGAAGTATCTTTGTCTATTGAGGCCCTAACTAAACTATACATTAACCTAGACTTTCCTAAAATGTTCATGATTTTTCAGACTTTTATGCCCATACATGTTGAAATTCCCAAGTTAAATCCTCCATATTCAACTACTAAATTCCCTGAAGGATCAAGGCATGTAATCTCCATGCTTTCCTTCATGCTTGGGTATTTCATTGATGAGCACACTGATGAGTCTATCTTGGTATTTTTGTCCACCTTTTCTCCAGGTCAAGCACCTTTAGTTATATTTGACTATGCTGGTTTCATTGTTGATAGTATTCACTATCAATTGACTAATTTATAGCTAGAAGGACTATTCAGATATACCTCTTATCTTTTCCACATGTTTCTTTTCTTCCAATCAGATAGCTTTCCAATTTCACTTCAAAAGTTGGATATAGAGAAAAACCTCTATCTGTTATCTTTTGGACATCCATAATCAGAAAATAAGGCACAGATTTTAGTTATTCAGAGTTTGCACAGTTGTTTTTACATCTAGTAACCACTATGTTGACCAAAATAGAGTAGCCTAGAATAAGTGAGGAAATGAAGAAAATATTGTAGTTATCATAGTAGAGAAAAGTTGGTGACTGGTATTTGTATGAGAAATTCACTAAAATCAGATTTTTTGGGTCAAAATTGTTGCCTTACAAGTTACCCAAACATCCATCAATGAGGATCTTTTCCTTGGAGTATATCAGGCAGATCCTAAATTCTGATTATATTAACTTCATGACAGCCAAGAAAAAGACCCAATTCAAACTTAAAAATCAAATTGGGCCATTCATATGCAATCACAGAGATGCAGAAAAGGAAGCATCAAATCAACTACTCGAATATAAATTGGAAGAAATTTTCCCATGGAAATATGATCCACAAGGGATCTTAAGTAAAATAAGGGTAAAATTTAAATTGACACCCTTTATCCATGAATAAAAACTAGAAGTAGAGAAGTTTTATAATCAAATTGAGTGGGTTGAAAACACTTTAACAGAGGCAGTAAACCAAAGGAATACTAGTCACCCTTTGGAAATTGCCAAACAACCAAAAAAATCCACTAAGAGAATCAGAGAAGAGGAAGTTTATACTGCAGAAACTACAATAGAAAAAAGTTCAAGATCATTTACAACAAGAGGCCAAAATTAGATACAAAATCTAAAGGTAAAGTGACAATATATGTTGAAGAAACAGAGCCCTTGAATACCAACATTGATTTACTAGAGACAAATGTAGCTACTGTAGTTATCAGTGAGCCAAATCAGAATGAAGAACAGTTGAATAATGAAGATACACAAATGATGGAAATGCAGCAAAGTATGGAGGCTTCTTCCTCACATTCCGCTGAGGAAAAGGATTTGGATATTAAGGAGAAATACAAGCAAATCAAGTTGAAGAATGAGGAAATCAAAACTGAAATATATTCTCAGTTCTTAAAGAAAAATCCAGGTAATCAAAACAGATTCCTATCAGCATTTGATTATTCAACTAAAAAATTTATTATGTTAATATTTCAACCCACACTATCAGTGCCAAAGACAATTGCTGACTATAAGAAAGTTGACATGGAAGTAGCTATAGACAAAATCCATGAATTAGATCAAATAGAGTTTCATAAGCAAACCTCAGATATGTTGTATTCCACAGTCACAACAAAATCTATGAGTGCTCATAAGCTTCAAAATATCATCTCTAATATGCAAGATCAAATGAAGATGGACAAAACTTCATTATATGCAAAGGATCCAGGGATAAAAGCCTTAGAAGATTTAGTATTGCAAGTAGGATATGATCCTACAAAAATCAAAGTAGTAGAAGCATTGGTAAAGAAGAAAAATAAGGATATAGTTGCCTTGAGGAAACAGCTAAAACTTCCTCAAAGTGAGCATCCTCAGACAAAGGAAGTCTTACAGGAACAAAAATAAAAAGATGAAATGATGAGTTTAATTCTTCAACTGATAGCTCAGATTAAGGAAATGGAAGGACAGATGGACCAACTTGTCCAAGAAAAGGAGATAGTAAAAGAACTAGTGATTCCTACAGTCATCCCAGTCATCACTGCAGTAGTACCTTCAACTTTAGGAGAAAATTTGGCACCCAATGAACCACTGGCCACTGCAGTGCCAGTGACTTCTTCAACAACTTCAGCTATTGAATCCTCCACAACAGCATTGCAACCTACAGATGAAAGCAATCAACTAGTGAAAGCAATGGAAGAGATGTATTTGAAGACAAATGAAATTAATATATTGACAAAGATTATTTAAAATCTTGGGAAGACAAACCAATCAACTCAGATAAATGCTAAAATACATGAACAAAATGCCAACAAATTGAGTGAAGAAGTAAAGAAGTTACAAAAAGAATTAACTCTCAAAGATCATATATCATACATAAGAAATTACCTATGGAATAATGTAATTGAAGCCATCCATGATGTATGGCCTTCAATTCAAGTAATTTTTTAGCAAAGAGAGTTATTATTGGTAGCCCAAGCAGAAATCCAAAAGACACAAGCTGATTTGGCTAATAAACCAGAACAGGTTGTAAGATTAATCAATTTCCTCAATAGCAAGAATAGACAGGAATTGGAAGAACTAAAAATCAATTACAGAACAGCAACTATCCTAGAAATTAGGAAAGTTACCACCAAAATAAATTTGATGAGACAGCTTGAAGAAAAATGTGAAGGTATGAATACTGCTATAACCAGATTCATGGTTAAGTTCACCAATTTAAGACAAAAAGGAATTCCTGATATCATGGTTATTAATGATAAGTTAATTTCTCAAAATGATTATGACAATAAGATAAGAGAATATTCCAAGGAACGGGTGAATAAGCCAACAGTTCAAGGCATCCCCACAGGAAAGGTGTTACTGAAAAGTTCTGAAGATTTGTTTTATTTGCAATATGAGATCAAACACCTATTTGTCATCAAGCCAACCTTTTCTAGGTATACTGAAGCTGATGAGAATTTTAGGAAACTAAAAAATATTCAAATTCCTAAAAATGAGGATTTGCAAGCACTTACTGATTTATTATGAAGAATGAAAGACAAACAAATGAAAAAATAAAAAAATATGTTTGCTTATTTCACTGTCAAAACATATTTTACAGCAATAAAGCAGTTTGACTAAAGGTTAAAGAGTATCTGAAGTGAAAGAGTATCAATGAGAAAGAGTATCAGAGAAGGAAGGTTAGATTCCAAAAAATATCTAAGAGCTAGCAAAGAGGACACATAGGAAGCCAGCTGCTTATTATCCTAAAACATTTTCTATTTCTTTTGAATAAAATAGGACAGCTTGCTAATCTGTTAAGCAACTGTCACTATTATTGTTGTAAGATATTTTATTTTACTAAGTTAATTCCTAGAATTCATTTAGGATATTTTGTAAAACATTATGTATAAATACTTCACTCTTTTGAGGTATTTTGTGTGGAATAAAATTGCTGGAGATTACTATAGATATTTTGTTGACTTGAAGGCTTTGGATTTTGATTTTGAGTAGAAGACTGGATCAACTATTTAGCATCATACTTCAGGATCCCTGTGATAAGCTATGTGGAGTGAAGTACTCTCTAAAACTTTTCATTGTTATATTCTTTTGTTACATTCATACATCTATGTTTTAATTCTAAATCTGAATGTATAACTAGGAGTACTACTACATGACATGTTAATAGCACCATGTTTTTAACTAGTTATCATTTCTTTGTTTTCTTCTGATTTCCAGTGTAGGGAACCCTTAATTTCTCCCTCTCCTGTTTGACCTCTATCTATTATTTCCCTTTTCCAGATCAAAGGATCCTTAAGTTCCCTTTATCCCAATCATACCATCTCAAAAACCAATTTTCCAAGATCTCTAAGGGTTATCTATCTTGTCTTAAATACATTTGACCTTTTAGGCCTTGATCCCAGTTCTGTTAGCTTTACTTAGCAATGGACAAATAGATTTCCCTCTATCTATCCCTCCAAGTGAAATTTTCCCACCAAATCCAACAAAACCAAACCAAAATTGCACTTTCATAGCTAGCCTAATATTCACAAATTAAAACAAAGTTAAACTTTAAAGAGAGATCCTCAAGGATCTAAACTAGATGCAGAGTTTGAGACTGAGTTTGTAGTTGCCTCTGAATAAAGCCAAAATCCCCCATGAGAAGTTACTAGGTGATAACGACTATGACATCATGGGGGAAATAACCAATCCTCAGTCATAAAATTAGTCTTAAAGGAATCATTTAATTCATCCTTTTACTTTAAGATTATTTTTGTAGGTTGTGGGTATTGAAAAATTGTAATTCTGGCTTCTAGGAAAACCTACTATACCAATTCTAACCCGGATCCTAAGTCTGTTGTTATAGTAGATAACCCAGACCAAACTGGTAAAAAGAAAATACAAACAGAAAACTTAGAAGCTGAAATCTCATTAATAAGACTCAATTCATTACCAACTGAATTAGTAATTTTTCAAGATATTGATTTTGATCTAAAATTTGAGCATTCCTTATTTAAAAGTAAATTTGTAAGTGATTTGAAAACTGTTGTTTTATACCCTTCTTTTATTTCATTTTTTAATGCAAAACAGAAATCTATTGCAGTAAGTTCTAAATCTAAGAAAGTTGAATGTCAAACTAAAGTTGAAGAAATTAATGTTACTATTCTAAAGCATATTGATGAAGCTATTGAATTAGCTCAGTTTTTTAGTCATGCAAATAGACCTCCATTTTCTCAATTACACACCACAATAATACGAGCTAGAGATTCTTCTCTGTATGTTGGTACATCATTCAAAAATTCTACTACCAGTTCATCTACAGATCCATTTATCCCTAGGTTACCTCTACAACCTAGAGTATTATTTCCACCAATCACTTCATCCACTATATCCATCAATTCACCTTTTTATTTCTTAAATACGTCATCCTCATTTCCCAGCACTTCAAATACAATCTTTAATTCATCTGCTATAATTTCCAATGCAGCTCCAAGCAGTTCTACTTTACCTCCTAGCCAAGTTAAGCTTCAAGCTATGGCTGCTAGATATGCTCCCCTGGTCTTACCACAACAACTTCATGAAATGCCACAAGACTATCAAAATAAAATACCACTGTTTGATGGCACTACCCAATATACTTCTCAGCAACATATAACTAAAATGACATACTTCTTTGAAATTTATGAAATTTATGACTCAGATGTTCAAATGAGGTTGTTTGCACAAACTTTAACAGGAGCAGTTAAGTGGTTTAAATATTTAACTGCTGGTAGTGTAACTGATTTAGCTGTCTTTTTTACTTTGTTTTTAAATAAATGGGAAAAGAAAAATAATCCCCTCCAAAGTTTGTCTGAATTTTATTCCTTGAAAAGAGCTCCAAATGAGTCAGTCCAAGATTACTGCACCAGATATAATAGTGTCTATAATTCTATCCATGCAAATATTAAACCTACTCCTTATTCAGTTCTACTCAAATTCCCTGATGGATTTGATACATATATGGCTTACCAATTATGGGAAAGAAATGCAGACACCTTATAAAAAATGCAAACAGATGCAGCTAGTGTAGAAGTAAACATTTTAGCCAGAAAATCTAGACTCAGAAATAAAAGAAGAGTGAACATTAAAGAATAAAATGCTAATTTAGACACAAAGATTAATGTTATAGCTAAAACCTTAGAAAGAGTGATTGATATACTAGATAATATAGAGAGAAGAGCTCAGTGGGATAACCAACAACAAATCATAAATCCCAATTTTAGAAAAAACATAAATTCTAGAAAAGCAAAAGAAACAGCCCCAGGCCAAACAATTAGGCCCCCATTCCAAGAGAACTATGCTGAAAGTTCTCAGAATAATAATGATGATGATCATGAGGATACAATTAATCTAATGGGAATTGATGGCAATAATACTATTTTCCTTACTCAGGAAGATCAGGAATTGTTTGAACTTCAACAAATCAAATTAGATTCTAGTGAATCCTTTGATTATAAACAAGGTTATGATTATGCAATAAATGAAATACACATTCAATATAACCTTAGAAACAAGAAAAACAATGAGTCTTCTACTAAGAAATCTTCCCAAACTCAGAATCAGAAAATAGTAGAAGCTCCCAAAACAAAGGTTCTACAAATTCTCCCAAGGGAAAATAAGTAAAAGCCAAATTCTTCCCAAAACATTTCTAGTCCTAAAAAAGCATCAGGCCCTAAAATTGTTGATATTACGGATGAATTTTCTCAAGCTGCAAAAGATTCACAAAAATCTACTGCTGCTAAAGCTTCTAATTCTGTAAAAACAGCAAATTTAAATCCCAAAAAACCTTTTGATGATCCTAAAACAGTAGATCCAAGAACTGTTACTTCAAAAACATCTGCTGATAATTCTAAGTCAGAAAGAACATCTACTACTTCACAAACAATCCCTGAAAATAAATTTAGAAGTAGTAAAACACAAGAAACACAAACAGAGAATCCCAAAACATTTGAAAATGAAAAAACAACTGTAGAAAAACAAGACAAACCAACACAAACTACAGTTATCAAAGAAGAATTGATTCAAATCAGTAAAACTCAACCTACATTTAACATACAATCAGAAATTGAAAAGCTTAAAATACCAATTCCTTTGACTGAATTGGTAAAAAATGACTTGTATAAATCAACCATAACTGAAACATTAAATACGAATGATGGAGAAGATCCATAAATCTAAATGATGATCAGCCAAAGTTGATTTTTGGCCCAGATGTAAATGGAAAACATGCAGATGGTGCAGTTCCTCCATTTTATATCATTCTCACCATTCATGATCACATTTTACACAATGCCATGCTGGATTCAGGAGCTTCCCATAATCTAATTCCCAAAGCCATCATGGAAACTCTAAATCTAGAAATTACAAGGCCATACAAAGATTTGTTTTCTTTTGATTCAAGTAAAGTTAAATGCCTATATTTAATCAAATATTTGTGTGTAACACTAGTTCAATACCCTGGTAAGAGTATATTAATGGAAATTGTAGTAGCTGATATCCCACCAAAATATGGAATGTTACTTTCTCGCTCATGGGGAGCAAAGTTACAGGGATCTCTATAACTAGACATGTCTTATGCTACTATATCAGTTTTTGGCCAGCCTAAAAAGTTATATAGGGAAACATTAATGAAGTACATGGTCAGTAGTGCTGAAATATCTATAAATTACCCCATTTACTCTACACCAACTGACCTTGATTCTTTTATCCTATGTAACTCTGAAACAAATGAAATCCAAACTGAACTAGTAGATAAAAAGAGAGCACCGAACAATGATAATATTTTTCATGAATCTCTATGGCATTTAGACTTTGATGGTTCAATGAATAAGTTAGGAGAAGGAGCAGGAGTTTGGATAAAAAACATGGATACTAATCATTCAGAAGGTCATGCTTTCAGGCTCAATTTCAAATGTACAAACAATATGGTTGAGTATGAAGCCCTCATCCTAGGACTCCAAATCGTTAGGAACTCAAGAGGAAAAAGAATTTTAATCATGGGAGATTCAGATTTGATCATAAAACAAGTAAATGGAGTTTATTCTGTTTACAATCCTAGACTAAGCAGATATAGAGACACTGTCATAGATTTAACTGATGATTTATTGGAATGTAAGTTTGTTGCTATACCTAGAAAACAAAATATACAAGCTCATTGTCTTGAAACTTTTGCTAGTACATGTAATTTACCATTCCAACCTAATCACAGATATACTGTTGAATTCAAGCATAGGCCAATAATTCCAAATAATCTTAAGTATTGGAAAAAAATTTCTCAGGATGAACATATTTACAAGTTTATGAACAATGAAGGAGAATTTCAGAATTGTAATATAGATACAAATTGTACTATAAATCATGATTTGGATTGTGAAATAAAGTTTAAATAACTTAGATGTAAATAGAATAAAGTTCGATAAACCCACTAGATTTAGTCAAGCTGATATAAATAGCTTAGAGAAAGTAGAGATTGAAGAAATTATTGAAGATGAATCAGACATATTGAATCTTAAGGATAATTTTTTAACTAAAGGTTTAACCCCCTTAGAAAATCTTTTTGACTCTAATGATGTAGTTAGAAAACCAAAAATGGAGCCAGTAAGATCTAACATAGAAAAATGTAATGTTGGTACAGAGTTAAAACCAAAAATAATCAAATTGTCCAAAATTTTACCTCAACAAGAGAAATATAAATATATTGAGCTTTTAAAGGAATATCAAGATGTGTTTGCTTGGAGTTATGAAGATTTAAAATCTTATGATACAAACATAATCCAACATAAAATTCCAATAAAAGAAGATCAAAAGCCATTCAAACAAAAGTTGAGAAGGATTAACCCTGTGCTATTACCTTTGATTGAAAAAGAAGTTAAAAGAATGTATGATGCCTAGATCATTGCACCAGTCAGATATTCTAATTGGGTTTCCAACCTAGCCCCAACGAGAAAGAAAACAGGAGAAATTAGATTGTGTGTTGATTTTAGAAATCTTAACAAAGTATCCTTGAAGAATAATTACCCTTTACCTAAAATGGACCACATTTTACAAAGGGTAGTGGGTTCTTCAAGGATTTCACTGTTAGATGGTTTTTCAGGACACAAACAGATCCTAGTCCAAGAAGAAGACCAAGCTAAAATAGCATTTACTACTCCTTGGGGCACTTTTATGTATGTAAAAATGCCTTTTGGTCTAATTAATGTAGAAGCAACCTTTCAAAAGGATATGGACATAGATTTTGCAAAGGAAATACATGAGTTCTTATTAATTTACTTAGATGAAACTACTGTGTTTTCCAAAACAGATAATGAACACTTGGATCATTTGAGACAAGTTTTTGTTAAGTGTAGGAAATATGTCATCTCTTTAAATCCTAAGAAAAGTATATTTGGATTAGAAGAAGATAATTTACTAGGACACATAATCTCAAAAGAAGGAATTAGAATAGATCCTGCTAGAATAGAAGCAATTCTGAACATCAGCCCACCAAGAAATATCAAATAATTACAAGCCTTTCTAGGTAAGATCAATTTTTTAAGAAGATTCATATCTAATTTAGCTGAGATAATTAGAGAACTAAATAACATGCTCAAAAAATATTCAGTTCTTAGATGGACTGTTGAGACTAAACAATCATTTGACTCTATAAAACAAGCCTTAACCAAAACTCCAGTCCTAATAAGTCTTGATTTTAAGAAAGATTTCATGATTTTTTCATTTGCTTCAGAACACACCATTGCTGCAGTTTTACTGCAGAAAAATGACCAAGGATTTGAACAGCCTATAACTTTATTTAGTAATAATCTTAGAGATTCCCCTTTGAAGTACAAAATTATGGAAAAACAAGCCCTAGCCTTGGTTAATGCCATCAAAGACTTCAGATTTTATATTCTCTACTCACACATTGTTTCCTATGTCCCAAATTTTGTAGTTAAAGACATTCTTACTCAGGATGGTCCTGATGGAAGAAGAGGTAAGTGGATTGCCACTATCTTAGAATATGACATAGAGATAAACCCACCAAGCTCATTAAAGTTCAAGGATTAGCCAGACTTATGGCTGAATCCAATTGTAATGCCCTAGATATAAATTTTATTGCTCAAGTAGATGATCAAGAAGAGATGACAACTCCATTGATCAATGAAGCCTTCTCAGACTCACCTTGGTATACAGATATTATATTTGTATTACAAAACTTACAAGTTCCTCCTGGATTGTCAAGAACCAAAGCTAGATTTTTAAAACTTAAAGCAGCAAGATTTTGTATCTTAGATAATGTACATTTTTGGAGAGATCATAGTGGGATTTTAATAAATTGTTTACTAAAGGAAGAAGCTGACAAAATACTTGAATAATTTCATGCAGGTGACTGTGGAGGACATTTATACTCAAAAAATATTGCAGACAAGATCCTGAGAGCTGGTTTTTACTAGCCTACCTTGTTTGTTGATGTTAAAAAATATGTTACATTATGTCATAAGTGCCAAAAATTTTAGGGTAAGAAAAAAGTATTACCCCTCCCTTTAAAGCTTATTTCAACTGAAATTCCATTTCAACGATGGGGTTTAGACTTCATTGATGAAATTCACCCTCCCTCTTTAGGCCAACATAAGTGGATTTTGACAGCCACTAATTATTTTATAAAGTGGATTGAAGCCATACCCTCCAGACAATCCACAGATACTGTCATTATTTCATTCCTAGAAAACAACATTCTTTCAAGATTTGGATGCCCCCAAAATATAATTACTGACAATGCAGCAGCATTCAAATCCAATAAAATGATTGACTTTTTCCACAAATACCATATTACCCTAGGCCACTCTACTGCATATTACCCCCAGGGTAATGGCCTAGCTGAATCCTCAAACAAAAACCTTGTAAATATCATCAAAAAGTTACTTGAAGACAATAAAAATACTTGGAATAAGAAGTTAGTAAATGCCTTATGGGAAGATAGACTTACTACTAAAAAATCCATTGGTACTTCACCTTACCAACTATTTTATGGAATGGATGTCATTTTTCCTTCCTCCCTAGGTGTACCAGTGATGAAAATTATCCAAGAATTACAGGTTGAAAAAAATGACATCCAAAGAAGGATAAATCAAACTATTCACTTGCAACAAACAAGGGAAGAATTTTATATTAAATCTCAAGTCATTCAGGATAAGATCAAGAAAATATATGATAAAAAGACTAAAGAGGATGATTTTTACATAGGAGATAAAGTGTTAAAATGGGATTCTAGAAGAGAAGACAAAGGAAAACATGGAAATTTTGATTTTCTATGGAAAGGACCTTATGTAATTTATGGATATAGAGGTAATAATTCTTTCTTTCTGAAAGAATTGGATGGAACAAATCTGCAAGAAGGACCAGTTAATGGCAGAATGTTGAAGCACTACAACTCTCCTGAGTTAACAAATAGTTAGTTTTTATTCACTTTGATCAGTGTACATATACATTGTAAAGTTTATATTGGATTGAATGTTTCCTTAGCAAAGTTGAAGCCCAGAGAGAAGGCCCTAAGATTTGAAAAGTAAATATCATAAGTTTGAATAAGTTGCAGATATCAAAAGACATTTACAGGGTCATCACAGTCAAATTTCAAAGGCTACTAGTCTCAGAGTTCTTGATATTTCACTAGGAAATGTCATCCCCATGTGGAGCCACTGTTAAGGTCCTATAATAATAGGATTCATAAAATTTTTAATTGACTTTGATAGTCTTGTAAATATGTACATACCTTGCTTTCTGCAAGTTTTTTTTCCCATATTTTGAAAAAATGAAAAATAATAAAAAATCAAAAAGAGGGTAAAAAGTCCTAAAAGAAAAATCAAAGGACTTAGAAAAATATAGACCCCAAAATAAAAAGAGATAAAATAAGACCTGAAAGTGAGCAAGATCAAATGCCACTAATTTTACTTTTTACTACAAGAATAATTATTATGTGCAGAGTGTCAATAAATTCCATAATCCATGATCAGTCAAATAGCTTAATCTTATCTCTTCATGTTTTAGATAGAGAATAAAGATTTGTCAAATAGTTTAAACTTGAAAAATCATCAGATAGGTAGAGAATAATGAGCTCAACAGTTTAATATAAGCCCTCGAATGAAATAAGGTAGATTTAGATAGTTTTATGCTTTGAAAGAAAATGTTTTAAGGTTGCAAGCCTAACTGCACCTACAAAATGAAGAAAAAATGTTAGAAATAAAAGTTGGGTAGGTAGAAAGCAGTAAAGCAATCATGTAAATAAGACATCATCGAGAAAAATCACTAATTTCCCCTCCCCTATGAGTATTTAGTATTCTAAGCTATCAGTCAAAAAGTCTTAGAGCATTTCTCTGACTTTTGTTGGGATCGGACCCAAGGCTCGATGACTGGTTAGTTAAAAATATTAGGTTCTTATGTTAAACCCACATCTATCATCATTCACCCTTCATTCATACATTAAAAGCCCATATTTCCTAAGTAAAGACACATTCTTACTTAGTAAAATTGTAACCCTAAAATAATTAACTTCATCCCTTCAAGAGAATTCATAAAAACCCTCAAAATTACATTCATCCTAAGTATTAGTGAAAGAAATATAAAGATGAGAAATGCTTGATTTTATACTATACTTAGAGATAATATGTATTTTTTTTTATTACACTACCCTTTCATATTAACCTTTAACATACTTTTATTAAATCCCTAAGAAATACCCTCCCATACTTATTAATTCCATTATATCTAAATACCCCAAAAAACCCACTGTTATAACATTTATACCAAAGTCTATTATCCCATGTGTGCAAATAAAAAACCCCAAATTATAAACCCTTTGGTCTAAAACTACCGTTATTGAAATATCTTGCCCCTATGGTCTTTAAACCATCGAAAAAGGTTTTTAAAAACTATATAATATATATTAACCAGCCAGCATGTGTTTTATCACAAATGTTTTAAATAAAAACATTAACCCCGCCTATATTCATATAATCTAAAGTTTGTTGAATTAAACAAATGTGTATTCATAAAACCTTGGACACCTAAGAAATAAATCACGCCCGCACCCATATGTATTGATTAAAACCCTTTATATATGTTTTAAACCATATAACCCCTGCCACATCTTAACCATTCCGCCTAGTCAAAGAACCGGTCCCACCTTTCCATTCGGATGCAACTTTCGAAGCAATCCTGACCGTTTGCATCCGAATCTTAGATCTAATGGTCAGAGGATGATATCACGTGAAAAACATGCCTGACCCTTCAAACACCATATCAGCGTGAAATGGGTGGTTTCACCCATTTCTCTCCCATCCACGTGGCCCTCCCTCATTGGATCGCGTTCGTTGAAGTTAAAATAACTTACCACCCGAAGCCTGCACGATTACCGCCGGTTTGAAACATATTTTCATTCCAAAACCATTGTCTCGCCAGACAAGACCTGCATTCAATGCAAATTCATATATTTTGATAAAACCTTTGGTTAAATATTTATTCATTTATCTTTCGCGTTTAACCACTGTATTGCTTCCCCGACTGATAAACTCTATTAAATCCCCTGGTAGCCATTTTTATGCCCAAAACCTCCTAAATTCACCAAAATACACCCGTGAAGACTGTAGAGGAGTTCCGCCTTGCTCCAGATAAACTACTGAAGCCATCAATTCGACCAAAAACTGTAAAAACCCTTTCAAAGCTGATACCTGCATCATACCCGGTATTTTTCTCATAATTCAACCTGCAATCAAGTTGATAAACCTTTTTGAATAAAGAGAAACATTTCAAATTAATAAATTGAGTAATCAAATTGCCCAAAAGTCCCAGAAATAGGCCAAACTCTGCCAAAATTTTCCCAGAAACCGTGTTTGTCTGCTACGCTGTTTTTCAAGTAAATTTATCAATTTTTCACAACTTAATGATCCATTTCAAGCTCTCAAAGGCCAGCAAACCTTTGCAGGTATCCTGAAACCCTCCATAATCCTTTTCAACATATTTTTAGCCCCATTTATTAGTCAAAAACTCAGAAAACCCTTGTTTTCTATTTTAGACCAGTTTTAAAGCCTCAAAACTTTCTTGATAAACCTAATTGGGCAGAAAACCCAAAAAGAGACTCTATTTTGCCAAAATTTTCCCAATTAAGCCTCTGTCATAGTAAAATTGCCTCTGCAAACTATTTAAACTTGAAGAAGCAAATCAAGATGCCTAAAAAATAGAGTCTAAGCAACCCTGAAGGTTCTAAAGCTCCTAAACCTACTCCTGCCATGACTCCAAAGACTGCAATTGTGGTCAATCCTTTATAACCCCCAAGTGTTGATATTGAACATATTCCCCTAGTTGATATTGACTAAAAAATAGTTGATCCCATAGTTGAATTCAATCTGTTAGATATCCATAACTGGTGTTTTGAGAAGTCTTTAGATGATCATGAAGAAGTTCATATTTGGGAATCCAAACTACCCAAATATATAGTCCCTCTGACTCACCCTTGCCAAGAAATTATCAAATTATGTCATTAGTACTATATTCCAAAACAAAGAGCTATTATGAATGCCAGTAAATAAGTCTTATTTACCATCACTGCAGAGTCAATAAACCAAATTTTGCAGCTTCAATCAGACCCCCAAGCAGTACCTTTGTCTATTGAGGCCCTAACTAAGCTATACATTGGCCTAGACTTTCCTAAAAGGTTCATGATTTTTTAGACTTTTATGCCCCTGCATGTTGAAATTCCCAAGTTAAATCCTCCATATTCAACTTCCAAATTCCCTGAAGGATCAAGGCATGTAATCTCCATGCTTTCCTTCATACTTGGGTATTTCACTGATGAGCACACTGATGAGTCTATCTTGGGCTTTTTATCCACCTTTTCTCCAATTCAATCACCTTCAGTTATATTTAACTATGCCAGTTTCATTGCAAATAGTATTCACTATAAATTGACTAATTTACAGCTGGAAGGAGTATTCAGATATACCTCCTATCTTTTCCACATGTTTATTTTCTTCCAATCAGATAGCTTTCCAATTTCACTTCAAAAGTTGGATATAGAATGAAAACCTCTATCTATTATCTTTTGGACATCCATACTCAGAAAAGAAGGCACATATTTCCGTTATTCAAAGTTTTCACAGTTGTTTTTACATCCAGTAACCACTATGTTGACCAAAACAGAGAAACCTAGAATAAGTGAGAAAATGAAGAAAATATTCCAGTTATCAGAGAAGGGAAAAGTTGGTGACTGGTTTTGTATGAGAAATTCACTGAAATCATATTTTTTGGGTCAAACTTGTTGCCTTACAAGTTATCCAAACATCCATCAATAAGGATCTTTGCCTTGGAGTACATCAGGCAAATCCTAAATTCTGATTCTATTAACTTCATGGCAGCCAAGAAAAAGACCCAATTCAAACTTAAAAATCAAATTGGGCCATTCATAGGTAATCACATAGATGCAGAAAAAAGGAGCAACAAATCAACTACAGGAATATAAATTGGAATAAAGTTTCCCATGGAACTATGATCCACAAGGGATCTGAAGTAAACTAAGGGTAAAATGTAAATTGACACCCTTTTTCCATGAATCAAAACCAGAAATAGAGAAGTTTGCTAATCAAATTCAGTGAGTTTAAAACACTTTAACAGAGGCAGTAAACCAAAGGAATACTATTCACCCTTTGTAAATTTCCAAATAGCCAGAAACATCCACTAAGAGAGTCAGAGAAGAGGGAGCTTATACTGTAGAAACTACAACAGAAACAAAGTTCAAGATCATTTACAAAAAAAGGCCAAAATTAGATACAGCAACTAAAGGTAAAGTGACAATAGATGTTGAAGAAACAGAGCCCTTGAATACCAACACTGATTTACGAGAGACAAATGTAGCTACTGTAGTTATCAGTGAGCCAAATCAAAATGAAGAACAGCTGAATAATGAAGATACACAAATGATGGAAAGGCAGCAAAGTATGGAGACTTTTTCCTCACATTCAGCTGAGGAAAAGGATTTGGATATTAAGGAGAAATACAAGCAAATCAAGTTGAAGAATGAGGAAATCAAAATTGAAATATATTATCAGTTCTTAAAGCAAAAGCCAGGTAATCAAAACAGATTCCTATCAGCATTTGGTTATTCAACTAAAAAAATGATTATTTCAATATTATAGCCCACAGTATCAATGCAAAAGATAGTTGCTGACTATAAGAAAGTTGATATGGAAGTAGCTACAAAAAAAACAATGAATTATATCAAATAGAGTTTCACATGGCAAACCTCAGAGATGTTGTATTCCACAGTCACAACAAAAGCTATGAGTGCTCATAAGCTTCAAAATACCATCTCTAATATGCAAGATCAAATGAAGATGGATAAAGCTTCATTATATGCAAAGGATCCAAGGATAAAAGCCTTAGAATATTTAGTATTGCAGGTAGGATATGATCCTACAAACATCAAAGCAGCAGAAGCATTGGTAAAGAAGAAAAATAATGATATAGCTGCCTTGAGGAAACAGCTCAAACTTCCTCAATGTGAGCATCCTCAGACAAAGGAAGTCTTACAGAAACAAAAAGAAAAATATGAAATGATGAGTTTAATTCTTCAACTGATAGCTCAAATTAAGGAAATGGAATGACAAATGGACCAACTTGTCCAAGAAAAGGAGACAGTAAAAGAACTAGTGATTCCTACAGTCATCCCAGTCATCACTGCAATAGTACCTTCAAATTTAGGAGAAAATTTGGCACCCAAAGAACCACTAGCCACTATAGTGCCAGTGACTTCTTCAACAACTTCAGCTATTGAATCCTCCACAACAGCATTGCAACCTACAGATGAAAGCAGTCAACTAGTGAAAGCAATGGAAGAGATGTCCTTGAAGACAAATGAAATTAACAGATTGACAAAGATGATTAAAAATATTAAGAAGACAAACAATTCAACTCAGATAAATGCTAAAATACATGAAAAAAATGCTAACAGATTGAGTGAAGAAGTAAAGAAGTTACAAAAGGAATTAACTCTCAAAGATCAGATATCATACATAAAAAAATTACCTATGGAATAATGTAATTAAAGCCATCCATGATGTATGGCCTTCAATTCAAGTAATTTTTTAGCAAAGAGAGTTATTATTGGCAGCCCAAGCAGAAATCCAAAAGACACAAGCTGATTTGGTTGATAAACCAAAACAAGTTGTAAGATTAATCAATTTCCTCAATAGCAAGAATAGACGGGAATTGGAAGAACTAAAAATCAATGACAGAATAGAAACTATCCTAGAAATTAGGAAAGTTGCCACCAAAAGAAATTTGATGAGACAGCTTGAAGAAAAATGTGAAGGTATGAATACTGCTATAACCAGATTCATGGTTAAGTTCACCAATTTAAGGAAAAAAGGACTTCCTAATATCATGGTTATAATGATAATTTAATGCCTCAAAATGATTATGACAAGAAGATAATAGAATATGCCAAGGAATAGGTGAATAAGCCAATAGGTCAAGGCATCCCCACAGGAAAGGTGTTACTGAAAAGTTTTGAAGATTTGTTTTATTTGCAATATGAGATCAAACACCTATTTGTCATCAAGCCAACATTTTCTAGATATACTGAAGCTGATCTAAAAATGTTTTGCATAACTTGTATGTATTTCAAGAACCTACCACTCAGTTTTAATTAAAATGATCTAGCTTGTACTTGACAATTTTGCGGAATTATTTACTTGAAAGTGGTGTATGAATTTTTATTGTTTATGTATCTTAACTTCATTTTTTCTTGCTGTAATTTAACATGTATGAAAGCAACATAATGCAACAAATAATCCTTCAAACACAACAACAATTTTAATCTAGGAGTTCACCCAAAATCTCGTGGGCTACATCTCCTTTGAGCTTGGTCATCATGAATCAGCTCTTTGGGATTATGGTCAATATTTTTACAAAGTAAATACTTAATTCCAATGAATACAAAAATGATCCAAAGGACTAAAAATACCATGAATATCCCTCAAATGGTTGTCCAAACTCTGAAAACAGCTTTAGGCTCTTGTTGACACGATTCCTTCTGTCGGTGCACTAAGCTACTCTGAGCTTCTAAATGGCACAAAATCCCTCAGAATTATGTTTGTCACTGAAACCACTCTTTTTGTATTCAATACACATCAGACATCAAATATCAACTGATAAATTTCTCAAATTGAGCATTGCATTCCCCAAGTAGGCTATCATCCATGGTTTGCCCAGGGCTGTCCAGAACTTCACATCATATTGTCAAGCTCTAGAAGTTATAAAAATGTTATGAAACCACTTCCATTGGTTCCAAAATGACTGAAATAGTCAATATATAGTTTTGGTTCATCAAAAATAGCCTACGGCTGCTCTGATTTTGCCTCAATCACCTATCGGCACCCCCTAGCACTAGGGTTAAGGAAAACTTCTCTACTGAGTTTTCGACCTCTAAAAGTATTTAACACTTACTGAAACCTTTGTAAATAGATTCAGAATTATTTTTTTAGTCAATAATGACCATTGGTTCACTGCAAATGGTCTCAAACATCTCTTTCAAAGCCCTGTATTGTTGCTGGCAAAAGCTGGCACTAATGACCCCTGGAACTTTACTGAAGCTTTTTGGCATTCAAACGTTCTCTATAGGCTTTGAAAACCATTTCATCAAATTTAGAACATCTGAATTATACAATTTAGACTATTGGAACTCTTAAAAAGGACTCTAACTCCCCTGGTTAGTCCTCAAACTGAATTTGTCTCAATGTGGCCCTAATGGCTCCCTCATCTTCCCTGAAGCAAAATTTATTGAAGAGCACCTCCATTCGACCTGAAACCTGTCCTAAAGTCTTAATAAGGTTGAATATACCAAAAATTGACCAAAATTTCATCCAATTTGGTTCAATAATGAGAGATTTATGACCAAAACAACTTTGCCCCAATTTCCTCCACTAAATGTGGGGCAACTGCCAGTTAACTCCATTAAAAGTGGAAGTCCACCTAAATTTGGGAGTGCCTCCAGAATCTCTGCCATATTAAACTCCACTTAATTGAAGCTTAATTAAATATTAAACTTGAGATTAGGCTCCTTAATCACTCTTAACATTAAGCTCCCACACTGGTCATATTATGAGGTTCCATGGGAGGAGGGTTGGCCCCTCCGTGCTCCGCTGGACCCACTCTGCATTCAAAGTGCAATAACTTCTTCATACGGTGTCCATTTTTTGAACCTCTTTCTGTGCCAGAATTAGGAAGATGATACCTATGCAACCATCTTAGTTTCAACCCAATCCTATAATTTTGAATTTTGAGCTAATCCTTAGGTCCTTGATCCAGTTCTGATCACAACTCCCAAATGAGAAGCTTTTGGACCCCAAAAGCTCTCTTGGACTACTGAAATTGATCTATACAGCAAATGAGAGTACTGTAGCCTCTTCTCTTCAGCCTCCAAACACTTGTCTTGCATGGCTAGTGAATTTTAACCACAACTAGAAATCAATTCACACTTCCCTTCCTCAATGCGCTTATCCTCCTGTCAAGAGATGTCTTTCTTGCACTCACTCAAAAAATTTCTGGCGAGAAATTTGTAGAAGGAATTTGAATATTTCTGCCTTGATCAATGATCCAAGGTAGCTCAAACATAATTCATGCAACATGCGACATCAACAACAAGTCATCATAAAATGTGCTATACAATTGACACAAAATCAATGTAAAAAGTGTGCAACACAATCGACACAAGTCGACAAACATGTGGGACACAATCAACACAAGTCGATAAACAGCATGATACATCTTGACAAACACATGTGCATGTATCAATGTACAATAAACCTATTTACAATTTGCTATTTACACATACAACTTCCATGCACATGTACACCTTCAACTCTTCCTTTCAAGTACCAACAAGTACATAATCCCAAAAACATGTGGGTGACTATAAGAGCTGAACTAAAAGATATTGTTGCAATATAAGTGAGTATCATACTCATCTTTTACACCTCCACGATGAAATTTTTCAACAACAAATAAATTCCTTCAACTGAACCGCATTTATATCCAATCTTGCAACAAACTTTTCAACAGAAATACATGCATACAACCAAAATGTGCATATGTACAAAGGAGTATTTCTTACTATGTTAAGAAGTCCATCCACTTCTTTCCAAGCCACCTCCATGGTGACTTTTGCTGCTGCAATACTTCTTCATGTGAATCTTCCATTTTCACATCGATAATGGAATCCTTAGTTCCACTTGCGCCAATCTTTCTGTCCTCTTGCTGCATGTGCTTTGGATGACTAGTTGGATGCAAAGTCCAACAATGGGAGACAACATGTCCCCTCTTTTGGAAAAATGTGCAAAACTCATGCACCTTATTTGAAAGTTTCCTTTTCCTCATCTGCTTCTTGTATGATTTCTTCCTCATCCAGCATATCGAAACATCATGGTTAAATCGACCACAATATGTACAGCAAATATTTCTTCCATTTAAGCATGAAAAATTATCATGCTTTGCAGAAACACAATCAAATTGATCATGAGAATATTTATACCTCTTGTGTTTCTTTGAATGTTCATCCTTTTTTCCTTCTTGAGGAGATGAACTAGTAGAGGCTACAGCTTTCATTTGCAGACTAACATCATCGTTCTTGTCTTGAAAACTGTCTAAACTTGCATGCTCGCCATAAGATGCATGTCTACCATCTTCTTGCTACAAAAAAAGGCTTAAAGCAATGGCAATCATATTTGAAGCAAATTTAACATATTTTCATCTTAGAACTTGTAATAAAGGTTCTCTTTAAATTTGTCTCACTTGCTTTCATGTTTTTGGCGTCTTTGCCGTTAAACTGCACATAACCAAGACCAAAAATTCTTGGGTCGTTCCTCAAATGAAATGGGATCAACCATGTCTTGTGCATGCTTGCCTAATCCCTTGCCTTCCTAGCCCATTCTAATCATTATTTTGGACCCTATAACCCTCGTATGTTTTTCGAAAGAACCAACACATATTTCTAATGAGGAAACTGAAGACAAATTAGAATGGATTACCTCTTCCTCACGCATGTTCTTGGTCAAAACCTCTTGAGATTGATGGAGTTGCCTCTCCATATCATGCAATATTTTAAGAATTTATTCCTTCTCTTCCTTCATGGCAAACAACTGTTCACGAAGTTCAATACTTTCTCTTTTATCCTCAAACAAAATATTTACCATGTCCTTCAATATAATAAATTCATGCTTCATATCATCATCAAAGAATATGGAGGAAACTTAACTTGTAGAAGTTTTCATTATGATGGCAATGAAAAAATTAACTTTGACAAAGTTCTCAAATCTGTTCAAAACAAATGACAAGCTTTTTTAACCAAATGGTTGTAAAGACCAACTCTTATTCAAGCTGCCAAACAACAAACAAACTCCAAAATATTCTCAACAAACAACTGTCAAGAGGGTTTGTGTTCCAATGTTGACCTTAAGGTACTTTGGGGTAGGGAAGAAGCCTTCAACTCTTTCTTCCTTTTTGTTCTCTCCAAGACTTAGCTAATCAGTAGCTATCCCCAAATCTCACGAAAACTCAAACAAAAATCAGTTTGAAAATAGTAAAAAAGTCAATATTTTACACTGTTTAAACACCTTTCAAGCTATACAATCAAGCAAACAAGTGCTCTGTCAAGCAAGAAACTATGCTCTAATACCATCCTGATCTGAAAATGGTCTGGATAACTTGTATGTATTTCAAGAACCTACCACTCAGTTTTAATTAAAATGATCTAGCTTGTACTTGACAATTTTGCGGAATTATCTACTTGAAAGTAGTGTATGAATTTTTAAATTTTATGTGTCTTAACTTCATTTGTTCTTGCTGTAATTTAACATGTATGACAGCAACATAATGCAGCAAATAATCATTCAAACATAACAGCAATTTTAATCTAGGAGTTCACCCGAAATCTCGTGGGCTATGTCTCCTTTGAGCTTGGTCATCATGACTCAGCTCTTTGGGATTATGGTAAGTTTTTTTACAAAGTAAATACTTAATTCCAATGAATACAGCAATGACCCAAAGGACTGAAAATACCATGAATAACCCTCAAATGGTTGTCCAAACTCTGAAAACAGCTTTAGGCTCTTGTTGACACGATTCCTTCTATCGGTGCACTAAGCTACTCTGAGCTTCTAAATGGCACAAACTCCCGCATAATTCTATTTTTGTCACTGAAACCACTCCTGTTGTATTCAATACACATCAAACATCAAATATCAACTGATAAATTGCTCAAATTGAGCACTGCATTCCCCAAATAGGCTATCCTCCACAGTTTTCCCAGCGCTGCCCAAAATGACTGAAATAGTCAATATAGAGTTTTTTTTCATCAAAAATAGCCTCTGGTTGCTCTCGTTTTGCCTCAATCACCTATCAGCACCCCCTGGCACTGAGGTCAAGGAAAAATTATCTGTTGACTTTTCGACCTCTAAAAGTATTTAACACTTGATGAAACCTTTGTAAATATATTTATAATGATGTTTTCAGTCAATAATGACCACTGGTTCACTGCAAATGGTCTCAAACAGCTCTTTCAAAGCCCTACATTACTTCTGGAAAAAGCTGGCACTAATGACCCCTGGAAATTTACTGAAGATTTTCTACCTTCAAACGTTCTCTATAGGCTCTGAAAACCATTTCATAAGATTTATAACATCTGAATTATCTAATTTAGACTATTGTAACTCTGAAAAAGGACTCTAACTCCCCTGGTTAGGCCTCAAACTGAATTTGTCTCATGGTGGCCCTAATGGATCCTTCATTTTCCCTGAAGAAACAGCTACTGAATATCACCTCCATTTGACCTAAAACCTATTCCAAAGTATTCATAAGGTCGAAGAGACCCAAAATTGACCAAAATTTCATCCAATTCGGTTCAATAATGAGAGATTTATGACCAAAACAACTTTGCCCCAATTTCCTCCACTAAATGTGGGGCAGCTACCAGTTAACTCCACTAAAAGTGGAAGTCTGCCTAAATTTGGGAGCACCTCCAGAATCTCCGCCATATTAAAATCCACTTAAATTAAGCTTAATTAAATATTAAACCTCATATTAGGCTCCTTAAGCGCTCTTAACATTAAGCTCCCACACTGGTCATATGATCAGGTTCCATGGGAGGAGGGTTGGCCCCTCCGTGCTCCGCTGGACCCACTCAGCATTCAAAGTGCAATAACTTCTTCATACGGTGTCCGTTTTTCGAACCGTTTGTAGCGTCAGAATTAGGAAGATGAGACCTATGCAACCATTTTAGTTTCAACCCAATCTTGTAACTTTTAATTTTGAGCTAATCCTTAGGTCCTTGATCCAGTTCTGATCAAAAGCTGATGAGAATTTTAGGAAACTAAAAAATATTCAAATTCCTAAAAATGAGGATTGGCAAGCACTTACTAATTTATTATGAATAATGAAAGACAAACAAATGAAAAATAAAAAATATGTTTGTTGATTTCACTATCAAAATAGATTTTGCAACAGTAAAGCAGTTTGACTAAAGGTTAAAGAGTATTTGAAGTGAAAGAGTATCAGTGAAGGTAGGTTAGATTCCAAAAAATATCTAAGATCCAGAAAAGAGGACACATAGACAGCCAGCTGCTTCTTATCCTAAAACAGTTTCTATTTCTTTTGAATAAAATAGGATAGCTTGTTGATTTGTTAAGCAACTGTCACTATTATTGTTGTAAGATATTTTATTTTCCTAAGTTAATTCCTAGAAGTCATCTAGGATATTTTGTAAAACAATATGTATAAGTACTTCACTCTTTTGAAGTATTTTGTGTGGAATAAAATTGTTGGAGATTACTATAGATATTTTGTTGACTTGAAGGCTTTGGATTTCGATTTTGAGTAGCAAAATGGATCAACTATTTGGCATCATACTTCAGCATCCCTGTGATAAGCTATTTGGAGTGAAGTACTCTCTAAAACTTGTCATTGTTATTCTTCTTTGTTACATGCATACATCTATGTTTTAATTCTAAATCTGAATGTATAACTAGGAGTATTACTACATGACATGTTAATAGCACCATGTTTTTAACTAGTTATCATTTCTTTGTTTTCTTCTAATTTCTGGTGTAGGGAACCCTTAATTTCTCTCTCTCCTGTTTGACCTTTGTCTACTACTTCCCTTTTCCGGATCAAAGGATCCTTAAGTGCCCTTTATCCCAATCATACCACTTCACAAAACCAAATTTCCAAGATCTCCAATGGTTATCTACCTTGCCCTGAAGACATTTGACCTTTTAGGCCTTGATCCCAGTTTTGTTAGCTTGACTTAGATTCCATAGCCCGATGGACAAGTAGATTTCCCTCTATCTATCCCTCCAAGTGAAATTTTCCCACCAAATCCAACAAAACCAAACCAAAATTGCACTTTCATAGCCAGCTTAATATTCACAAATTAAAACAAAGTTAAATTTTAAAGAGAGAGCCCTCTCTGGACCCTAGGAAGGCTATATCCTAGAGTTTGAAGTAGGTTTGTGGTTACCTCTACTATTCTTTGACTAAAAACCAAAATCCCACAACTTAAGAATTTACTAGAGTGATAACAATAGGGAGTATGTTGATTTCATTATACCCAAAAAATCCATCCATAAATGAGAAATTTTCATTTCTAGCACAATCATAAATTATTTGGTCGATATAGGGGGTAGGATAATTGTCTTTTGGACATGCTTTATTAATATCTCTATAATCGACGTATACTCGTATAGTCCCTTGTTTCTTCGTAACAGGAACTATATTAGATACCCAATCTGTCAATGGAATTGGATAAATAAATCCCGCTCGTAATAGCTTTTCAACTTTAACTTTAATAGCTGCAACTTTTCGCGGATGTATTGGACGTAAGCTTTGTCTAATAGGCTTGGCATCCGGGGACGTCTTAATTTCATGAATGACAATCTTAGGATCGATTCCTGGCATCTCTTCGTAAGACTAGGCAAATATGTCTTATAATTCTTGAAATAGGGCTTTGTATGTGTTAATCTCTTTAATTGTATAAGAAGCACCTATATGAATGTTTTCAATAATTCCAGGTTTAACTGATATGTCGATAGGAACAATTGTAGAAATATTTCCCAAATTAGTCTCAAAATTCAAATTTGTAATCAATATGGGATTCTGTGGTTCTTCGACATAATCAATTGTAAAAATAGACGAAAAATCGTTTTCAAACTTATCAAGATCAGGTAAAAACGAAGATCTATGATGTAGATCATCCCAGGGTAATTCATCCAATGACAAATTCTCGAATACTTTCATCAGTGTGAAACACATGTTGAAAGGGATCGGAAAGTGATGTCAAGGCTGAGCTTGATAGAGAAGAGGATTCTTTGGTGATCACATTCATTTGATCAGGAGTAGTTGAAAGTGTGTTAGAACATGACTGCACTGCTACATATTTCATTTCAAAAGGACTCAAAAGCATCTCGCCATTGAAAGAGTCTAGTTCTGATTCTGAAGGCACTACCCAAGTGTCATCGAATGATATAGTGCTTGATGAGATCATATCGATGTTGGCAATGGTACGCAGTATGGTGGGTGGAGGCATAGAGAAAGTTCCCATCAAAGCGGAGTCTTTTACTAAACCTACACCAACATCTTCGTATGGAATAGTCATTTTTCCAACATGTTGGATACTGTCTATAGAAGCAGGGTTTGACGAATAATATGACAACTGATCGATTTTCACAATCTTTCCTTTATGAGGAAACATGATTAACAGAAAGATAGTTGAAATGACAATAGTCATGGCATAAGACCAACTACGACCCAAAAGAAGGTTGTAATCAAGAGGGGCATCAACAACTTCCACATCTAGATTAATGGTTTTACCTTCTACTTCTATAGGTAGATCCTGGAGTATTTTGTATGGATGAAATCCTCTTCCATCAAAGGCTTTAAGGATTGTCAGGGATTGGTTGAGTGTTGGAGAACCGAGAGTTTTCCAATAGTTTAACAACATTATACATGTGGATGCCCCCTCATCAATAACAATACGAAAAACTCGTCTGGATTTGACTAATACTGGTATCTGAAAATCCATTTGATGAGGGAGTCTCGGTGTAAAATTTTCTAGATCAAAGACCATGAGGTTAGAATCATGAGGATCAATAGCTCCGATAGCTGATAATAGTAATTTCCTTTGTGCTGGACATGATTGTAGCACTTCTAAGGCCGACATTGCTAAAGGGGATATCGCCAAATCTTCAACAATGTTGTAATTTTGAGCAACTCTCACATGTGGATTGAAAGCTAACTTTCGAATTACACCTTTAGCAGGCGATTTAATCACTAGATTAGGATTAGGTTTCTCGATGTGAAGTGGTTCGGAAACTGAAGGAGATATGTCTGGTGTTTGACTAGAATTTTCTGTCTCTTTACCAGTTACAGGATTTTTAGTTCCATAGTCTTGAGATCGTGTCGCAACCATAACCTCAGACATCATTAAAATATATGCTGATGAATTTGAAGAAGATCCTATCATTTTGCTATCTTGAGTGGGAAAAGGATCCTTCAAGACAGCAGGTGTGGGTGAACCTTTGACAAACTCAGAGACCTTGGACCGATCTGGACACTCCTTAGTATAGTGATTCTCGTCACAGATAAGACAATGATAACGAGGTTTCCATTTTTCATCATTTGGTTCATTCTTTTCAGTTTTCTCTTTGGAAGACGTAGTTTGTTTGTTTTTATTCTTTCCTTTATTCTTATTATCGGTTTTAGATTTAGCTGTAGATGAGTCTACAACATGGATATCGGAAAAAGCTTCAATGGAAGAATCTCCTTTCGGTGAATCTGGTAAAGTTATGATGGGAGAAGTAGTTTTGGAGGACTTCTTCTTATTCTTATTAGCGCTAACTAAACCAATTACACCATCTACAGCATGAGAACCTGAAGGTGTTGTTTTTATTTGACCTGAACGCAGCAAGTCAGGAATTTTTTCGAATAAAGTACCAGAATGTGTATATACAAGGTCTAAGTATTGTGCTTGAGCTATGACCTGTTCTTCTGTAACAACACCTCCCTTAGCCACATCTTCAGTAATTTTTGGAAGTAATGATTTGATGAACCATTTTTCCAAGATCTAATCCGGAATAAAAACTTTCCCTAAACGTCGTCTACGTCTCCATTCATATATGTGATCTGAAATGTATGTAGACGTAGATTGTTTTAACAAAGTTAATAGTTTCATGCCATTTTCGTATCGGATTCGCAACTGAAAATGTGTTAAGAAAGTTGTTGCTAACACGTTGAAAGTGTTGAATGAGCCACGGGGTAGTTCAATATACCACTTTGTAGCTAAACCTATTAGTGTTCTTTGAAACAGTCTTAATCGAATGGAATCGTCGATTAAAGAGTTGGATGTGCACCAGAGGTGGTAAGTCATGACATGGTTTGAGGGATCTTCTCCCGATTTACCTTCGAACTTAGGAATATCACTAGGAAATTTATTCGACATTGGCAGCCAAAATGGAAGATAATAAATTGGATCGTTCGTTAGGCGCGACAAATCTGGTAAATCTAAATTTGTAGTGAATGGTAGCCGACAGTTAGGGTGTTGTTGAGTAAATTGATAACTTTGCGGAACGAGACCAGTACCAGGAGGAGGATATCTAGGATATCCTGGAATATCCTGTGCATTTGGGGTTGGAATGCCTCATGGATAACTGGGATTAGCCATACCATACTGAGGTTGAGCCGGTATTTAATATGTGTAACCAGGGTATGGTTGATGCTGGTATACTGGAATTTGTGCTACAGGTCCATATTGATACTGCCCTTGATATGGTTGATAAACAAACTGACCTGTATAAGGTTGGCTTGCTATAATTGTACTTGTACCAGGTTGTTCCATAGACATCTAAACAGTTGTCTGAACTGTGGGTCCAGGTTGATGAGCAGTGGCTTGAGGGATCGGTTGTGATACTTGAAGGGTTGTAGAAGTAGGGGCTGTAGAAATTCCAAGGATAGGTGTGGTACGCTATTGAATAGAAGTTGGTGCAGCAGTTTGAGGTGGAGTTCTAGGTGTACTCGGACTGGGTTGCTGAACACTACTACGTGCAGATACCTGAGGTATAACTTGAAGCGTAGGTTAGATAGGTTGTTGGATTTGATTGTAATCAATTGGCTAACCAAGATTATTATAAGGTACTTGCACATTAGGTTGAAAATTATGTTGATTCAATGATGGATTCCACACCATGTTTACTCCAGGATATGGAGCTCCCATTGAAGGTTGTGATGCGTAATATGGACCACAACCAGGTTGATAATTTGGAACGTAAGTTTGATAGTTGGCTGGATAATTTCCACTAAAAGATTGACCTTCCTAAAACAATTGTTGTTCTTGATAAAACTGCAGCCCCAAAGGAGGTTGTTGTCCTTGAAAATATTGTTGCCCTGGGATAGGGTATTGTCCTTGAAGATGTTGTGGACCACGAATAAGTCTTTATGAGGTTGATATTGTCCTTGAGGTATGTCTTGCCCTTGCGAGTATATACTACCCTTGAGGTTGCCCCCGGGTGGAGAATTACTACATTGAAGTTTGCCCCCGGGTGATAAATTACTACTTTGAGGTCGAGGTTAGGAATTTTTCGGACATCATGGATACTTATTCCGCGTTCAAATTTTCGGTATGAGATTCATTTGGACCGGAGTGATTGCATAAGTTTTTGGGAGAGGGAGATGCTCTTGAGAAAGTACCGAGAAATCGGCGGGTATCCTGAAGGAACGGATGGACCACCATTGTTACACTAAAAATTGTCACCATGATGTTTTACTGTTTGTATGGGTTCATCATTACTCATACAATACTCCCTTAGAAGTCTACAACATCAAGTTCCTAAAAACAAGCCTTGAAATTTAGAGAAAAGCTTATAAAATTCATAAAAATACTTGTACCGCATTTTTTCCTAGTATTACCTACAGTGCCGCATCTGTTTGTTCTAGAACATGCGAAACCAGCCACACTTTTTCTTCATTAAAGGTGCAGATTCCTGTAAAAGGTAAAGTGAAGGCAAAAGTAAAATTTAGAAGCCCAGCTAGTTGAATCTGAAAGCTTTTGGAAGTAATTATCCGGTGGAAAGTTCGCTCCTTTCATGTACATTCATCCCTCCATTAAAGGAGCCTACCCCTTGTTATGTGGAACTTAATCCCTTTGAAAGAGGATTCTATCCCCTCTTATTTGGAGCTACAACCTCTTCTCTTTTGCTATAAATTGAGGCCATAGTTCAGCCTCAAAGGGGAGTTAGGTTTTGAGATTTTTTTAGGAGAATTGTTGGAGAAAATCAGAATCTCTTAACTAATTATCATATGGGAATGATTACACACTCATGTACATGTTAGTCGAGAGAGTGCAAAGGATTTTCAAAGTAGAGGAAACGCTTGTTTTGGACCCCAGAAGGACCTGTACGACATCAAGGCGAACACGGTTGTAAAGCTCCTTTTTTCATTAAAGATAATACAAATGGATCCTGTTTTCTCAATGATTTGTTTATTTAAATGGCTTATTTCTTGAATTCCTTGATAATCAAGATAGATTTTTGGTTTATGAATTAATCTATATTATGCAGGTGCTTCTGATTCTTTCATGTTTTTTATTGCAGATCCCGAAAGGAGACGTATTAAAAGCGTCAAGAAAGAAGACTACAAACAGCGCTAGACTACAGGTAAGTTCTATATCCTTCATTATAGATAATTCCAGATCAAATATAATCTAGAGAAAGTAGTTTACATTTGTCTGTTTGTTTCTACTTATTCGTAGGATACTAGGGAGATATTTCTTGTCCGCAAGAACGATTTATCTGTCTAACAAAATGGTGACTCCATTGGGGAATGGATCTTGAACATAGTTTTCTTTTATTTTTGACTTGTGAAACTATTTTTATGATTTTGATTGATTGATACTGGCTTGGGTAATTTATTCCTACAGAATCCATGAAAAGTTCTTCAGAATTTTTTATTTTTTCTTTAATTTTTCTGCTCTCCGCACTTTGTCTTTAGGAACAGTGCGGTCATCTCCGCTGTTTTCCAGTATACATAGTGTGGCACCGCACCTGTTTACACTAAAACCTTTGGACCCTGAGAAAATTTTTGAAAATTTAAGATTCTCTCTCTTTTCTAGAACCAGCTTACATGATTCTTTGTATTTTCCCAAACTTATCTTGACTATCAAAAGCCTTGTGTGAATTTCTTTTCAGCAATTTTACAATCTCATCAGTCTCTGTTAAGTTAATTTGGTGTTTTGAGTTTCTTTTGTGGAGAAATTCTTAATTTGATTTCCTTTGGTCATTACTTCGAGGTTTGTCTCAGTCTCTTAACAATTTTTCATCTTTTTTCTTTTGTTTTTGCAAAAGAATTGTGTCTAAGTGTTAATCGCCTTTGAGTATTTTTATTTTTTGATCTTTGGAACTCTCACCCATTTTTCTTTACTTACACTTGACTGATTCTTAGATTACATTAGAATCATCTTGTGTTTGAGAATTCTCTTGCATAGATTACATTTGCATAATTAGAATTCTCATTTTCAGAATATGAATGAAAAATGTGCATAGATTACATTTGCATAGTTTTCATGTGAATTGTGCATAGATTACAACTGCATAGTTTACATTCTGGAAAAATCAATCGTAGATTTAGATAAGTTTCTTTGATTTGAAATTACATGTTTTTTATGATTGTTTTAAAAACATAAAAATAAAATTTGGAATTGATTAGCATTAGTTTTTCTTGATGAAATTGGTGCATTAAAGAATTTTTTATATTTCTCTTATTGATCAATTTTTTGCATTCTTGGAAGTGAATGGAAACTCTCTCCTTACTTTTGTTAGGATTCATCGAATTGAAAATATTACATTATCATATTCGATTGCATTCAGTTTTGGGTCGGGTCATAACACCATTGGTTTCGTATCCGTTTACCCTTTGAGTAATAATAGCCTAAATAACACAGCGCTTCATAAAATTCATCTAGTATTTTTTACATTTTTAGGGCTCCTTCCACCAATCTAGCTCAGGATTAGTGCTTTGGAATAGGTTTTAGTTAACTTTCCAAAGCAACTAAAATAAACAATATTCGATCTTGCGGTAGGAAAATTCCAATAGTAGCATGTATGCTCTGGGAAGCTCCTCCTAAAGGATTCAAGCACGAGATCATATCCGAACCAGTGAGGTAATCAATCCTTCCTCATTGGGAATGATAGAAGATATAAACGTATTAACAACAGTAAACCTCATATTGACCATTGTCGAGGAGCCTGGTGTCACTTGTCGGTAAACTTTGGATTATGTCAAGGAGCCTTCAAGGGGATTGAGCTTTGTTACTCTACCCTTGCATGTGTATCGGATCATAGACTGTTCCCCCAGGTATATTTGTTCATTTTGGTGACCTTAGTGGCCATAAACTTTAGGATTCTTTCCCAAGGTGACGGTGGAGGGAAGATCCCACTGTACCTGGAGCAGATGTCGACTAGACTCACTTGGACTCTCCAGAGGGTTCTCTTCACTCGAGATGGCATAGTGGAGAAAATTGCACCGGTATGTTTCATTAAGAAAATTGTCGGGGTAACTATTCCAACTGCCATTTCTGCATTAAAATTCTACGATGTTGGATTTCATCACCAACTAGTGTTTTTTAGTGCGGGAATCTACTATTTGTGTGTGGTTTGACTCCTATATTTGATAGCGCATGTTCATTTGTTTGTTTTACTTTTAGATACCATAGGTGTTGTTAGAATCCTATACCAATAGGTGTCATATTTCATGATTGACTTGATGAACTATGTAATATGTTCATACCTTTTCTTGTTGCAAAGGTTTTCCATATTCCCAAAAAAAAAAAAAAAAAAATCAAAAAATCAAAAAATTTTAAAAATGTAAAGAGGGTATACCCTAAAAGAAAAATCAAAGGGTGAAAAGAATAAAATGGCCAAAAAAGTGAAATAAAATGAACCTCACCAAAAGAAGGGCCAAGGAAAGTGTGCAAATCTAAATGCCACTACTACTAAGTTTTTGCACACAACTGTGCAGCCTTGTTCAACTTTTGCTGCTAACTATAAGAACTATAAAGAGTTAAACTATGTAAACTTGACTTGTTCATTTTTCAATTTCATGTTGTAGAACAGATAACAAATATTCAACTAAACCTAATCTACAAGATAAGTAGATAGGTAGAGTAAATAAAAGGAGCCCAACAGTTTAATCTGAGCCCTTGGATGTAATAAGGTTAGAACTAGATAGATTTTCATATGTAAAAGAAAAAGTTTGATGAGGTTTTTCCAGTCTAAGTGCACCCTAATAAAGAATAAAAAATGGTAGGGTAAAGTAGGTACGGTAGGTAGATGATGTTGTTGAATTACATGTGATGAATGATGGTTTTAGATGGTTAAAATTTTAACTTTCATCACAAGTGCAAAGGTAGACAATACATTGGAAGCATTGCAAGCAAGGCAAAGTAAAATTATTAACTTCCCTTATCATTTTTCCCTAAACATTTCACTAATTTCCCTTAAGTATGAAGGTATTTGACAATTAAAGGGGCTCAAGGCATTTCCTTGACTTTTGGAGGGACCGGACCCTCGGCCCAATGATTGGAAAAACCTAAGTGCTTAAAAACATTCATTATCACACTCATTCATTTCTAAAAAATCTTTTCCTAAGTAAAATCCCATTTTACTTAGGAAACTCATGCAATATTCCATAAAAACCCATTTCATGCAAGCATAAGTTAAATACATTATCCTAATGTTTTACACTTAGCGCTTTAGCTCATTTGCCATATTAATTTCTAATTTATTATTTAAATCCCTATCAGAATAACCTTCTCCTATTATATATAACTCCTTCTTTATAAGATACCCAAAATCCCATTTATTATAATTTTAGTCAAAGTATTTTAATCCCCACATGTTTAAATAAATTACCCTCATTATGCTCCCTTTGACTAAAATATATCTTTATATTATTCCTGCCCCCTATGGTAACTAAATCATTTTGATTTAATTACTATATAATAAAAAATATATGAAAAAACCCTTTAAACATATGTCATATGTGTTTAAAACGAAAAAATAAAACCGAAGTTTAATTTAAACCAAACTTCGAAATAACCTATCTCCATATACATTTTCCCCTTGCCTGACTCCCTCCCGATCACTAGTCCGCGTTTTAAAAAAAGGAATTAATTAATCCTCACAATTAATTAATAGCCTAACTCCGCCAATCAAATCGCTCCCGATGAGATTAATTAATAAATAATTGCGTCGAGTCCGCCTGTTAAATTCCCGTCACCTTATCGCCCCAACAACCGTCCGATCGACTGATCCAAGATCAACGGTTATTATCCATATCACTAGCCATCTACGTCCGAACGATAATGCGCGATGGCCAAGTGGTTTTCCAAACCATACAGAGCCACGCGTCGTTCATCGTATGGAATCGCTGCCATTCCACCCAAAACCACCTTTCCCCAAAAGCGGTGCGATGAAAACTGCTTACCACCTATCCTCTGTGACGAGGCCTCCGTACCTACTGACGTCATCAATCAAAACCCGCCACCCTTTTGACTTTGTAAATAAAACAAATACGCTCGCGTCATTTTCATTATTTCGTGTGCTAACCAATCTCCCATGCAACAAATTTCAAAAATCGACTGTCGAAGCTGCCAACCGTTACCTTGTTGAAAACAATTGCTGACAAGTAATTCAGAGTTCAGTCTCCATAGAGTGTACCTGTTTAATCACTATTCATTTCCCGTAAACAGGTATTTACTCTAATTTCCCGTTAAACTCTGAAAAAATTCCTGATTCTGGTTTTAATTTCACACTAAGGTCTGAAAAGAGCTTCAATTTGATCTGTTTTAATACCCATAACTGCAATTACATCCCCAAAACCTGTAATTGTACCCCTTTTCCACGAAAACCCCGAATTTCCATTTCTGAATCCACAAGAACCAAAAATGGAAGTTCCTGTAGCTCTGAATGTCGCGCCCCTCAATGCCCCTCACAAGGACTTGGATTATTTGCCTTTAGCTGATATGGATTTTCAAATTAAAGACCTGCTTCTCAGTGATAATCCTCTTCGAATATTTTTCCATTGCAGAGACAGTTATTTGAATGGTTCTGACATCTTTGGACTTTGGGAATCAAATCTTCCCATGTACCTTCTCCCCTCGATCCGTATTTTTCCTGAGTTAATTCATTACTGCTATGCAAACTATGATCCTGACCAACGAGCAGTTTTATCCCCAAGTCAAAATTTCCTTTTCCCAATAACTGCTCAGTCCATAAATGAGATGCTACAATTCCAACCTGTTCAAGCCCTCACTCCCCTGTCCATGGCTGAATTACTTGAAAAATCTACCAATTTATCCCATGAAGAGTTAAACCGCCTATGCCAAACCTTCATGTTACATGAACATCAGCCTAAAATCCCTCCCCCTTATGGTTATACTTTTTTTACTGATGTGGGCAGACTTATTCTGAACATGATATCTTCTATAATGGGCTTCAATACTAGTGAGTATGTTGATCAATTAACCCTAGTATTGTTATCTATTTTTACCCTTGGACAGCCTCCTTCTGTCAAGTACGATTTTGCATCTTATATTGCTGACAAAATCCATGATCAGTTCAAGAGATTAGGAAATGAGAGAGTGTTCAAGTATTCTTCTGTCATATATCACCTCATGATTTACTTCCAATCAGATAATTTTCCTTTTTATGTGAAGAAACTTGATGCCAAAGGGAATCTTAGGTCAGTCATATTTTGGTATGCCATTACTCACAATTCCCCTGATTCTCCTTATTCTTATAATGAGTTTGTTGACCTTTTTGTACATCCTGCAACCACCTTGTTGACAGGAATCTCTCCTCCGAGGGTAAATAATGACATCAAGAAAATCCTTCAGCTCTCAAAGGAGTACAAGATAGGTGACTGGTATCTATATCAAAACCACACAGAGATCAGAATATATGGATGTGAGTTATGCCCATTCAAATATCCAAAAAATGTCCCAATGAGACTCTTTGCATTAGATTATTTTAGGCAGATGATTAATTCAGATATAGTTCATTTCTGCAATGCAAAGAAAAAGGCTCAACTCAGGATCAAAAGCCAATTAGGTCCATTTATTTGTAACTCTAGGGAAGCTGGAAAGGAAGCCGAAAGAATTTTAGAAGACTATCTCAGACTACAAAAGAGTTTCTACTGGGCGCCTTATGATCCAAACAACTTTATCTGTGATAGAAGAATGAAAAATAAACTATCACCTTACATCCATCAAAGAATCCCAGAAATAGAACAATATGCCAATACGGATGAATGGGTGGAAGGGAAATTGATTGAAAAAGATAATGAGCAGGTCAATGTTGAAAATGTGATGAAAGATCTTGAAAAGATACTTGACCTAGACTCTTTTGGACATGTGCAGATACCAGGTTTTGGTCCTTCTTCTGTCAGGACTTCACAAAAAAATTTGCAGGAGATTAGTACAGTGGCAGTAGAATCTAAAGGAAAAGAAAAGGAGCCTGATATACGAGTAATTGAAACATTCACAATGACAGAACAGCCTCAGACTTCTAAAGGACATGAGCAAGTACAGATTCCTCCTACTCAGATCAATGAGCCAGAAATTTCAATTTTACAAACTCCTCTGAATGTAGAAAAAGGCAAAAAGAGAGAAGTTGAATCAACTACTCCTATTGGTGGATCCTCTGAACAACAAGGTGTTAAAAGGCAGAAATTAACTCCTCTTCTAGAAGTTGAATCAGTTCAGGAAATCCCTGATAGCCAGGGAAGAGAAGGCAGTCAGCAAACAGGTACAGGTAGTGAAATGTCTACTAATTTTCAAAGAAAGGAACTACAGAGGAAACAAAGTGCAGAAATATATTCTTTCAAACCTTCAGTAAAAGATGCATGGGACATAAAAAGAACATTCATTAATATAAAGACCAGGAATGATCCACTTAGACCTCAAGTGTACAACCAATATTTGAAGATGGCTCCGAAAAATCAAGAAAGATTGATGTCAACCTATGACATCCAACAGGGTAAAATGTTAATGAGCCACTTCAAGCCCAAGATGCAGCAGCCTCAGACAGCTGCAGATTACATTAGGAATAATTTTGAAGTCTTAGCAAAGGATATTCATCCTTTAGACCAAATTGAGCTACACAAGCAAACAGGTGAGATGATTTATTCTACTCTGACGGATAAATCAATGATGGCTCATAAATTGCAGGATTCTTTTGATAACACTAATACACAGTTGCAGCTTGAAAAAGCCTCCTCCCAAGCTAAAGATAATAGAATCAAAACTTTGGAGGAAATAATCATTGGTTTGGGTCATAATCCTAAAGATGTGAAATGTATTGAAGCTTTGATCAAGAGAAAAGATGATGATATTGTAGCTCTGAGAAAACAACTGAAATTACCAGCCTCAAGACATCCACAGACTGCATAAATCATCAAGAAAAATTCTGAGGAAGAACTAATGGATGTACTCTTAAAATTGAATGAGCAACTTAATGCAACTGAAAAAGAGCTTGAGAATGCATTGAAAGACAAACAGACAAATATTCCAATATCTACAACAGGAGTAGTGACAGGTACAGCAACAACAGGTTAGCCAGCAGAATTGTCATAGGGCAACACTGTAAATTTGAACACTGATGAAATAACAAATTCAATGGAAGAAATGACACTTTAGGTCATAGAGCTCCACAGAACAAAGGAAAAATTGGTCACTCTAGAACACAAATATGATCTTTCAAAAATGAGTGTTGCTGATAAAACAAGAGAAGTGAACAAATTAGAAAATACAGTCAAAGCATTGGAAAAGGATCTCACATTGGAGAAGCCTTTAAGGTAAATAAATGAAATTCTTTGGGACAACATCGTTCAATCATTAAAGGATGTCTGGCCCTCAATTCAAATAATGCAGGAACAAAATGATTTAGTCAAATTGGCTATAGAAGAAGTCCAAGCAGCAAGGGAAGAATTGGAGAACAGGCCTGATGAAGCCAATGAACTCATCCATTTTCTAAATACTCACACCAAGCAGCAACTTGAATAATTTGGGATTCAAGGCAGAACAGGCACAATTTTGGAAATAAAGAGAGTTTTTACCAAAAGAACTCTGATGCAGAATTTAGAATGAAGATGCTCATACATGCAAGAAGAAATCACTGCCTTCAGAACTAGATTTGACATTTTATTGAATAAAGGATTGCCCGGTCCTTTCATTTCAGAGGATAAATTGATGGACCTGGAAAGTTATGTTAAAAATTTTGGCAAGTATGCTGACACTCAGGCCAATGCCTCAACTAGTTCATCCACAACAGCATTGCCTACAGGAAAATATCTTCATAATAGACTGGAAAATTTGTTTTATCTTGAGCATGAAGTAAAGCATTTGTTCCCTGCTCAACCTACTTTCTTTAGGTATACAGAGACTGATGAAACTCTCAGAAAGCTGCAAAGAACCAGGATTCCAGAAGATAAATGGTGGGAAGAGCTGTTAGAAATTTTGTAAAAATTATCCTTACATAAATTTCTGATCATATACTACAGTTAGTCAAGATAAAAAGGATAAAAGATGAATAAAGGTCAAAGTGTAGCAGAGCAGTCAAAGAGTATCAGTTAAACGGACCAGCCAGCACAGAGTTACTGAAAAGGACAGCAATGAGCCAAAGCATAGGGCCTGCCTCCAGCACAGTCTCAAAAGAAGGAAACAACACAACATCAGTTTTCATTCTTTCCTATCTACGAGACCATCTGTCTCTATTTTATTGTAATTTACTTATGAGTCATCCTAGATAATATCTCAAGTTGTTATGAGATATTTTTTGTAACTTTTTGTATAGATACTCCCTTCATCGGAGTATTGAAGGTGGATTCTTAGACTTTGTTATAACATTGACTATTTGGAATAAAGTGCTTTTGGAGAAATTTTTTGTGGCTAAGCTGGATGACGAATTCAAGCAAAAGACTTTTTACAGGATTCATGTGTCAGACTACGGATCAATAAGTCATCTTTCCCTTGTGTTTTAAAATCTTTATATCTGTTTATTATATCATTGTGTTTCATTTCTGAATGACTAATGAAAAGGAATAAATCAGAAGGTACTTAAGTGTAATCTGATTTCAATCATCTTTATTCTAAATGTTTTCTTCTAAACTGGTTTTAAACTGTGAATTCTTAATTGCTCCTGTTTTTCTAGTTTAAACATTTTGGTTATTTAATAAAGAATTCTTAATTTCTCTTTGTTAATAATCACTCAATTTTCCCTCTTATGAATGTGTTGAAAGATTCTTAATTGCCTTTCATCCATTTTAAATCCATTCCATTCACTTTAAATCTAAAATTGTTCTCTGTTTGATTATCTTTCTCTATAAAGCCATCTTTTGTCTAGAAACTTAATCCAGTGAAACCATCTTTTTGACTCCATAGCCCAATGGCCTGAACTACTCAATCTTGCCCTCAGCTATCAAAATCCACCACCTAAATTCAAACAAAACCCTTGGACTTTATAACTATCCTAATATCCTCTAAAACAAAGTTAAATTATACAGAGATAGCCCTCTCTGGGTACAGATTGGCTAGATTTTGTACCTAAAAGATTGGTTTGTGGTTACCTCAGACCCCTTTCCTCTTCCCAACAACTTCAAGGAAAATCTGAGTGATAACATAGTGGCGACTCTACTGGGGAACTCTGAATAATTTTATTGTTACTGTGTTTACTTTATAAACTACAGACAGAGCCTGAAGTTAGCCAGGTAGCCTTTGAACAGCTTTTTCTCTGCAATTGCATAGTAAATAAATGCTGCTTCACTCTATCTCCAGTCTAGTTTATGAATTGAACTCTGGTTTCAAACATTTGATCAGTTCCTCAAGTTAAATAAATCTTTAAGAAAAATTATATCCATTATCTAAAACTTCTTAAAGAGATTATTGAAGTTGTATTATTCATTTCATTTAAAACCAAAAAACCAAAAATATCACTTAAGAAAGTTGGCTTCAGAAAGGACTCGTTATACTAGGGCTAATCCTGATCCAAATCCTCTGCCTGTATTCGAAAATCTGAATCTGATTCCCGGGATTCTTAGAAGACAAGATAGTCAAGAAAGCTTTGGAAGTTCTTGACCTCTCTGTAGATCAATTTCATGTCCTGTGAAATGGATCTATCTTGAGGACAAACCTTTTGATGAGCAGTTTGAAACATCTTTATTTGTAAAAAAAATTGAATCTGAATTATCCAATCTGGTTCCAGACTCATTATTTCTTGAATATTTGCAATTTGAATTTGTTACATCACACCTTGACAAACATTTACGAGATTTTATACAATCTGAGTTTAGCTCTGAAGAAACTTCAAACATTTATGTGATTACTTCTGCTTCTCCCAGTTCATCCACTTTTCCCCAAACCTCTCAACATCAAACTACCCCTTCCTCTCCTCCACCCATCACTCATAGAACAACCTCACCTATTATCCCACTACCTCTTCCAATGGCAAACAGATATGCTCCCTTAAGGTTACCAGCTAATCTAGGGGCTATGCCTCAAGATTATCAATCTAAAATCACTCCTTTTGATGGTTCCGGTACTTACACCGCTCAACAGCATACTAAAAGGATGACCGATTATTTTGAATTTTATGAAATAGATGCTGATGATGTTAGGATGAGAATTTTTGTCCAAAGTCTTACTGGAGAAGTCAGAACCTGGTTCAGGGCTCTTCCTGCAAACAGTGTTGCTGACTTACCAGCCCTTTATAGAACATTTTTAAATAGATGGGAGAAGAAGAAAGATCCTCTTCAAATCCTATCAGACTTTGGAAAACTCAAAAGAGGGCCAAACGAAACTGTGCAAGATTATGTTACTAGATTCAATGAAGCTTATAACGTTGTTCCCCAAAATCTTAGACCTCCTCCAGACTCAGTACTAATCAAATTCCCTGATGGATTTGATTCTGATATAGCATATCAGCTTAGAGAAAGAGCTCCTCAAACTCTAGAAGAAATTCAAAGCATAGTTGTTAGTGTTGAAGCTAACCTGATAGAAAAACGAGCTAGAGCTAGAGCTGAAAGAAGAATGCCTGTAAACGAATAACCCTCAGCTCTTGAGAAGAAACTAGATGCTATAATTAAAGGAATGGAAAGACTAGGAAACAGAGTAGAAACTATTGAAAAGAATAAATCTCCTTGGGATGGTCAACCTAGTAATACTGTGAGAAATCTGAACTTCAGAAGAAACCAAAATCAAAATACTGGAAAAACTGGTCCTGATCAAAATATTAGGCCTCCATTCCAGGAAAATTATGTTGAAGGCTCCACTTCTGAGGAACCTACTGATGATGTTCAAATAAACAACTTTACTGAAGATGAAAATGAACCAGAAATTTTCTTGACCCAAGATGATCAAGAAGCTCACATTATTAAACAATTTCAAACCCAGTCAGGAGAATCATTTGATTTTAAGGAAGGATATGACACAGCCATCTACGAAGTTCATAAGCAATACAATTTGAGAAGTAGACTCAATTGATGTTCCGGAAGCAAGTAAATAGAAAACCACAAAGCAACCTCTCAAAGGTAAGATCAGTACTACCCCTGTAAATATTCTCACTAGATCAGATCCCAATCCTGCCCATCCAATAATTGAAGATGTATCTGAAACTCAACTAAATAACAGACAACTTTCCAATACTTTTCCTCCCAAAGGAAATGTAGAGGAACCTTTAGAAGTTGATTCAGAAACAACTTCAGCACCCAACCACACTCCTGAAAAGGAGAAAAACACTGAAAACATAGAAAACGATAATCCAACTGTTCGAAATACAAGGACTCAAACTAAGAAATCTTTTAATTTGGAATCTGAAATAGGCAAAATAAAGATAGTTGTTCCACTGTCTAAATTAGCTAAACATGATGTCTACAGAAACCAAATTTATAAATCACTCAATACTCCTGGAAATGATGACACATTTAATCTTTTTGATGACCAACCCAGCTTACTCTTTGGCCCTGAAGTAAATGGAAAACCTGAAAGTGAAGGGACTCCTCCATTTTATATAAGTTTGAATATACATGACAAAATACTTCATAATGCCATGCTTGATTCTGGAGCATCTCACAATTTAATGCCCAAGGCTGTAATGGAAAGATTAAATCTAGACATCACTAGACCTTACAAATATACTTTCTCTTTTGATTCAAGTCAGGTAAGATGTTTAGGATTAATTAAAGATTTGTGTGTTACATTGTTTCAATACCCTGCTAAATCAATTTTAATGGATATAGTAGTAGCAGATATTCCTCCAAAATATGGTATGCTATTGTCTAGATCCTAGGGTGCAAAACTTGGAGGATCTCTTCAATTATATATGTCATATGCTACTATTTCAGTATTCGGCCAACCTAAGAGACTATACAGAGAAACCTTGATGAAATATGTTGTCAGTAGTCAGGAGAAACCTGAAAATTTCCCTATCTACTCAGTACACTCTGATATGGACTCATTCATTCTCTATAATGCTGAAACTGATCTTCCCACTGAACTAGAAGCACCAGCAACTGAACCAAAAGAAACTGCAAATAAATCTAGTGTTCAAATCCAAGAAATATCTGAAGAAAAAGAAAGATCAGAAACCCAAGAAAAACCTGAAGAAAATAAAAAACCAGATCTCCCTGTTAAAAAAGTTACTAAAACACCTGATGAAGATTATGAACATGAAATTCTTTGGCATTTAGAATTTGATGGTTCAGTTAATAAGTTAGGAGAAGGAGCTGGAATTTGGATACACAACATTGAAAAAGATCATGCTGAAGGCCATGCTTACAGATTGAACTTTAAATGCACTAATAATATGGCAGAGTATGAAGCTCTTTTGTTAGGGCTTAAACTTGTCAAAAAATTAGGAGCAAATAGAGTTTCTGTTATAGGAGATTCTGATTTAATTATTCAACAGATCAATGGTGAATGTTTGACAAAAGATCCCATACTAAGAGAATATAGAGGAACAGTTGTAGAAATTCTCAATACTTTTCTACAGGCTCGGCTTGCAAAAATTCCAAGAAAACAAAACTTGCATGCTCATAGCCTCACAATGTTTGCTAGCACTTTTAAATTACCATTTGAACCTAATCATCAGTTCACAGCTGAGATTAGACATAGACCAGCTATACCAAACAATCTTATGAATTGGCAAGTGTTTGCAAATGACAATCAGATTAACAATTTTCTAACTTTAGAGAATGAATTTTATAACAGTAGCATAGATGAAGATACAATCCTTGAATCTGATCAAATAACTGAAAAAGAAACAAACATTTCTAAAGAGAGTGTCATTCGAATGCTCCATCCAACGAAATTCACCAAAAAAGACATGCAAGACCTCAAACAAATGGAAGTTGATGAGATTGTAGAAGATGAATCCGAGATCATTAATCTGAAAGATAATTATTTACATAAAGGATTGACTCCTCTAGAGGATCTTTTTGACTCTAATGACATTCCACTGAAACCTAAAATGGAACCACTAAAAGCTGCTATTGAGGAATACAACTTGGGAACTGAAGAAAAACCTAAAATCATAAAATTATCAAAATCTTTGCCTCCCAATCAAAAATCAAAATATGTTGAATTAATAAAAGAATTCCGGGATGTTTTTTCCTGGAGTTATGAAGATTTGAAGTCTTATGACACATCTATAATTCAACATACAATACCTCTAAAACCAGATCAAAAACCATTTATGCAAAAACTAAGAATAATCAACTTTGTATTGTTACCTTCAATTGAAAAATAAATTAAACGAATGTACGAAGCAGGGATAATTGCTCCAATTAGATTTTCAGAGTGGGTGTCCAACTTGGTCCCTACTAGGAAGAAAACTAGAGAAATTAGACTATGTGTTGACTCAAGAAATCTAAATAAGGTTTCTTTGAAGGATAATTATCCTTTTCCCAAAATGGATCACATTTTGCAAAGGGTAGTAGGTGCTTCAAGGATTTATCTTTTAGATGGGTTTTCAGGATACAACCAGATTCTGGTTCATCCTGATGACCAGGACAAAACAACTTTTACAACACCATGGGGTACTTTCAAATATGTTAAAATGCCATTTGGACTCAGTAATGCTGGAGAAACCTTCCAAAGAGTAATGGACATTGCATTTGCAAAAGAAATTCACGACTTTCTTGTTATATATCTAGATGATTTAACTGTTTTCTCTAAATTAGATCAACAACATTTAGACCATCTCAGACAAGTATTCATAAAATGTAGAAAGTATGGTATTTCCCTGAATCTGAAAAATTCTTTGTTTGGTCTTGAAGAAGGAAAACTCCTGGGCCATATCATCTCAAAGGATGGCATTATAATTGATCCTAAAAGAATAAAATCTATTTTGCAGATACCTCATCCAAGAAATGTTAAAGAACTTCAAGCTTTCATAGGAAAAATCAATTTTTTGAGAAGATTCATTTCTAGTTTAGCTGAATTAATTAGATTACTTACTAACATGTTAAGAAATGATTCGAGTATTAAATGGACAGTAGAAGCCAAGCAATCATTTGAAGATATTAAAATGGCTTTGACCAGAACACCAGTTCTTACCAGTCCACAATTTGATAGAGACTTTATTATTTTTTCGTTTGCATCAGAACACACTGTAGCAGCTATTTTATTACAAAAGGACGATCAAGGATGCAAAAAACCTATAGCATTTTTTAGTAAAGCACTAAGAGACGCATCATTAAAATACAATATCATGGAAAAACAAGCTTTTGCACTTGTGAAAGCTATTAAAGATTTAAGAATTTATATATTATATTATCATGTGATAGCTTATGTACCAAATGATGTTGTCAAAGACATCTTAACTCAAGATGGAATTGAGGGCAAAAGGGGTAAATGGATTGCTACCATATTAGAATATGATATTGAGATAAAACCTACGAAATTGATAAAAGGACAGGGATTGGCTCAACTCATGACAGAAACAAATTGCCAAGCCCTGGATATTAATGAACTGGATGACAATCAGTTGATGGCGAATCCACAAATCAGCCAGGCCTTTTTTGACTCACCTTGGTATGCTGACATCATTTATGTTTTGTTAAACCTGCAAGCTCCTCCAGGGTTATCCAGAACAAAGCGAAGGTTTTTAAAAATAACATCCTTAAAGTATTGTATTTTAGATAATGTTCTCTTTTGGAAGAATCATGATGGTATTCTATTAAATTTTTTATTAAAAGATGAAGCTGATAAGACTCTCAATGAATTCCATGCAGGAGACTGTGGTGGGCACCTTTACTGGAAATCAACATCAGATAAGATCCTAAGGGCTGGATTTTACTAGCCAACCTTATTTTCTGATGTAAATAAATTCGTAACTGCTTGCCATAAATGTCAGATCTTTGAAGGCAAGAGAAAATTATTACCTTTACCCTTAAAACAAATTTCCACCGAAAAACCATTCCAACAATGGGGCCTGGATTTCGTCGGAGAAATCCATCCTCCTTCTTCTGGCCAACACAAATGGATCCTTACTGCCACAGATTATTTTACTAAATGGATTGAAGCAATCCCATCTAGACAAGCCAATGACTCTGTAATCATAAGACTCTTAAAAACCAATATACTATCAAGATTTGGCTGTCCTGAAAAAATTATAACTGATAATGCTGCTGCTTTCAAATCAAAAAAGATGATAAGTTTCTGTAATAAGTATCATATCACTTTAATCCATTCAACAACCTATTACCCTCAGGGTAATGGACTGGTTGAATCTTCCAACAAAAGTCTCATTAATATCATTAAAAAATTGTTGGAAGAAAACAAGAAAAATTGGCATAAGAAACTTATTAATGCACTGTGGGCAGACAGACTCACCACCAAAAAATCAATTGGGACCAGTCCTTATGAGTTATTTTATGGTATTGAGGCAGTATTTCCATCATCTTTAGGAGTTCCTGTGATGAAGTTACTTCAAGAAGCTCAATTTGAACCAAATGATATTCAGAGAAGAATAAACCAAACAATAAATTTGCAGCAAACCAGAGAAGAAGTTTATCAAAGATCCCAAATTTTACAGGAAAAAATAAAGAGGGATTTTGACAAAAGGACCAAAGCAGAGGATTTCCAATTAGAAGATAAAGTTTTGAGATGGGATTCCAGAAGAGAGGATAAAGGAAAACATGGGAATTTTGACTTCTTATGGAAAGGACCTTACATCATTCATGCTTTACAGGGAAATAATACATATTTTCTTAAAAATTTGGATGGTTCAGAAACTGAGGAAGGACCAGTAAATGGTCGAATTTTAAAGCATTACTTTGATCCTGTTTATTAGGATATTCTTATTTTTGACATGTACATACTATATCCTTTGTAATGTATCAGTTTTGATTGGATGGTAACCTACTGGAGTTGAAGCCCGAAGAGAAGACCCTAAGCTTCAGAAGTTTCACTATCATACGTACAATAAAGCAACAAAGAGAAGAAGATTTCATAATTCAGTTAAAGGCATTTTGAGGCATCTGACCTGCTGTTCTTGACTTTTCACCAGGAAAAGCAATCCCCAAGTGGAGCCAGTTTTAGACTCCTATACCAATAGGTGTCATATTTCATGATTGACTTGATGAACTATGTAATATGTTCATACCTTTTCTTGTTGCAAAGGTTTTCCATATTCTCAAAATATATATATATATATATCAAAAAATCAAAAAATTTAAAAAATGTAAAGAGGGTATACCCTAAAATAAAAATCAAAGGGTGAAAAGAATAAACTGGCCAAAAAAGTGAAAGAAAATGAACCTCACCAAAAGAAAGGCCAAGGAAAGTGTGCAAATCTAAATGCCACTACTATTTCATTTTCTGTAATAAGTAATTGTGTGCAGCTTGTAAAAAAATTTCCACAATTTATGAAGATTCAAACTGTTTAAACTTGACTCATTCATTTTTCAATTTCATGTTGTAGAATAGAGAATAAATATCTGACCAAACTGTTTAATCTTGGCAGATAAGTAGATAGGTAGAGTAAATAAAAGGAGCTCAACAGTTTAATATGAGCCCTTGGATGTAATAAGGTTAGAACTAGATAGATTTTCATATGTAAAAGAAAAAGTTTGATGAGGGTTTGCCAGTCTAAGTGCACCCTAATAAAGAAGAAAAAATGGTAGGGTAAAGTAGGTAGGGAGGTAGATGATGTTGTTGAATTACATGTGATGAATGATGGTTTTAGATGGTTAAAATTTTAACTTTCATCACAAGTGCAAAGGTAGATAATACATTGGAAGCATTGCAAGCAAGGAAAAGTAAAATTATTAACTTCCCTTATCATTTTTCCCTAAACACTTCACTAATTTCCCTTAAGTATGAAGGTATTTGACAATTAAAGGGGCTCAAGGCATTTCCTTGACTTTTGGAGGGACCGGACCCTCGGCCCAATGATTGGAAAAACCTAAGTGCTTAAAAACATTCATTATCACACTCATTCATTTCTAAAAAATCTTTTCCTAAGTAAAATCCCATTTTACTTAGGAAACTCGTGCAATATCAAATAAAAACCCATTTCATGTAAGCATAAGTTAAATACATTATCCTAATGTTTTACACTTAGCGCTTTAGCTCATTTGTCATATTAATTTCTAATTTATTATTTAAATCCCTATCAGAATAACCTTCTCCTATTATATATAACTCCTTCTTTATAAGATACCCAAAAACCCATTTATTATAATTTTAGTCAAAGTATTTTAATCCCCACATGTTTAAATAAATTACCCTCATTATGCTCCCTTTGACTAAAATATATCTTTATATTATTCCCGCCCCCTATGGTAACTAAATCGTTTTGATTTAATTACTATATAATAAAAAATATATGAAAAAACCCTTTAAACATATGTCATATGTGTTTAAAACGAAAAAATAAAACCGAACTTTAATTTAAACCAAACTTCGAAATAACCTATCTCCATATACATTTTCCCCCTGCCCGACTCCGTCCCGATCACTAGTCCACGTTTTAAAAAAAGGAATTAATTAATCCTCATGATTAATTAATAGCCTAACTCCGCCAATCAAATCACTCCCGATGAGATTAATTAATAAATAATTGCGTCGGGCCCGCCTGTTAAATTCTCGTCACCTTATCGCCCCAACAACCGTCTGATCGATTGATCCAAGATCAACGGCTATTATCCATATCGCTAGTCATCCGCGTCCGAATGATAACACGCGATGGCCAAGCGGTTTTCCAAACCATACAGAGCAAGTGTTGTTCATCGTATGGAATCGCTGACATTCCGCCCAAAACCACCTTTCCCCAAAAGCGGTGCGATGGAAACCGCTTACTGCCTGTCCTCTGTGACGAAGCCTCCGTACCTGTTGACGTCATCAATCAAAACCCGCCACCCTTTTTAATTTTTAAATAAAATAAATACGCCCGCATCATTTTCATTATTTTGTGTGCTAACCAGTCTCCCATGCAACAAATTTCAAAAATTGATTGTCGAAGCTACCAACCGTTACCTTGTTGAAAACAATTGCAGATAAGTAATTCAGGGTTCAGTCTCCATAGCGTGTACATGTTTAATCGCTATTAATTTCCTGTAAACAGGTATTTACTCTAATTTCCCATTAAACTCTGAAAAAATTCCTGATTCTGGTTTTAATTTTACTCTAAGGTCTGAAAAGAGCTTCAATTTGATTTGTTTTAATTCCCAGAACTGCAATTACATCCCCAAAACCTGTAATTGTACCCCTTTTCCACAAAAACCTCGAATTTCCATTTATGAATCCACAAGAACCAAAAATGGAAGTTCCTATAGCTCTGAATGTCGTGCCCCTCAATGCCCCTCATGAGGACTTGGATTATTTGCCTTTAGCCGATATGGAATTTCAAATTAAAGACCTGCTTCTCAGTGAGAATCCTCTTCGAATATTTTTCCGCTGCAGAGATAATTATTTGAATGGTTCTGACATCTTTGGACTTTGGGAATCAAATCTTCCCATGTACCTTCTCCCCTCGGTCCGTATTTTTCCTGAGTTAATCCATTACTGCCATGCAAACTATGATCCCGACCAACGAGCAGTTTTATCCCCAAGTCAAAATGTCCTTTTCCCAATAACTGCTCAGTCCATAAATGAGATGCTACAATTCCAACCTTGTCAATCCCTCACTCCCCTGTCCATGGCTGAATTACCTGACAAATCTACCAATTTATCCCATGAAGAGTTAAACCGCCTATGCCAAACCTTCATGTTACCAGAACATCAGCCTAAAAGCCCTCCCCCTTATGGTTATACTTTTTTTACTGATGTGGGCAGACTTATTCTGAACATGATATCTTCTATAATGGGCTTCAATACTAGTGAGTATGTTGATCAATTAACCCTAGTATTGTTATCTATTTTTACCCCTGGACAGCCTCCTTCTGTCAAGTACGATTTTGCATCTTATATTGCTGACAAAATCCATGATCAGTTCATGAGATTAGGAAATGAGAGAGTGTTCAAGTATTCTTCTGTCATATATCACCTCATGATTTACTTCCAATCAGAGAATTTTCCTTTTTATGTGAAGAAACTTGATGCCAAAGGGAATCCTAGGTCAGTCATCTTTTGTTCTGCCATTACTCACAATTCCCCTGATTCTCCTTATTCTTATAATGAGTTTTTTGACCTTTTTGTACATCCTGCAACCACCTTGTTGACAGGAGTCTCTCCTCCTAGGGTAAATAATGACATCAAGAAAATCCTTCAGCTCTCAAAGGAGTACAAGATAGGTGACTGGTATCTATATCAAAACCACACAGAGATCAAAATATATGGATGTGAGTTATGCCCATTCAAATTGCCAAAATATGTCCTAATGAGACTCTTTGAATTAGAGTATTTTACGCAGATGATTAATTCAGATATAGTTCATTTCAGCAATGCAAAGAAAAAGGCTCAACTCAGGATCAAAAGCCAATTAGTTCCCTTTATTTGTAACTCTAGGGAAGCTAGAAAGGAAGCCGAAAGAATTTTAGAAGACTATCTCAGACTACAAAAGAGTTTCTACTGGGCGCCTTATGATCCAAACAACTTTATATGTGATAGAAGAATAGAAAAATATGCCAATACGGATGAATGGGTGGAAGGGACATTGATTGAAAAAGATAGTGAGTAGGTCAATGTTGAAAATGTGATGAAATATCTTGAAAATATACTTGACCTAGACTCTTTTGGAAAGGTGCAGATACCAGGTTTTGGTCCTTCTTCTGCCGGGACTTCACAACAAAATTTATAGGAGATTAGTACAGTGGCAGTAGAATCTAAAGGAAAAGAAAAGGAGCCTGATATACAAGTAATTGAAACATTCACAATGACAGAACAGCCTCAGACTTCTAAAGGACAGGAGCAAGTACATATTCCTCCTACTCAGATCAATGAGCTAGAAATTTCAATTTTACAAACTCCTCTGATTGTAGAAAAAGGAAAAAAGAGAGAAGTTGAATCAGCTACTCCTATTGGTGGCTCCTCTGAACAACAAGGTGTTAAAAGGTAGATATTAACTCCTCTTCCAGAAGTTGAATCAGTTCAGGAAATCCCTGATAGCCAGGGAAGAGAAGGCAGTCAGCAAACAGGTACAGGTAGTGAAATGTCTACTAATTTTCAAAGAAAGGAACTACAGAGGAAACAAAGTGCAGAAATAGCTTCTTTCAAACCTCCAGTAAAAGATGCCTGGGACATAAAAAGAACATTCACTAATATAAAGACTAGGAATGATCCACTTAGACTTCAAGTGTACAACCAATATTTGAATATGGCTCCGAAAAATCAAGAAATATTGATGTCAGCCTATGACATCCAACAGGGTAAAATGTTAATGAGCCACTTCAAGCCCAAGATGCAGCAGCCTCAGACAGCTGCAGATTACATTAGGACTAATTTTGAAGTCTTAGCAAAGGATATTCATCCTTTAGACCAAATTGAGCTACACAAACAAATAGGTGAGATGATTTATTCTACTCTGACGGATAAATCAATGATGGCTTATAAATTGTAGGATTCTTTCGATAACACTAATACACAGTTGCAGCTTGAAAAATCCTCCTCCCAAGCTAAGGATAATAGAATCAAAATTTTGGAGAAAATAATCATTGGTTTGGGTCATAATCCTAAAGATGTGAAAGGTATTGAAGCTTTGATCAAGAGAAAAGATGATGATATTGCAGCTCTGAGAAAACAACTAAAAATACCAGCCTCAAGACATCCACAGACTGCAGAAATCATCAAGAAAAATTCTGAGGAAGAACTAATGGATTTACTCTTAAAATTGAATGAGCAACTTAATGCAACTGAAAAAGAGCTTGAGAATGCATTGAAAGACAAACAGACAAATATTCCAGTATCTACAACAGAAGTAGTGACAGGTACAGCAACAACAGGTCAGCCAGCAGAATTGTCACAGGGCAACACTGTAAATTTGAACACTGATGAAATAACAAAGTCAATGGAAGAAATGAAACTTCAGGTCATAGAGCTCCATAGAACAAAGGAACAATTGGCCACTCTAGAACACAAATATGATCTTTCAAAAATGAGTGTTGCTGATAAAACAAGAGAAGTGAACAAATTAGAAAAAACAGTCAAAGCATTGGAAAAGGATCTCACATTGGAGAAGCCTTTAAGGGAAATAAATGAAATTCTTTTGGACAGCATCGTTCAATCATTAAAGGATGTCTGGCCCTCAATTCAAATAATGCAAGAACAAAATGATTTAGTCAAATTGGCTATAGAATAAGTCCAAGCAGCAAGGGAAGAATTGGGGAACAGGCCTGATGAAGCCAATGAACTCATCCATTTTCTAAATACTCAAACCAAGCAGCAACTTGAAGAATTTGGCATTCAAGACAAAACAGGAACAATTTTGGAAATAAATAGAGTTTTTACCAAAATAACTCGGATGCAAAATTTAGAACGAAGATGCTCAGACATGCAAGAAGAAATCACTGCCTTCAGAACAAGATTTGACATTTTATTGAATAAAGGATTGCCCAGTCCTTTCATTTCAAAGGATAAATTGATGGACCTGGAAATTTATGTTAAAAAATTGGACAAGTATGCTGAAACTCAGGCCAATGCCTCAACTAGTTCATCCACAGCAGCATTGCCTACAGGAAAAGATCTTCATAATAGATTGGAAAATTTGTTTTATCTTGAGCATGAAGTAAAGCATTTGTTCCTTGCTCAACCTACTTTCTTGAGGTATACAGAGACTGATGAAACTCTCAGAAAGCTGCAGAGAACCAGGATTCCGGAAGATAAATGGTGGGAAGAGCTGTTAGAACTTTTGTAAAAATTATCATTACCTAAATTTTTGATCATATACTACAGTTAGTCAGGATAAAAAAGGATAAAAGATGAATAAAGGTCAAAGTGTAGCAGAGCAGTCAAAGAGTATCAGTTAAACGGACCAGCCAGCATAGAGTTACTGAAAAGGACAACAATGAGCCAAAGCATAGGGCCTGCCTCCAGCACATTCTCAAAAGAAGGAAACAGCACAACATCAGTTTTCATTCTTTCCTATCTACGAGACCATCTATCTCTATTTTATTGTAATTTACTAATGAGTCATCCTAGATAATATCTCAAGTTGTTATGAGATATTTTTTGTAACTGTTTGTATAAATACTCCCTTCATCAAAGTATTGAAGGTGGATTCTTAGACTTTGCTGTAACATTGACTATTTGGAATAAAGTGCTTTTGGAGAAATTTTTTGTGGCTAAGTTGGATGATGAATTGAAGCGAAAGACTTTTTACAAGATTCATGTGTTAGACTACGGATCAATAAGTCATCTTTCCCTTGTGTTTTAAAATCTTTATATCTGTTTATTATATCATTGTGTTTCATTTCTAAATGACTAATGAAAAGGAATAAATCAGAAGGTACTTAAGTGTAATCTGATTTCAATCATTGTTATTCTAAATGTTTTCTTCTAAACTGGTTTTAAACAGTGAATTCTTAATTGCTCCTGTTTTTCTAGTTTAAACATTTTGGTTATTTAATAAAGAATTATTAATTGCTCTTTGTTAATAATCACTCAATTTTCCCTCTTATGAATGTGTTGAAAGATTCTTAATTTCCTTTCATCCATTTTAAATCCATTCCATTCACTTTAAATCTAAAATTGTTCTCTGTTTGATTATATTTCCCTGTAAAGCCATCTTTTGTCTAGAAACTTAATCCAGTGAAACCATCTTTTTGACTCCATAGCCCAATGGCCTAAACTACTCAATTTTGCCCTCATCTATCGAATTCCACCACCTAAATTCAAACAAAACCCCTAGACTTTATAACTAGCCTAATATCCTCTAAAACAAAGTTAAATTATACAGAGAGAGCCCTCTGTGGGTACAGATTGGCTAGATTCTGTACCTAAAAGATTAGTTTGTGGTTACCTCGGACCCCTTTCCTCTTCCCAACAACTTCAAGGAAAATATGAGTGATAACAAGTGTGAATAGTGAATTTTAATTGTTTAGGTGTGAATTGTGAATTGTTAATTTTAGTTTTAGATTGTTAATAAAATTCACTGAAGTTGAATCTAATGGCAACTGTTCCAGAATTTACCAACCAAGGAACCCCTCTTACTGAGACTCCTAGTAATTTTCCTTGCTTTGGAAATGTTGGTCCTATTTATATGGCTACATTGTCATTACCTGGATTTACAATAGGTTTACCAGTATGGTTATTTTCAACTTCATTGGCCTTGAATCTCCAATTATTCCACCTCAACTGGATGCTTCACCTCAACGGAGTTCACCATCTCAACATCACCAACCTTCTGTTGACCCTTTACCTCCTTCACCCAACATGTCTTCCTCCCTTTCTTCCTCTTCGCTTGGTAAAAGCCTTGACGCTAGTAACCAGGTGGCTAAGAAGAAGAAGAACAAGCAAAATAAGAAAGAAGTTAACCAACCAACCATGGCTACAATTTTTAGTAGTGTCTTGGTATTCAAAATATCTTGGAAGTATGGTCTAAAAAATCATATCAACTTACTGTTGATCCATCAACCAGTGATTTTCAGGTTCCTGGGAAAAAGGGTAAAGTTAGGTTTCCTTGTAGGTTATGCAAAGGGAGTCATCAAACTCACATTTTCCCTCACATGGATGAAGCCTCAAAATTGTTGGAAAACCTTATTGTTCCATAGCAAAAACTTCCAACCGGTTACCGTCAAATTTCTCCCAACCTACTTTCAACTGACGGAGTGATTTATCTAATTCAAAGTACAGTCAATCCCACTCTTCCATTGGAGAGTGAAACGCATATCACTTAGGTTGATGATCCATTAGTTGATCAAGTGATCGATTTGATTTCGCATCTGGTCGATCCCACTCTCCCTCTAGAGAGTGAAACTCATACCTCTCAGGTTCTTCTTGTTACATCAGATTCTTCTACGCCAGTGCGCATTTCACCTGTTTGTTTAAAACCTCCTCCAAGTACCGAGGTCTTTTCCTTTGACTAGAATAGACTGAAAAAACCTCGTCTTCCTTCCTCCATCCCTTTCCAAATCATTGTGAAGGTTTGTGGTAAGAATGTGCATCACACAAATATATATGAAGGTGATTATGTTAGTATTTTATCCTCAACTACTTGGCAAGCTTTGGGTTTCCCTTAGCTTGTGCCTGTCATGCAAAATCTGTCAGCTTTTAACAGAACCATTAGTGAACCTTTACGGATCCTTTCTAAGTTTCCTATTACCTTGGAAGGTAAAAATGTCTGTATTGATCTTATGGTAGTTTGAGGCCCCTTGGATTTCAATTTACTCCTTGGGCGAGACTATGTCTATGTAATGAAAGTTGTCGTATCGACGCTCTTTCGCATGATGTCTTTCCCTCACAATGGAAACATTTTGACTGTAGACCAGCTTTCATTTGTTAGTCTTCATTCGACTACCAATAATTTGACACCCCTAAATGTTCCTTTTACAGAAGTGGTATCTACCCCGCCACGGGTTAATAATGTGGAAACCAGTCCCATGTTTTAAGTTATCGATGCAAGCGAGCCTCTCACTGTCTGCTCGACTTCCTTTGACTTAGATCTGGTAATTGACATGGCAAACTCTATGGGATTATTTGAACACGATGTTCTTGTCCCTTTTCAGTCCCTTGACATGTTTTTCTTCTAGAGAATTGTTCTTCCATCTGATGAAGACCTTTTGGAAGCCGTGATCGAGGAGTGTCCCTTGACATTTTTTTCTTCCAGTTGGAAGCCATGACAAGGTCATCTATGCGGATAGATCCTTTTAATGTGTCAACCTCCTTAAAAAATGAATCAGTGGGTCAAGAGGAAATTTCCTTTTACTGTGTCAACCTCGTTAAAAAATGAATCATTGGGTCATGAGGATAATTCTTTTTACTGTGTCAACCTCGTTAAAAAATGAATCAGTGGGTCAAGAGGAAAGTTCCTTTTGTTGTGTCAACCTCATTAAAAAATGAATCAGTGGGTTAAGAGGAAAGTTCCTTTTCCTATGTCAACCTCATTAAAAAATAAATCAGTAGGTTATGTAGGTAGATTGTAGACAGTAGCTATGAGGACGGTTCTTTTACTGTGTCAACCTCGTTAAAAAATGAAACAGACCCATGAGGACAATTCTTTTCCTGTGTCAACCTCATTAAAAAATGAATCAATAGGTTATGTAGGTAGATTGTAGAGATTAGATTGATAGATTCCATGAGGATGGTTCTTCTCCTGTGTCAACCTCGTTAAAAAATGAAACAGATACCAAGAGGAAAGTTCCTGTTATTGTGTCAACCTTGTTAAAAAATGAAACCAGTCCCTGATGAGCATAGTTCTTTTCCTATGTCAAGCTCATTAAAAAATGAAACAAATCCTCTCCTAGTCAAAGTCGAGTCTTTCATCTGATCTCGTAAATGCACCTTCAATCCATCCAGCTATTAGTAACTAGTAGTCTACTTAGTTGAATGCAATGAAGCTTGGGGGGCATGCGCTCTAGTAAGTTACGCTTGGGGGGCATCAAAACTTATCTCAAGCATAGTTTTCTCTTTGTTTCAAGCTGGTGTAAAAATGAAAAAAACCTATCTTAAGCATGATTTTTACTTTGTTTCAAGCTTGTATAAAAATTAAACCTATCTCGAGTCCATTTCGGTTATTGTTTTCAAGACTCGTTAAGCTCATGAAAATCCCAAGATTATTTTACTATCTTTCATTCTCGTAAAACACATGAAAATGTTGAGTTCTTTCCGTCTTTTCCTGCTCGTAAATTAAATTGAAATTCAGCCATATGAGTACAATTTTAATCACTTTTTCAAACTCGTTAAAACTTACGAAAAAGTGAAACCAATGAGTACATTTTTATCCCTTTTTCGAACTCGTTAAAACTTACAAAAAATAAAAAATGCTGAGTATACTTTTATCACTTTTTCGGGCTCTTGAAAATTACGAAAAAGTGAAACCTTGGAGTTCTCTTTTAAGCCCTTTTCAAACTCTCTAAAGATGAAAAGATTTCCGAGTACTTGACTATTCGAACTCGTTAAAGTAAATGAATAGTCGTCCTTTCAGTATAAGTTTACCCCTTTTCCAGACTGAAATGGACTATTTATGAAAAAGGTATACGTTTACTAATCATGGTCAATAGAGTTCTCTCCTGTATTATTTTATCCTTTTTCGGGCTTGAGAGACTAAATTTACGAAAAATTACACCCATGGAGTTTCCTTAATTTTTTCTTCTGACTCCCTAAAATTGAAAAACACCGAGTTTCTCCTATACTGGACTCGTTAAAATTTAACAGTAAAGGACCTGTCGATTACAAACAGGAACGAACCACTCCTTCTTAGGGTTCGATTTTAAACTAAGTTGGACTCATCTGAACGATGAGCTTATATAACAAGCAAATTTTATCCTTCTCAAGCTTGTCAAAAATAAAGAGGTACTTGCCAGAAATGGTGGGGGGAAAAGAGATAAAACGAATCCATTTTTCACACTTTGTTTAAAAAGCATTTTACCACTCTTGAACATGACACTTTTTGTCACACTTCTACCTGGGTTGGGAAAATCCTTTGCCTATCAGTTAATCAAACCATATTGAAATTATTCAGCCGGTTTTTGGGTATTAGCTTAGGTCAATTGTCACAAAACCATCTCTCGTGTCATTATGTGTTCAAGAGGACAGTTCAAATAAACCATTCATTGCAAACATTTGTCTCCATTCGCGTTGACCATCCCTGAGTCAGTCCTTGCAAAAAATTTCTACAAAACTTGATCTAATGGTTTCATGTCGTGGGCTTTCCTACGACGGATCACTTTCTATCGATGACAACTCATCATCTAGGAATTTGATCTAGAATCCTTCAGTACCTTGGAATCTGCATGCCTTAATGGCAGGTTTCTCGCCTTTGACGACAGGTTGCATCATTGAGCTTCAATCGAACGATTTCGTGAAATGTTCGACTTCAGATCATTTATTCACATTTCATGGATTGTACTGAGTACTTTGAGATCCTTTGTCATTATTGGTGGTTTCTCTCACACTTGTTAATAGTTCACATCATTGACTGGTAATCAAGTGGTTTCTACCATGTTCGACTTTGACACAATCAATCGCATGGATAGAATCGTACTAGTTCGGGTAGCGGAAATCAAGACCCTGGATCTAGTTTCCACCATCCAGGCTGCGATGAGTTTTATTATTCATTATACAGTAGACTATTCATAACAGATGGCTACGTCCATACTGTGTCTACATTAGTGATGTGATAGTAAGGTCATTTCTACATCAGAACAAGTTTTAGTTAGTGTTTGATCTGAGTATGGGAATCTCTACCTCAGCGATGATATATATATATATATATATATGTTTTGCATTGAATTTTTTTATAGGATTCTGACTCGGGTGTCCACAAGCTAATCCTCGAAATGATAAAGCACGTCACTCTTCAAATGGTCTCAGACTTCGCACTTTAGGGGGCAATATGTTACACTAAAAATTGTCACCATGACATTTACTATCTGTATGGGTTCATAATTACTCATACAATACTCCCTTAGAATTCTAAAACATCAAGTTCCTAAAATCAAGCCTCGAAATTGAGAGAAAAGCTTATAAAATTCATAAAAATACTTGTACCGCACTTTCTCCTAGTATTACCTGCGGTGCCGCATCTGTTTATTCTAGAACATGCGGAACCGGCCGCACTTGTTCTTCATTAAAGGTGTGGATTCCTATAAAGGTAAAGTGAAGGTGGAAGTAAAATTTAGAAGCCCAGTTCGTTGAATATGAAAGCTTTTGGAAGCAATTATCATGTGGAAAGTTCGCTCCTTTCATGTACATTCATCCCTCCATTAAAGGAGCCTACCCCTTGGTATGTGGAACTTAATCCCTTTGAAAGAGGATTCTATCCCCTCTTATTTGGAGCTGCAACCTCTTCTCTTTTGCTATAAATTGAGGCCATAGTTCAGCCTCAAAGGGGAGTTAGGCTTTGAGATTTTTTGAGGAGAATTGCTGGAGAAACTCAGACTCTGTTAACTGATTATCATATGGGAATGATTACACACTCATGTATATGTTAGTCGATAGAGTGCAAAGGCTTGTCAAAGTAGAGGAAAAGCTTGTTCCAGACCCTGGAAGGACCTGTACGACATCAAGGCAAACACGGTTGTAAGGCTCCTTTTTTCATTAAAGATAATACAAATGGATCTTGTTTTCTCAATGAGTTGTTTATTTAAATGGCTTATTTCTTGAATTCCTTGATCATCAAGATAGATTTTTGGTTTATGAATTAATCTATATTATGCAGGTGCTTCTGATTCTTTCATGTTTTTTATTTCAGATCCCGAAAGGAGATGTATTCAAAGCGTCAGGAAAGAATACTACGATCAACACTGGACTACAGGTAAGTCCTAAATCCTTCATTATAGATAATTCCAGATCAAATATAATCTAGAGAAAGTAGTTTACATTTGTCTGTTTGTTTCTAGTTATCCGTAGGATACTAGGGAGATCTGTCTTGTCCGCAAGAATGATTTATCCATCTAACAATCATACAAATAAGTTTCTAGTGGTGCAGAAAACATGGATGACTCACCAGACATATTTAATGAAAGTCTGTCATTACCTATTGGTATGGCGTAAAAAGGAATGCGAGGTGGTGACTACTTGAGACTAGAATTGTGTAGAAATTCGGTTAACTAAGAATACCAAGGATCCTGTTTGAAAGGGCTATAATAGTAAATCGATTCACTTGGCCTTAGATCTAAAGATTCTTGATGTGAAGGAATTAGAAACTCTTCTTCTGTGTCAGTAATCTCTTCGATGATAATTAGGCCAGGAGGAAGGTTCTCAGTGATGCGAAACTTCACTCGAGGTAAATGAGGATGACCAGGGGTTCAGGTTATGAACTCCGAAGCAAGCTCAGATGTAGCAGGTTCAGTTTCAAGCTCAGAAATTTCAGGTTCAGTAGCTGATAATTCACTATTTATGGAAGTAAGTTCAACTGGTTCAGAAATTTCTAGTTTTCTTGGATAAATTTCTACTATTTGAGGTTGATCTACTTAATAATCAGGATGTATTATTACTGATGTTTCTTCTTGTTCAGTTGATCCGGTCCATGATGGTTGGCCTTTTTCAGAATTAATATTTTCTAACTGACTTGGTGTGTACGCAGGGGGTTTACCCTACATTCTACGTGAGTGTCTCGGTAATTCAGCCACGATTAAAAGTTTAACACACGAAATCAAACAAAATTTCAACAAAATAGACCTAAATTTGCTAAGGAAACAATAAAATCGAACACATGCCTACAAATTCTAAGAGAGAAATCCACACACAAACAGTATGTTTCCACACTAAAAACACTAGTTGGTTATGAAATCCAATGTCTTAGAATTCTAATGTGGAAAACTTGGCGGTTGGAACAACTACCCTGACAACCTATTTAATGAAACAGTTTGGTGCAAGTCTCTCCACTTACGCCATCTTGAAGTGAAGAGTGCCCTCCGGAAAATCCATGTGAGTCTAGCCGATGTCTATTCCAGGTACAGTGGGACCTTCCCTCCACCATCACCTTGGGAAAAAACCTGAATATTATGGTCACTAAGGTCACCAAAGGAAACAAATGTACCTGGGGGAATAGTCTACAATCCGATATACATGCAGGGGTAGAGTATCAAGCTCAACCCCCTTGAAGGTTGCTTGATATGGTAAATCCAAGGTTTGCCAACAAGTGACTGCAGGCTCCTCGACAATGGTCTATTTGAGGTTTACCGTTTGTATTACGTGCACATCTTCTATCTTTCCCAATGAGATAGGTATGATTACCTCACTGGTTCTGACATGATCTTGTGCTTGACTCTTTTAAGAAGAGCTTCCCAGAGCACAAATGCTACAATTGGATTTTCCTACTGCAAGATTGCTACTTGTTTGTTTAAATTGTTTTGGAATGTTAATTACAACCTATTCCAAAACACTAGCCTAAGCTATGTTGGTGGAATGAACCCTAGAAAATGTAAAATATCTAGATTGATTTTATTATAGCGTTGTTTTTAATTTCGCTGTTGCTTAAGACAAAAGGTATGGAGTTGAAAATTCAATGATGTTTGTGACCCGACTAAAAAATACACTAAATGCATCTAAATTAGAAGTTCAACTCTTTTCTTTTCAATGAATCTTATTTAATGGAAATATTGAGAGATTTAACAATTTTCAAAGCACCAATTCTTCCATTCATAAACAAAATCTTTGAAAAGAAGACGTTTTCCTAAAGAACTTAATTTTCAAAAATGATCAATTACTCTTTTGAAATGAAATTCCTTTAAAAATCAGATCAAAAACTACAAACCAATAAACAAACCATTTCCAAAAGAAAACAATATCTAAAAACTCTAAAAACATAAATTTCAAAATCAAAGAAAAATCTAATTTTAAAGCCTATCTATAAATTTTGTGGATGTTTTCTCCTAGTTTGTGATCAGACTAAGAAAAAATTCTACTTATCTCAGCAGAAACAAAAACATCCAAAAATGCTTTGGTGTGATATCAGGCTTTAGTAAGCTAAAATCTCTTCCAAATTTGAAAATGAAAAAGGAATCAATTTTCATAAAAGTCAGGTTTGCAATGAACTTAAATGGCTCAGAAAGAAAATATCATCATCCCAGTAAGTTGAGGTAAATGAAGTTATCTTTTATGGAAAAGCAATAAAGTAGGGCAAAGTCTTACTTATAAGATGCAAATAGGATGATAAATCACACAAACGCAAAAGTTGCTGAAAAGAAATTCACACATAAGATTTCACAACTAAGATAGACTTGGGCAAACACAAAGAATCAGGTGATCTGGCTCCTAAAAAGAGAATTTTAATTTTTTCAAAAAAAATCCAGGGGTCTGCAGTTTCTAATGGAAAATCGAGAAGTACCACACTATTTTGTATTAAAACCTGCAAAGGTTGCTGCACCGTTTTCTGTTGAAAACCGCGGAGGCAAGGAAAAATCCAGAAAAAATAAATAATCAACTTTTATTTTTAGGGATTCTTAAAAGTTATCTACCCAACCCAATCTCAGATAAGTCAAAATCAAAAAACTCTAAAATTTAAACCGAAAATAAAGAAAGAAAACTAAGTTCTATTCCCGAGTGGAGTCGCCATTTTGTTATGCGAATTAATCCCTCTTGCGGACAAGAGTGATATCCCTAGTATTCAACGAATAGCTAGAAACAAACATCCATTTGGAAACCTTTTTCTCTAGATTAATTTCATTTTAGAATTATTATAAGAAAGTAAAGAGTACATGCCCCTACCTTGAAATCCAATTTTTGATGCAGTCTTTTATCCAGAGGCTCCAAAGAGGCTTCTTCAATAAGTGGAACCTCCAATCAAAGACAAGACAAAAGAAACAAAGCATATGCAACATATAATAATCAAGAACAATCGTTCCTCCTTCAGTTTGACAAGCCTTCCTATTTGAATACCAACATAGAGTTATGGACACAAGGGTGTGATCATACTTATGCCAACAAAAGTTTACTAATGTAGAAAGTATGCACTCTTGGGAATTTCTTCAGCAAGTCATTTACAATCTTTGAGCTACCCTTCAACCTAAAACTTGAGCTCAATTTATAGGGAAATGGAGGTAGTTTCAGTTTCCATGAAGAGGGGGATGGATTCCTCTAATGAAGGTATTTGAGCTCCATAGACCAAGGGATAAGCTCCATGAGTGGAGGGATAAAGCTCGAACTGATCGCGCCTATAAAAGCTTCCAGTTAGGAGAATATTCGACCAGCTAGGCTTCTAGAATTTATTTTTTCTTTTATTTGACTTTTTACGAGGGTCCGCAGGTTTTAGTAGCAGAACATGCGAGATTTGTTGCAGTTTATAGACCAAGTATCTGCGAACCCGTAGGAAAAGGCTAGAAAAAGTGCGGAGGTAGAATTTTAAGGGTTTTAAAGAGCTTTATTCCAATTCCAAGACTTGATTCAAGAACATTAAGGTTTTTAACTTCTAAGGGATAATGATATAGGTGTTGATAGACCTATACCTATAGTCAAATTTCATGGTTACAAAATAACGTGTAACAGCGACACAGACTGCTAAAGGCACTAAGCGTGGTTCTCATACCACTGGGGGTCCATGCAAGAAGAGAAATGGTTCCAAGTTAGCATGCACATAGGACCTCACTCTCACTGAGGATGACTTCACAGAGATCGAGAACACAATCAAGTTGGCCATGGAGGATATATGGATAGACATGGAAGTGCAGTATAAATTTTTTCTCGAGGGAGTACAGTTGGTCATCCAGGAGCTCAAAATGCAAGCAAGCTCCATACAAGAGAGCATGAAACAAGCAAGCCAGCTACAAGTGAGCATGAAAACCTCCAGCCTCGAAGACACAAGTGTGCATCCAATCAGCACAGTGTTGTCACCCCCCTTGGATAGCCGCTTACTTTAGATCCCTACGCCATCCTTTATAATTGACCCACCTACCTTGCACACTTCGAGATAAATTGGTACATCAATTTCCCGGGGTCGTAACTTTGGCATACTATCTCTGTTTGATGCACATGATACATCGTTAGAAAGATCTATCTGAGGACTACAATTGTTGACCATGAATATTGAGCATGAAATGGACTCATATTCTCTGGAGTTTTGATGCCCAAAAAATGTTTCTTAGGGCCTCAAAATGGCTCTGGAAGTTCAGGACCCGAAAAACTGCTAAAAATAGTAAATTGTGGTATAATTAAGGAAACTGAAAAACTGAAAGCAACAATGGTGGGGCCCCAAGTGGAATAGGTGGGTGGCCACCAATATCCACCTAGATCATTCCTCCCCCCTTAGGAAGAAATTTTCCCCATTGTGTTTATTTCCTCCATTAGATGAGGAAACTTCTACCAAACTTGGTCCTGGTGAACCACTTGCCTTGGTGCAAGAGCTGGCTAGCTTTGACAACCCGATACAATTGGATATTCTGCCGGTGAGTGTTCTTAATTTGCATGTCCATGATACAAATTGTGGTGGCTTGTTCCATGCAGTCTGGGTTTAACTCTATTGGTGTGAATTGTTTTGCAATGTCAGAGGTGTCTAGTAGAGGTGGGAAATAGGGCCGAAGGCGGTCCACATTGAATACTGTGTATAGACCAAGGAATGGTGGAATACTAAGCTTAAAGGCATTGTTCCCTACATCCTTGGTGATGGTGTACGGCCCATATCGGAGTGGGCGAAGCTTGCGATGAGGTTCAGTGAGGCACTCCTTCTACAAATATAGCCACACTTTGTCGCCCACCTGGAATTGGTGTGGCACCCAATGTTGATCATGTCGTTGCTTGTACTTAGCATTGGATCTATCCAATATTTCATGAACCTACTGGCGGATGTGCTGAATGTGCTCAATGAATTTTTTTTCTTTGTCAGCTTCAGACTAGACATGAGCCGAATCAGCCTAAGTAGCCATGAATGGCATGGCTACGCCAATGTGACATAATGGCTGGAACCCGAGGCCCACCTGAAAGGGGTTGTGGTTGGTTGAGCTGTGGAGAGCCCGCTTATAAATATGTTGTACATAGGGAACACTCTCATCCCATGTGCGTGGATGCTTTTAATTGTACATACACAAAATGTGTACAATCATCATGTTAACGACCTATATCCGTCCATTAGTTTGGGGATGGAAAGCTGTGGACTTGGTGAGCTTGGTGTCCAGCATTGACCAGAGGCTATACCAAAATGTGTTGAGGAACCTATTGTCCTGATCTGAGATGATAGACTATGGGATCCCAAAGTTCACCCACACTCATTCAAAGAAGAGTTCAATAGTGGCTTCTGTTGTGATATTCTTCTTTCAGGCCAACATAATGGTCATCTTCGAGAATCTGTTGATGACCACGAAAACACATTCATTTCCATGCTTAGTAGAAGGAAGGCCCGACATGTAATCCATGGAGATAGATTCCCAAGGTAAAATAGGGGTATGCAGTGGAGTATAGAGGCCTTGCTTCTTGATGGTCAGTTTGGCAATGGAGGAAGCAGTGCAGGATCTGATGTACTTCCCAACATCCTGTCGAAGGTTCAGCCAATAGAAATACTTCTACAGTACTTCCAGTATTTTCTCGACCCCAAAATGCCCAGCGATTTGACTGTAGTGTGATTCCAAAATCATATTGGCACACTTGCTTGAAGGAACACAAAGGTGTCCCAGGTGACATAGCAGTTCATCTTGGAGGTGAAATTTTGGAACTTACGTATCCTCCAAGAGTGTCTTGTATGTGTGGTCGAATTCCAGATCACTCTTGTAGAGAAGCAGCCAATCATAAGTCTCATTCCCAGAAGATTTGAGAATGGTGGTTAGCGCCACGATCGGTGGTCGGCTAAGGCAGTCTGCAACATTATTGGTGTTTCCCTTCTTATACTTGATGTTCAAATGAAATTGTTGTAGATATGTGGACCACTTATGATGGTGATCATTCTGCAACTTCCCTTGTGTCTGTATGAATTACAGACGTCGGTGGTTTGTGTGGATGACCGTTTCCTTCCCCAAAATGTAATGCTTCCATTATCAGCACGCTTACACAATGGAATACATTTATTTGTCATAAGTGGGATACTTACAGACTGTGTCAGATAGTGTCTCACTGTGATATGCCACTAGATGCTCCTGTTGAGTAAGAATTTCCCCAATAGCATAGTCAAAGGCATCTGTCTCGATCTCAAATGGTTGTTGCAAGTCTGGTAATGTGAGCACTGGGGCCAAGCAGAGGTGATGTTTCAATTCTACAAACGCTTTATTTTGATATTTTTACCAAAATAATTTTTCTTTGTCTCCTCCCTTGGTGACTTGACTCAAGGGCCAAGTGATATGACAGAATCCCAATACGAACCTACGGTATAAATTAGCAAGACCCAGAAAGTTGCGAAGCTCTATTATAGTGGTTGGGGTCGGCCAATATTGAATTTCTTGTTCTTGGTTGGATCCACATTCACCCCTTGTTCATCAATAACGTATCCCAGATACTAAACCTAGGTCATGCCACAAGTGCACTTCTCCAAATTGGCACACAACTTGTGTTTCCACAGTGTTTGGAGGACCTGTCAAATGTGGTGGAGGTGCTCTTCCCAAGTCTGGATGAAGATCAGGATGTCATCCAAGTACACTACTACAAATGAGTTGGTGAATGGCCACAATATGTTGTCCATCAGCCTCATGAAGGTTGCGAGAGAATTCTTCAACCCGAAAGGCATGACCAACCATTCAAAAAGGCCCTCCTTGGCTTTGAAGGTAGTCTTCCACACATCGGAGGGTTCGATTGGTACCTGGTGATACCCAGACATCAAGTCGATCTTGCTGAAATATTTTGACCCTTTGATTTGATCCAGAAGGTCATCAATCTGTGGGATTGGGTACCTATTCCGGACAGTGATCTTCTTCAGCGCCCGATAGTCAATACAGAGTCTCCAAGTCCCATCCTTGTTCTGCACCAACACGATCGGGCTCCCACAGGGCGATGAACTCGGCCAGATGTGACCTTTCTGCAACAGCTCCTGAATCTACCTCTTGATTTCATCATTCTCCAAAACATGGTGCCGATAGATTGGTCCATTGGGCAGCGACGCACCTGGGGTCATATCGATGGGGTGCTTGACCTGACAGTGCAGAGGCACCCCTGTGGGTGAGGTGAAGATGTCCCCGTACTCCTCCACGACCTTATCCATTTTTTGTTGTTGTGCAGAGGAGCCCTGTCTAGAGGTCATGGCCATAATCTTCTTCTTTCCCTGGGGGCAGATCATCAGGAAAAAAAATTTCCTGTTTTTGGAAATGAGCTTATTGCATTGTTTTGTAGTAACCAAAGAGATAGTCGCAAGCGGTCGTACCTCTGGTATCCTGTACAACTTATTGCCCAAAGTAACAATAATAGCACGAGGTCGGGACTCATACACATCATGTCACTTCCACAAGTATGGTTGGCCTAATAATACATCACAAACATCAAGAGGAACAGTGTCACATAATACCTCATCTATGAAGGGCTTGATGTTGTAGGGAAGGCAACACTGTTGGCTGACATGGAGATCTAGTTCTTAGTGAAGCCACCCGATGGTGTACAGATGTGGGTGTGTTGTGGTCAACAAGCCAAAATGCTTCATGAACTCTGCTGAAAGGAGGTTATTTTGGCTCCCACTTTTGACAATGAACTGTAGCGGGGAACCCTTTACCCACATGTGAGAGTGATAAAGATGCTCCTCCTCCTCTGGATCTTCTAGTTCCTCCTTCTGGATATTTGCAGTGGCAATGATCGAATTGGTCTCCATGTCAATAATCTGATTCCCTTTGTCATTCCCCTTGTCGGATTATGATTCAGAGTCAGAGCATGCATCCAATTCAGAAGCCCTCATCTTAGCCACAAGTGACTACTTGGCCCGACACTCACTTGTGTTGTGAGTGGAGCTCTTATGGAACTGACACCACTTTCTCATGTCCTTCTTTGGATTCGTGGGGTTGTTCTTTGCTTGCAGCTTTGGTAGGTTATCTTGGACCTTCCTGCCTTGGCTTTGTCCTTTGTTCTGCATTTTTGGGGCACATTTCCCTTGCTTTTGATTCGCAGATCCAAAGTCTCGCTTCTTCTGTTTGAATTTCTACTCAATCTTGGCAGCATACCGGTATGTCGTACCAAGCGAGGAGATTTTTAGGAACTCCATTTCCTCCTAAATGTATCTGTGCAGACAACTGCAGTACTTCAGCACCAAATGTTTCTCTGAACCTTTGATACCTAAATTTTTGCGTAGGGTATGGAACAGATTCGTTAGCTCATTAACATCTTAATCCCTTTCTTTTCGTAGCATATTCCATTGTATGTACTTTTCCTCATAGCTCCCCACGGGATAATATTGTTCCTTGATCACATCTCGAAAATAATTCCATCTGGGTATGGCCAAGAATAGAGATTTTTCCCCCTTGTCCTTTTTCTCACAGTAGGTTTCCCACCAATCCTTGACATGGGGGGTAGCTTTGAGGAGTGCAAAAATAATCTTATCCTGGTCGGAAAAGTCATGAACTGAGAAATATCCTTCTAATAGAATCAACCATCAATCTATGTCATCTACATCTATTTGGCCCCCAAATATGGGAATTTCAAAGTTTAATTGTACCTTGAAAGGAGTTGTGCCTCCAGAGTGGTTGTTGGATGCAGATGCACCACCAGCGGGCAGTCGTTGAAGGATCTGGGAAAATTTATGCATCATCACGTTCCTTTGTTTTTCGACGGCCTCCTCAAGCAATATTTTGATAGGATCTCCTGCTCCCTCATCTTCCATTTCACCCCCATGGGCAGTCATCAATTTTGCAAGGCTGATATTGCAAAGGTTCAACCAGATCGAGCCCTAACTCCTTATACCCTGACCTCGTTGGAGACATGAAAAGAAGAATCGAGAAAGAGCAGACTGCTCTGATACCACTGATATGTATTTATGCAAGAATGCAATAGAATACACATAACCATAAATATAAAAATGAAGTGGAAATAATATTTCATTTCATTAATATCAAAGAACTGAAATTTGTTTACAGATAGAATGGAAATAAACTGGCTAGGGTGTTGGTAGCTTATCTCTTAGAAGAGATATGGTGGCTATAGGCCTCTAAACTATGTGTTACAATAAGGCTCAAAGGCTTATATATTATTAACAAATAATGGAAAACACTAAAAATCCAAAAACCTAACCCTAGGAGATGAAACGCCAGAATATGGGCCCTGTTGGGGTAAATTGGTACATCAATTTCCCGGGGTCGTAACTTTGGCATACTATCTCTATTTGACACACATGATACATTGTTAGAAAGATCTATCCAAGGACTACAACTATTGATTGTGAATATTGAGTCTAGAACAAACTCATATTTGGTATGATGTCCAAAAAACATCGTTTAGGGCCTCAAAACGGCTTCGGAAGTTCAGGACCCAAAAAACTACTAAAAGTAGTAAATTGTGATATAATTAAGGAAACTAAAAAACTGAAAGAAACAATGGTGGGGCCCCAAGTGGAATAGGCAGGTGGCCACCAATATCCACTTAAATCAATTAACATCGACTTGGCAGTGCTACTGGGCAGAAAGCTCCATGCTATACCCAGCATGATCATGGATGAATTACAGTATCGGGAGGCCCGCACTTTCCACGCTACCAACGGGTCTCAACAACAAGCAGTAGCACTGCAGCAGAAGCAACAGACTATGGAAGAGGTGCATCACACCACTGAGGATCGTCGCGTGGCATTAAAAGCTATGATCGATCAAGTGTGCGGTGATCTGCCAGAGGTCATTGTCCCTCCATCAATCGCCCCAACAGAAAAGTTAGAGGGCCTGGCCGTTGCACTAGGTGTCGCGCACAAAGATACAAGCCATCTTGGTTGAGTTTGAGAAATAGATGGCTGAGCTACAAATTAAGCTCCAACCTGAGACACCGCCGGAGGTCAAAGCACAGCATGCCGCAGACGTAAAGGCAACCACAAATAATGTAGCAACAGCAGTGGCCGAATGTGAAACATTAATGTATGAAGCCATGGGTGTTTGGACATCTGTTCATAATGACCCGATGGTCCAGTAGTTGAGAAATGAGCTCTTAATTAAGGAAAAAAATTTTACAAAGATTATGATGGCAGATCCCACTTTGGTAACAATGCAGAGACTTTCCATATTGCATGAAGGTAAGGAAATTCAGACAGAGATCGAGGACCTGTGTCACCGATAGCAGTTATTGGAAACAAGGATGCAACCTTGGGCTGAGGACGTCCTAAAATTGTCGCTGCATCTTGATAGTGCCCTCAAAATCCTATAGCAAACATAACATAGCATCAATTTGGCAGTTGAGGGGCCGACAACAGCCAAATTGGTCGATGAAGCGCAGAGTGTTGCCACGCAGAGTCTTGAATTCATCATGCCACTCTAGAGCTCTGTCGAATCACTGAAAGTGAAGATGAAGGTGACCACCCCGCAATGACTTAGGTCAAGTCACGAGATTTTGTTGGGGGCCTATTGGAGCGGGGTCCCCTAGGGTGCATTTTTGGGTTAATTTTGTCTAATTTTTGTTGTATGTGTTTCCCGCAAGTAGTAAAAGGGGATTTTGGGTAGGCCAAAGTCCCTTAATCATTGTAATGGGTTTAAAGGGAAAAACCACAAGTCTCAAACCATGGTTTGAGAGCATGGTATGTGTGCGTCTGTTATAGTATAAATATGTAAGGATCGAGTCGAGTAAATATATCAATGATATATTGGCTATGAATGTGTTGTTAATGTTTTGATCTAAGTCTAGTTGTCTGGGTGGAAAGGATCCTATTGGCTGTGTGCGCAGAGACCTAAGTCCTATTTGTGTGCGTAGAAGGATCGAATGTATTGAATTGTGTATCTCTTAATAAAGAAGGCATTTTTGGTGAACTTGGATTCTTATGCGGTTGACTATCTTGATTATCTATTATTTGCTTTAAGATCTGAATCTGTTTTTTGTTGCTTATTTACTTCTTTTAATGGTTAATTGCTTTTGTGGGAAAATATCAGTCGATGTTAGATGAATATATCTGATTGAATTATATTTAATTACTGTGCGCAAGATATATTGAAGTATTCTCTGATAATCTGGGAATGGTCTTACTTGTTGACTGTGCATGCGCACATATGTTATATTATCTACACTAAGTCTGATTAGGGTCACTAAATCAAAAGCTTCCTCAGGGTGTGGAAACTTGGTTCCAGCACCCCCCCCCCCATATTGATTTGGGTGATACTTTGATCTACGCAAGCAGATCACTGCCAAAAGGGCTAGTAGTTGAAGGGTTTTTTTGGTTGCGCGATAACTCTGAAACTTGGTCAGGACCCCTTAAGGACACAATATGACAACTAGATAAACAGATAGTTGTACCTTCTGAAATGTCTTTATAATTGTAATTTTTATCAAAGAAACCTTAATGAAGTGCTCCACAGTTTCTGCACCTCATTTTCTTTCATTTCATGTTCTCTGTTGAAGATCTAATTCATAGGATTATGTTCGGCCATGTGTTTTAAATCTCAAATTCCTTAATGTTCTTCTACCTATGCTAACATGTCAATTTTAAGGATGTAATTACAGATAAGCAAGCCAATTGAACTTATTTGTTACTTTTCCCAAGGACTAGTTCACATTACATCTAGAGGTTCTTCTTTGGGCAAATTTATCGTCCAAAAGTATAAATCTCGGTTTAATTTATAGCAGGGTGTGAAAATATTTCAAGGAATTATATGGATTCCCTAGGCATAGACCTTTTTCAGCGCAAAGGTTGTCTCTAGGAGCTACAACATATTGCATGGCCTTGCATCTCTCCTTTGGCCTAGTGTTTTTGGAAAAGGACTTGATAAATCCATGATTGGAAAATGATTTAAACTTGATCATAGTGAAATTTTGGTGATTTATTAGGGTGTTATGACTGATGGGAGCACAAAATAACTCAAGCTACACATAAATAAACAACTCAACACAAGAAATGCAAGTTGATGTATTAACATAACAATATCCAACTAATTCATTGAAAATCATCTAATGATACCTTTTTCTCCATCCAGATAACAAAATAAGACCACTTTTTGTCTTGTATCATATCGAATTTGAATTGTTATGTATAATGGACATATTGTCGCTGTTGTCAAAACATGGCATATGGACAAGTTAAAGTAATTAATATCCAATCATTTACCTTTTTGTACAAAATTTAAAATATATATATATATATATATATAATTTCAAATATTAAATATACTTACAAATTTGCATGCTAAAGCTTCTAAACCTGTTTGGCCACTATGATGCGTGGCACGATATTTGGAAAGCCTCGCCTTCTAGGCCTTGTCCTTAAACATACACTAATTCAATTTAATTATGCACTAGTAGAATATAAAACTCATTTAGTGAATTTAAAATAATATTATGACCAAATTTAAATACTTATGTGCTCTCCTCGTCGGACTTCCTCCGTGCTTCTTCTCTATCATATGCTTTCACGATCTCTTTCCATACTTTCACGCTTACATCAATTGGCCTTTTTCTTCCCTTAGTTAGGGATGAATTTTTTTTTTTTTTTCATTTGGCTTCAACAAAATCTCTTGAAGTTTTGAGTCATTTGTTTTTTTACTTGCTTTACTAACCAATATGTCCCAAATTCAGTCTGCATGTCATGGATGACTTCTTTTTAAAGGTGAATATGTATCTTTGATAATGGAAAATGTAGATTTTCTTTGAGGCATTTAATGCATGTTTCATTCAACCTATAATTGAACACTTTCTCGGCATCTATCATTTTTATTTCCCTATAGACAACATCATATTCTACCTCGGTTTGGTATGTACCAATGCAAGATGCATAAGTACCTGTACTGGTGGTGGAATAAATTTTTGTCCCAGGCCTGGGTGGGACATTATACTTATTTGTTCCCTATTCCACATTCTTAGAGGTTATTGTGATTGATTTTTTCCTAAATATTTTACTCGATCCAGGAGTTGATGGGGAATCAATCAATTCCCTTTGATAGGGTTTCTTTGGTTGGTCAGTTTCAATGCCTTTAGTATGTTCTTCCACATATTTGGAAAGCATGGACAATTCCATACCTTGGTTTTTTCAATACTTATACCTCCAATATAGAAGTCATTTCCTCTTTCAGTTTCTCACTATCATTTCCCTATATATGTACAATAAAACAAAAATAATTTAGAAATAAAAAAATAAACATTAATTTCTTCTTTTATAATTTTGGAACTAAAAAATAAAAAACATGATTTAAACAAGCAATGTAAAAACGTACAAATATATAAATTGAGTGTGAAATACCTCATTCTCACAAGAATCAGATCCATTTTCTCGTTTCCCTTTGTTGTTTCTTGACATTTTTTGGCGTCCTAGGGAAAATTCTTTTCCTCCAGAATCTGGAAAAACTCTTATATTTTCTCCTTACTTTTTGCTCCCTTCCCTCTAATTGTTTTCAACAATAGTAGTGCAAAATGGATAGACATAGGTTTGATTTTCATCTCTAGTATGGGGTCAATCAAATGCACAAATTAATTTAGTGACTGCTAGAGGTCGAATCACACGCATAAATCAATTTTTTTTACTGAAATCCACAATATGGGAAGAGAGGCCCTTCAATATATCTGCCCACCATCAACATAGATCCAATCGATTATTTATTTGCTTTCATAGCCTTAATGCAAGGTAGGCATAAGGATCATCACTTTAAAGATTATTGTGATGAGATGATTTTGAGACTGATGAGAAGCTAGAAAAGGCATGGGAGATGTATTCTTCCTAAACAAAGGAAAATGGACAAATTATGATCACTTTCCCAAAACAGAGCATGAGCAAGCATGTGTTTTGGCTATAAAATTGAAAGAGATCATACAACACATTATAACATATGAAACTGAAGGAAAAACAATGATAAACAGCATACCACATGTATCCCAAAAAATAGTTGCAACTCTTCTTTATTAACTATCCAAAACTGAGTACAATAGTTCCTTGATCAACAAGCTAACATCCAAACTAGTTCCAACCTTTGAAAATGAGTCAAGAATGACATGATATAGGCCTTAAACAACCTCTCCCAACCTCAGGGGTCGAATCCCTAAGTGGAGGAGCTTATCCATAATAATCTGAACTGATACCTAGAGTGTAGGGAGCTCTAAGTGACTCCTCCTTAAATACATTCAAAATGATTCATTTGACTTAATGAAAACCTTTACCTAATGAATCTACCCCTAGGTAACTTATCCACAACATAACTACTTTACATTCATGATTTACATTGGTAAAAATCTCATTGACCATGGTCAAATTGGAAAAAAATGAGAAAATTGAAAAATACTAGCAAATGATCATTTGCGCCCTCCATGTTGCAGCCTGATTTTGGGTGCCTTCCCGGTGTCCAAATTGGGCCTAGGATAGCTCGATGGAAATCCCTTCAAGTATAGTCTCCAGATATGCCTTTATTTTCGAAAATGAAGGTCATTATCCCACTCAAAACTTCAATCTCCCAAGACTTCTATTTGTGCAGCGCCTAGGCCAAAACAGGGGCAGAAATATGATTTTTAGGTAGCTTTTGACCTTTTCACCTATCAAATATGCAAATAAAGGTTGGAAACATGGTTTTATGGAATTAATTTGTCCTTAGGAATCCAATGGTGGTCTTATTTCTGGAAAACGTGGCCTCCAAGATGGAGCGATATATCACTAACCATGCACTGTTTTTAAAAAATGAAAGAGGTTTTTGTTATTTGGAATGTTTTGAAAAAATACCTCCTCCATTTTCTCAAAATTGATTTATTTTTTTCCACAATATTCTCTGCAAAAAGGTGTCTCAATCAGTTTTTTGCACAGGAAGAAACATAAGCTGTGAAGATGTGAATGGATATCTCATTTTGTAATACCTTTGTAAAAAGTGAGATTGGTTATTTTAATTTTATATGTTAGGAACAAACGCCTCCTCCATTTTCCAAAAATTCATTTTTTTTTCCACAATATGTTCTGCAAAAAGTTGACCAAACAGGACATTTCTGGAAAATGTGCCTTCGAAGAGTTTTCCAAATTTTCCCAAATTTTCTTCAAATTTCCTCAAAATTGCTTTAGAATTACTTCATGGAGACCTGATATGGTATTCTATGCTATCATGGATGCATAAATGAGCAAATCCAACTTACCCTTCTCTTTCTTCTTGATTAGGGTTTGTAGTTCTGGACCAATTCACAGAAATCAAAGTAGCCCACATGTTTGAAACATGTCACTGCCATAGGAGATGAAAAAATTTCCCTAGCGCTGGTAGGTTCAAGTATGAGTACTCTTCCCCCTTTATGTGGCCTCCTTACCTCTGATTCCTCTCCGTCACTGAATGACGTGTTTTCTTCCTCTTCTGCCATGGTGTTTTTATAAAAACCCTAGGGAAGTGGATGGTGTGAAATATGTTTTTAGGAATAGGGAATGGGAAAGGGAAGATGAAGGAGATGGTGCTAGGGATGTATGAAATGGGGGAGGGGATAGGGAGTATTAATATGATGAGATTTAGTATGGAGATTTGGGGATTGGGAGCCTAGGTAAATGTAACACCTACGGCTTAGGGTTTTGGGAGAAAGGTTTAGGAAAGGGGAATTTTGCAATAGAGGGGTTTTAGGAATGTCTATTTTCAATAGTGGGAAGGTTATAAGGGTGTAAGAGAGTGTAATTTTGGAATTTTCACAAATGCAATGGAATACTCAGTTTTTAAAATAATTTTGAAATGCCAAATTGTATCCTAAACTTGACAACACTCAGCACATGGAATTGATGAAGATGATATTCAATGGCATTAGTTTCTTACTCATTTTCTTGAGGTTGATGAGTGGCTTGATGAAGCTTTGGAAATGATTTTTTGCCACTTGAACACGTTTATGGGGTGTCCTGGTCTTTTGCACCCTCTATTAAGAATTTTCACCATCGTTAGAGTGTTTGCGCCCTCAATAGAGCATGTGCACCCTCAAAAGAGCATTTTCGCCCTCAAAAAATCATTTTCACCCTCACTCAAGCATTTGTGCCCTCAACTCTACATTTGCGCCCTCTCTTAAGCATTTTTGCCCTCACAGAAGGATTTGTGCAACGCATTTTTTCAGACCACCTTTGAAGGCCTTCCCGGTGTCCAAATTGGGCCCAGGATAGCTCGTTGGAAATTGTATCCTGTATACTTTCCAAATATGCCTTTATTTTACATAATGGAGTTGATTTGACCTATCAAAAATTTATTTTCCCAATACTGGTCAAAAAGTGCAGAATGAGGGCGTAAAAATGTAGTGTGTTGTTGCAGGCAACTTTTGGAGGCCTTCCTCAACTCCAAATTGAGCTCAAGATAGCTCATTGGAAAGAGCTCTCTGTCTAGCTATCATTTGACTCATCAAAAAAATCATTTGGACACTTCATATAGGATAAAACTTGATTTTCCCAAGGTCGCTCCAGAAGTGCAGAAAACCTCTTGTAGCAATAGGCTAGGGCTTGTGGAAAAATGATTATTTTGAGGGATATGAGTGATGGAAAGTGTTTAGGAAGGTATATTGAGGACAGAGGAAGGTGTAAGAGCATCAGGATACAAGTTTTTTTGATTATTTAACCATGGAAGTCATGAAACCAAGAAAATTTTCCTCAAAACCCTAGGAGAGGGAAATGAGCTTTCCAAGCACAACTGAGAGACAAATATGGTAAACACAAAAACACTTACTTGGAAATGATAGTTTGGAACGTGAAATTTTTTAATACCTTGGACTATTACTAGTCCTTCAAAAGATGAATTTCATGGTGAAATTACCAATTTTTATGATTTTTACCCTATGACCCAATGATGGCACAACATGGAAGAATGAACTGAATGATGACCATGATGACTATGGGACTCTTTCAAAAATGGATGACCTGACCATGATGATGTCCATTGAACATGTAAGTGAAAGGAGTAGTAATGATCTCAATATCCTAATTAGTGACCAAGTTTTTGCATGACCTAGCGGAATGATAAAAAAAATTTGAATGAAATCCTAATATGAATATGAAAAGAGTGATTTTTCCTGTGCAAAAAGGTGTCTCAATCAAGATTTTTCACATGAAGAAAAATAGGCTGTGAAGATGTGAATGAATATCTCATTTTGTAATACATGTGTAAAAAGTGAGATAGGTTCTTGTACAATTATATCGTAGGAACAAAAACCTCCTCTAGTTTCTAAAAAAAAAAAAAATTCCACAATATGTTCTGCAAAAAAGTGACCAAACAGGACATTTCTGGAAAATGTGCCTTTGAAGAGTTTTCCAAATTTTCCCAAATTTTCTTCAAATTTCCTCAAAATTTCTTCATAATTACTTCATGGAGACCTGATATGGTATGCTATGCTATCATGGATGCATCAATGAGTAAATCCAGCTTACCCTTCTCTTTATTCTTGATTAAGGTTTGTAGTTTTGGACCAATTCACAGAAATCAAAGTAGCCCACATGTTTGAAACATGTCAGTGCCATAGGAGATGCAAAAATTTCCCTAGTTCTGGTAGGTTCAAGTATAAGTACTCTTCCCCCTTTATGTCACCTCCTTACCTCTGATTCCTCTCCGTCACTGATGATGTGTTTTCTTTCTCTTCTTCCATGGTGTTTTTATCAAAACCCTAGGGAAGTGGATGGTGTGAAATATGTTTTTAGGAATAGGGAATGAGAAAGAGAAAATGAAGGAGACGGTGCTAGGGATGTATGAGATGGGGGAGGGCATAGGGATTAGTAATATGATGAGATTTAGGATAGGGATCTGGGGATTGGGAGCCTAGGTAAATGTAACACCTAGGTCTTAGGGTTTTGGGAGAAAGGTTTTGGGAAAGGGAATTTTTCAAGATAGGGGTTTTAGGAATGTGTATTTTCAATTGTGGGAAGGTTATAAGGGTGTAAGAGAGTGTAATTTGGGAATTTTCACAAATGCAATGGAATACTAGGATTTTAAAATAATTTTCAAACACCAAATTGTATCCTAAAATTCACAACACTCAACACATTGAATTTATGAATATGATATTCAATGGAATTAGTTTCTTACTCATTTCTGGAGGTCGATGAGTGGCTTGATGAAGCTTTGGAAATGATTTTTCGCCGCTTGAACACGTTTCTGGGGTGTCCTAAATATTTTTCCCCTCTGTTAAGAATTTGGGCCCTCACTAGAGCATTTGCACCCTCAACGGACCATTTGCACCCTAAAATGAGAATTTTCTCCCTCGCTCAATCATTTTCACCCTCAACTCTATATTTCGCCCTCTCTTAAGCATTTGCGCCCTCACAGAAGGATTTGTGTAGCGCCTTTTTTCAGACCACTTTTGGAGGCCTTTCTGGTGTCCAAATTGGGCCCAGTATAGCTCGTTTGAAATATTATCCTGTCTATTTTCCAAACGTGCCTTTAGTTTGCATAATGGACTTTATTTAGCTGTAAAAAATTGATTTTTCCAAGACTAGTCAAAAAGTGCAGAATGAGGGTGTAAAAATGCAGTGTGTTGTTGAAGGCAACTTTTGGAGGCCTTCCTCAACTCCAAATTGAGCTCAAGATAGCTCATTGGAAATAGATCTATGTCTAGTTATAATTTGACTCACCAAGAAATTCATTTGGACACTCCATATAGGAAAAAATTTTATTTTCTCAAGGTTACTCGAGAAGTGCATAAAACCTATTTTAGAAATAGGCTAGGGCTTGTGGAAAAATGATGATTTTGAGGGATATGAGTGATGGGAAGTGTTTAGGAAGGCATATTAAGGATAAGGGAAGTTGAAATAGCATTAGGATACAAGTTTTGTTGATGATTTAACCATGGAAATCATGAAACCAAGAAAATTTTCCTCAAAACCCTAGGAGAGAGAAATGGGATTTCCAAGCACAACTAAGAGACAAATATGGTAAACACAAAAACACTTAATTGGAAATTATAGTTTGGAACCTGAAATTTTTGAATAGCTTTAACTATTACTACTCCTTCAAAAGATGAATTCGATGGTGAAATGACCAATTTTCATGATTTTGACCCTATGACCTAATGATGGCACAACATGGAAGAATGAGTTGAATGATGGCCATGATGACTATGGGAATTTTTCAAAAATGAATGACCTGACCATGATGATGTCCATTGAACATGGAAGTGAAAGGATTAGTAATGATCTCAATATCCTAATCAATGACCAAATTTTTGCATGACCTAGTGGAATGATAAAAAAATTATGAATGAAATCCTAATATGAATATGAAAAGAGTGATTTTGACCACTGATGGCAGAATTCAAATTCTGACACTAACATTGGTCATATTGGGGATGGTAGCTCCTTAGAGGTGTCAATAACACCATAGAAAATTTTCCTAACCATTTGGCTAATACGGTCAAAAAAATCAAATTGAAATGCATGACTAAATACTAACAACTCAATGACACAAATTGACTTTTAAAATTGACTAAAAATAAAGAACCTACTAAAGTTATTGATGGCAGTAAATCACTGAGAATTGAGGGCTTCAAATCCTGATGACAACCACCTATATATTTTAATTCATATGTACAATTAGGCAATATCAAAATGCCGGTGTAACCAATCAAGCACATACCTCCTTGATTGATTCTCCCAATCAGATTCTCTGGACAACAATAAATATTTAAAATTTTGCAGCCAAAAACATAGCTGACAATGATCTCCACCATCACTGAATACTGCAATAATTACCTTCACTGCTGACTACAATAAACTTGCCATTGGATCTTGAAAAACATGAAAATTTACCTCTTGTTGATCTAAAAGAAACACGGTACCTTTTTCTCTTGATTTTGATCTCTCTTCGTAATGTAACTCAGAAAGAGTGTTTTCCTGGTCGTCAAAAAATTCTGAACAAGTAGGTGAGAAAAATTCTTCTTGAAATAAAAATTCTAAACATGAAACATGAGAAGAAAAATCTGAATGACAGTCCTCAATGCAGTGGTCCTCTACAATTTGAATACATTTTTGATCATCTTCATATGACATGGCAACCAGATTTTCATGTTTCTTATCACACTCATCAGTCATAAGAGGGAAAACTTCAGATTGTTCGTGAAACTCAAAACTGGCATTCCTATCATTTACCACATAATCATCCGAAGAATATTTTTCACTTACTTGAACAAATATCTCATATTGTTTTTCAGAAAAGGACTGGATTACCTCCTCTTGAAGACTTTGTTCTGATGGGATGAGAACACTTAGGTCAATAACTCTATTTTCTTCATTCGAGGTGATCTCAACAATAGAGCTCCCCTTCATGGGATCCAGAACAACATACTCTTCATCATCACAATCTGAATCTAGATCTGGATCGGCCAGCTTGACTTTACCACAATCTGAAATTGGAACTTGATTTTCCTACATACCATCTTCTGCTGCAAGTAGAACTGAAATAAGACCTCGGCTTCCATCATTTTCAACAGTACAAATATCTTCAGCCTACTGCAAACTTTCCTGAGCATATTGATAAGTATCCTCTAAGTTTTCTTTATGTCTGAGTAGTCCCAAGCAAAAGCCTCTTTATTTTTCTTAAGGACTTGAGTAAGTTTTTGTTGCAGGTCATCACTCAGAATACTGTTAATGTTCAAGATTTTCCCTGGCTCAATTTCGATGGGTTTGCTATTATAAAAAGTGGTTGTTGGTATTGTTTGGTCATTGATTTCTCTCAGGGGATCTTCTTCAATTTCATTGTCAAGGACTACTTTAATCATGTGGCATTTCAAACTTGATATTGTGGCATGATGATTGATAAAATAATTAATAACATCATCTTCAGTTTGGTTTTTGAATTCAAGGGCATCTCCCACAATTAATGGTGACCGAATATTTTCTGTGAAGTATGTTGCAAGTTGTTTCCTGGTTTTCATAATAGTCAAGCTTGGCTGAGCAGGGGGGTCTAAAGCTAAATTTTTCACATCATTCCCCCTAATTATAGTCATATTGCCTATCCGGCAACTGATATAAGCATCAGCAGTCGCTAGCCAAGGCCTTCCTAATATTAAAGGATGTCCATCTAGCCGATTTCTAGGATTGATGATCAAGAAATCTGTTGGGTATTCCCAAGAATATATAGACACCATTACATCCTGTAATGTCCCTTCTGGTTTGACAACCGATCGATCAGCCAATTCCAGCAAGGTCATGGTTGGATCCAAGGCTGTAATGCCAAGTTTTTGACAGGTTGTTGTTGTGAGAATATTAATGGTTGCTCCTAGATCAACTAATGCATTGGGGAAGGAACATCCATTTATTTGTACCATGACTATGGGGTTTCCTGGGTTCTCATATTTCACCAGTGTTTCTCTGGCTGATAATAAATCAGTCAAAGTTCTGACTACGTGGACAGTTGGGGTTGTTTTTATTTTCCTCTTCGGCTTTTTCGTACACAATTCCTTAATAGTTTTTGCATAAATTGGAATGTCTTGAATAGCCTGGAGGAGAGGTATTTTTATGCACAGATCTTTTAATTCTCCCAGAAGATCAAAATCGGGATATTATATTGAACGGGGTATAATCAATCTCTCTGGGAATGGTGGAGAAGAGGTAATAGTTTGGTCGTGGCTTTTCTGTTTAACCGTATTCCCCACTTGAGTTTTTTGTTCTACAGGTAACGGATATTATAATTGTATATTTTTATCCCCCTCTAATTCAATTATCCATCCAGACCTTAATTTGAGTTCATTACACTCCCTCAACTCAGTTTCTGGCTCCGGTCCTTCCATAATTTGTACAGATTGGACTGGTCTATTGTTGGGATTCAGGTTGGGCTAGGCTGGCAGCTGTAGCCATAGATTGGGTTGAGGGTTCTGCTACAACGTGTAAGGTGCTGGTAAAGTTGGTTGAGGCAGAGGGATTGTTCCCATAGGCTGGTTTGTAGCTCTTTGCCAATTTGATTTCCAATTCTGATTTTTTGAAGTGGAAGGGGACCATTGGGAAGAATAAGGGTTGTTTTTGCTAGAATGGTGGTGGGTAAGGGAAATTTGTCCAACTATTTTTAATTGGATTTGACTGATTGGGCCATGGTGGCATAAAAAATGCTTGAGGTGGCAAAAAAGGTGGTTGATTCTACCATGTTGCCCCTGAATATTGCTGAGAATTATATTGCGAGGAAGGAAAAAACGAAGATGGATCGGTAGGAATACTTGTCTGACGTGCTTGCCATTGGCGACGCTGGTCCTACTTCTTCTTCCGCTTCCTTGAATACAGCTTTTAATCCTGGGAGGGATGGGCAGCTTTCTGTGGCATGCTCTTTAGTGCATATGGCGCATGTTCATATCACATCTAGAGGGCATTCTTTATGACTGTGATTTTGTCTGCAACGGGGGCAGAAAACAACCAAGTTTTTTTCTGCTATAGCCTGCTTTTGCTTAGCTTGCATGACATCCAATTGTGTTGTCAGGTTCCCCAGGATATCAATCTTGAAACCCTCTAACATATTGTTGATTTCACTTCGTGTAACGCTTTCTCCTGAAGCTTTACTGTCTCTGAGGTTTACATCACATCCGACTGGTTTCAGCCTTGAACTGCCCCTGGAACACTTGATGCACAAATCTACAATATCGTTATAATTTTCTTGATAAATATCACCTTTACCCATTATAGTTAGTGTCTCTACCCATTGGTCTTTCATACCTCTAATCAGTGTGGTTTTTAGAACATTATTAGGCATATTTGTATAAGGAGATCTTTTCAGATTATATTGGAAACGTTCTACATATTCCTCCAAAGTCTCGCTAGGCTTGGCTACCATTTGAAAGATTTCATCTTTTAGTTCTCTAGTTCGGCAATAATCTTGGTATTTTTTAAGGAAAGATGTTTTCATTTGGTCCCAATCATTGAAGGTGCCTCCACCAAGTCCCATGAACCAACACGGAGCCGCTCCCTTCAAAGTAGAGGGGAATAGCTTCAGTTTTTGGGGGTCGGTAGTGTAATCATAAACCCTGCATAAGACATCAAATTCAAAAATAAATGCATCGGGATCTTCTGAAGTTAGCCCATGAAAGGTAGGAATGTTCTGTAATGGGATAGCCTTCATGGAAGCATTGATAGTTATGCCAATGATAGGGTATTGCAATGTAGAAGTTTGAGTTCGTTGGTTATGAGCCATTTGGTCAAAAATATGCCAATATCCTTTAGGGATCTCCAGAGTTGGAGACTTTTTCCTAGGATTCCTACCGGAGGCTGGAAAAGTTTTAACATCACTACCTTGATCTGGAAGACTGGGTATCCTCTGCTCAGTCACTATTTTAGGAGATCCGGTTTCAGGCTTACCTGTTTCTCCTTCTCCTTCACGAAGGTTGCAAGAACTTCCTTCTTGTGAAGGGCAGGCTTATACGTTCTCAGTATCTTGAAAACTCTGCTCATCCCCTTTGGTTTTACTATGAATCTCGGCGTTAGCTACAGGTGGTGATTCTGCAGTTTGAAGGAAGTCAATAGAATGTTTGGTAGCAATAATTCAAGGTCCTACTGATGACTGAGACTCGGCTTTTCTTAAGATTTCATCAATAAAATTTGATCATCCAAGGGTCACCAGTCCCTTATATTTTTCAAGTTTAGGAGGAAGAATTTTTTCCTTGTCAGGTTTCTTAGTCATTCATGCAAAAAAAATTCAAATGCTTATTTCTACCTTAAGTTCCTAACAATTCTGTTGGAAAGCGGGTGGGGGAGCAGGAATTTTACTTGCTCTATACGCAGGTTCTTACCTTCCATTTTTAATACCTAGTTCTCTCTCAACAGACAAGCATCAAACACCAACTTCATTTTTCTGTAATTGTGCTAAAAAGCGGGCGGAGGAGAAAGCACTTTACTTGATCGTTACGTAGGTTATTACCTTTCGTTTTCAATACCCAGTTCTTCCTCAATAAAAATTATCAGATATACATCACTCTTTGTAAATGGCTACACTCTCCCTGGCAACGGCACCAAAATGTTGGTTGATAAAAGGTGCATTTTAAAACTCCTAATTATCCCACATTAATCATCAATTCGGGCAAGTCCTCTTATTTCAAGAGTGTACACAGTATGTGGATGCTATTAATTCAGATATTGATGTTTCTTAAATTGTAGTATAGATCTTGACACAAGAATAAATGGAAGCATCTAATAAACTCCAATTGCAATTATTAAAGGGAATATCAAAGCTCAATCCTCTACTGAAATCAAATCTTATAGCAATTCAGGTAACAACATCATCAGCCGAGAGCACAGTGACAATAACTCACCTCTACTTAGCTTATTCAATCTAAATTATACTAAATCTCTATAAAGCAATCAAGATAGGAATGATACCACTTCTGAGAGTCTAATAGCAATAATCAAACTCTTACAGATGATTAAATCAATGCAATGCACTATCTAAATAATTCACGATGTAATGAACAAGGCTCAAATCAAATGATAGCGATGTAAATTATAGATAGAACATACACTACCTCGATACAAGAAAGTAATGAACAGCTAATAAAATAAACTCACGGAAACAAGAAATTATCACACCAACCAAACTCTAGAAGAATCATAAATATAACACAAGGAAGCAGTCAAGTCCACCAGAGGCCGGGCCCTTAGCCGCCAGCGAACACTGGTAAGTTACTTCAGATAATGCGAGAGAACAGCAACTTCAATTCTATATTAAACATCAAACTTGAGTAGCATTAAAATATAATCGCGTTCTCCAATGATGCAAGTCTGTAATTAAACTTACAACTTGAAAAATAACAGAGATTCTCCCCTTTCTTCCTACAATTGCTTTCTTTTATAATCAGAAAGGGGTAAAGAGTAAATGGTAAATGTGATCCCTTAGGATCTCCTGATCCTGAGGGATTCGCAACCGATTTCTAACTTAAGACATCTTTCCTATTCCACGCTAATCCCTTTGATTTTCTCTTAGCCTTGTCCGCAACCGACGTATTCCTTCCTTTGCTTGTCGAATTCTTCTGTTCCAACATCAGGGAACAGCAATCATTCCTTTTGTCGCTTTCTTGCATAAATAAGGATAAAAGTTAGCTAAATCATAACTACAAATAATTCCTTCATTTCTTACCATAATTCCTCAATATATTAACACATTAAGATATGAAAAAGATAAGAATCAAGGAAAACGATGATGAACTTAATAGTAAATACATACCCATTTCGTAACTCAACAGTAGCTAGCCCTAACAAGTCAGAGAGGGATCTCTCCATAAAGTCACAGCAAAGAGGGCCGGAGGAATTAGGGTTTTTAGGCTAGATATGAGTGTAGGGGTTTTTTTTATTTGATTTGGTTGGGTTTCACTAGATGAAGAAATTAGGTCAAGGGAGCTAGGTCAAGGTAAATGAGATAAGGTTGCAGGGACTCAATGTGGAAAGGTAGGCATAATGCTTATCACTTTAGATATGATTGTTATTAGATGGTTTTTAGACTGATGAGAATCTATGAAGATCATGGGATATGTATTCTTCCTAAACAGAGCAAAATGGACAAATTATGATCACTTTCCCAAAAAAGAGCATGAGCAAGCATGTGTTCTGCCTATCAACTTGAAAGAGATCATACAATAGAGATGTAATGAACATGAATAAAACGCATTCTAACATATGAAATTGAAGTAAAAACAATGATAAACATCATACCACATGTATCCCAACAAATATTTGCAACTCTTCTTTATTAACTATCTAAAACTGAGTACAATAGTTCCTTGATCAGCAAGATAACATCCCAACTGATTCCAAACTTTGAAAATGAGTCAAAAATGACATTATATAGGCCTCAAACAACCTCTCCCAACCTCAGGGATCTAATCCTTAAGTTGAGGAGTTGATCCACAATAATCTGAACTGATACCTAGAGTGTAGGGAGCTCTAAGTGACTCCTCCATAAATACATTCAAATTGATTCATTTGACTTAATCACAAATTTTACCTAATGAATCTACCCCTAGGTAACTTATCCACAACATAATTACTTTTAAATTCATTATTTACACTGGTAAAAAACTCATTTACCATGGTCAAACTAGAAAAAAATGAGAAAATTGAAAAATATCAGCAAATCGTCATTTGCGCCCTCCATGTTGCAGCCTGATTTTGGGTGCCTTCCCGGTGTCTAAATTGGCCCCAGGATAGCTCGGTGGAAATCCCTTCAAGTATAGTTTCCATATATTCCTTTAGTTTCCAAAATGAAGGTCATTTTCCCCTTAAAAACTTCAAACTCCCAAGACTACTATTTGTGCAGTGCCTAGGCTAAAACAAGGGTGGAAATATGATGTTTAGGTAGTTTTTTGACCTTTTCACCTGTCAAATCTACAAATCAAGGTTCGAAACATGGTTTTATAGAATTAAATTTTCCTTAGGAATCCAATGGTGGTCTTCTTTCCCTCAAAAATATCCCCAAACATTTGCATAGCGCCTAGGGCGTTACGCAAATGAAAGTCAAACTCTGTAAAAATTCTAAATTTTCTGGAAAACGTGGCCTCCAAGATGGAGAAATATATTGCTAACCATGAGATTTTTTGCAAAACTGAGAGATTTTTTTGTTATTTGGCATGTTTTGAACAAATATCTCCTCCAATTTCTCAAAATTCATTTATGTTTGGCCACAATCTTCTCTGCAAAAAGCTATCTCAATCAGGATTTTGCACAGGAAGAAAAATAGGTTGTGAAGATGTGAATGGATATCTCATTTTGTAATACCTGTGTAAAAAGTGAGTTAGTTTTTTATACGTTGATATTGTAGGAACAAAAACCTCTTCCAATTTCAAAAAATTCATTTTTTTCCACAATATGTTTTGCAAAAAGGTGACCAAACAGGACATTTCTGGAAAATGTGCCTTCAAAAAGTTTTCCAAATTTTCCCAAATTTTCTTCAAATTTCCTCAAAATTGCTTCAAAATTACTTCATGGAGACCTGATATGGTATGATATGCTATCATGGATGCTTCAATGAGCACATCCAACTTACCCTTCTCTTTCTTCTTGATTAGGGTTTGTAGTTTTGGACCAATTCGCAGAAATCAAAGCAGCCCACATGTTTGAAAGATGTCACTGCCATAGGAGATGCAAAAATTACCCTAGTGTTGGTAGGTTCAAGTCTAAGTACTATTCCCCCTTTATGTGGCCTCCTTACCTTTGATTCCTCTCTGTCACTGAATGATGTGCTTTCTTCCTCTTATGCCATGGTGTTTTTATCAAAACCCTAGGGAAGTGGATGGTGTGAAATATGTTTTTAGGAATAGGGAATGGGAAAGGGAAAATGAAGGATATTGTGCTAGGGATGTATGAAATTAGGGAGGGGATAGGGAGTAGTAATATGATGAGATTTAGGATGGGGATTTGGGGATTTTGGGATTGGGAGCCTAGGTAAATGTAACACCTAGGGCTTAGGGTTTTGGTATAAAGGTTTAGGGAAAGGGAATTTTGCAAGATAATGGTTTTATGAATGTGTATTTGCAATTGTGGGAAGGTTATAAGGGTGTAAGAGAGTGTAATTTGGGAATTTTCACAAATGCAATGGAATACTAGGGTTTTAAAATAATTTTCAAACACCAAATTGTATCCTAAAATTCAAAATAATCAACACATGGAATTGATGACGATGATATTCAATGGCATTAGTTTATTGCTCATTTTCTGGAGGTCGATGAGTGGCTTGATGAACCTTTGGAAACGATTTTTCGCCACTTGAACACGTTTTTGGGGTGTCCTGGATATTTTCACCCTCTGTTAATCATTTGCACCCTCACCAGAGCATTTACACCCTCAACAGAGAATTTTCGCCCTCAAAAGAGCATTTTCGCCCTCGCTCAAGTGTTTTCACCCTCAACTCTACATTTGTGCCCTCAACTCTGAGTTTGTGCCCTCTCTTAAGCAATTTCACCCTCACAGAAGGATTTGTGCAGTGCCTTTTTTCATACCACTTTTAGAGGCCTTCCCGATGTCCAAATTGGGCCTAGAATAGCTCATTGGAAAGCTTGTCCTGTATAATTTCCAAATGTTCCTTTAGTTTGTAGAATGGAATTTATTTTACCTGTAACAATTTGATTTTTCCAAGATTGGTCAAAAAGTGCAGAATGAGGGTGGAAAAATGCAGTGTGTTGTTGAAGGCAACTTTTGGAGGCCTTCCTCAACTCCAAATTGAGCTCAAGATAGCTCAATGGAAACAGATCTCTATCTAGTTATAATTTGACTCACCAAGAAATTCATTTGGACACTTCATCTAGGAGAAAATTTTATTTTCCCAAGGTCACTCCAGAAGTGTTGAAAACCTTGTGTAGCAATAGGCTAGGGCTTGTGGAAAATTGATGATTTTGAGGGATAGGAGTGATGGGAAGTGTTTAGGAATGTATATTAAGGATAGGGGAAGGTGTAAGAGCATTAGGATACAAGTTTTGTTGATGATTTAACCAAGGAAGTCATGAAACCAAGAAAATTTTCCTCAAAACCTTAGGAGAGGGAAATGATCTTTCCAAGCACAACTGAGAGACAAATATGGTAAAAAAAAACCACTTACTTGGAAATGATAGTTTGGAACCTGAAATTTTTGAATACCTTTGACTATTACTGCTCCTTCAAAAGATGAATTTTATGGTGAAATGACCAATTTTCATGATTTTGACCCTATGACCTAATGATGGCACAACATGGAAGAATGAGCTAAATGATGACCATGATGACTATGGGACTTTTTAAACAATGAATGACCTAACCATGATTATTTCCATTGACCATGGAGGTGAAAGGAGTATTAATGATCTCAATATCCTAATCAGTGACCAAATTTTTGTATGACCTAGTGGAATGATAAAAAAATTATGAATGAAATACTAATATGAATATGAAAAAAGTGATTTTGATCACTGATGGAAGAATTCAAATTCTGACAGTAGCATTGGCTATATTGGGGATGGAAGCTCCTTGGAGGTGTCAAGAACATCATAGAACAAGTTTCTAACCATTGGGCTAATACGGTCAAAAAACTCAAACTGAAATGTATGACTAAATACTGACAACTCAATGACACAAACTGACTAGAAATAAAGAATTTACTAAACTTATTAATGGTAGCACATCACCGAGACTTGAGGGCTTCAAATCCTTATGAAAACCACATGTCTATTTGAAAGCATATGTACAACCAGGCGATATCAAAATTCTAGTGTAACCAATCAAGAAAATGCCTCCTTGATTGATTCTCCCAATCAAATTCTCTAGACAACAATAAATATTTACAATTTTGCAGCCAAAAACATAGTTGACAATGATATCCATCATCACTAAATATTGTAATAGTTACCTTCACTGCTTACTACAATAAACTTGCCACTGGATCTTGAAAAACATGAAAATTTACCTCTTACTGGTCTAGAAGAAACAAGGTACCTTTTTCTCTTGATTCTGATCTCTCTTCATAATGTAACTCAGCAAGAGTGTTTTCCTAGTCATCAAAAACTCCTGAACAATTAGGTGAGAAAATTTATTCTTGAAATAAAAATTCTAAACATTAAACATGAGAAAAAAAATATGAATGACAGTCCTCAATGCATTGGTCCTCTGCAATTTGAATACATTGTTGATCGTCTTCATATGACATGGAAACCAAATTTTCATGTTTCTTATCACACTCATCAATCATAAGAGGGAAAACTTCATATTGTTCGTGAAACTCAAAACTGACATTCCTATCATTTACCACATAATCAGCCAAAGAATGATTTTCACTTACTTGAACAAAGATCTCATCTTGTTTTTCAGAAAAGGACTGGATTGCCTCCTCCTGAAGACTTTGTTCTGATGGGATGATAACGCTAAGGTCAATAACTCTATTTTATTCATTTGAGGTGATCTCAACAATAGAGCTCTCCTTCATGGGATCCGGAACCACATACTCTTCATCATCACAATATGAATCTAGATCTAGATCGACCAGCTTGACTTTACCACAATCTGAAATTGGAACTTGATTTTCCTGCATACCATCTTCTGCTACAAGTAGATCTGAAATAAGACCTCGTCTTCCATCATTTTCAATTGTACAAATATCTTTAGCATGTTGCAAACTTTCGTGAGCATATTGAAAAGTATCCTCTAAGTTTCCTTTGTGTTGCTGAAATGGATTTTCATACAGGGCTTCCATGATCTCATCGTCCATGAATTCGTCATCTCCATAAACCATCTCAAGATTTTAAATAAAACTATCAACATGTGTTACAGCAATTCTGAACTAATATTAAGGATGGAAAATATTCTTTATACCTTTCAGAAAACATGGTATGAAAATCCTTTAGACAATAAATACAAGCAAGCGGAAAACTTTGATACCAAGATCGGGCTTCACCTTCCAGAGTGGCCATGAATATCTTCATCAATCAGTCTTCAAGAAAATCAATCTTTAATCTACACACATGCATGTGAAATCTCACCTGATGAAGAGTAGCATCATTACCTTTCACATTTTTGAACTTCGGAAGATATGTCATCCAATTAACCCAAGGCATGTTGTTCAGAAAACCTGATATGTGATCTCGGCCCATGGGAGCGTATATTCTTGCAACATATTCCATCTTGACAAAAATTAAGTCACCAAGAATTTTTTTAGACAACCGGTTCTTGAAGAGTGGAGTTTCCATGAGAATTCTGAATCTTGGGATTTTTCAACACTGGAGTCGCCAGGTGAATGATGCACAGCCTTCTTGTGCATGATCATTTTTCACCATCAACAATCAAATCTGATATTTTTTGTTTCTTTCCCAGGGAAGATCTGATCTTTCGTTCCCCGGCAATGGTGCCAGAATTTTATCACTCCACCATATTCCCGAGGTTGAAGAAGGATTCCCAAAAGAGGTAACCACAGACCAAAATTTTAACTTTCTAGCTAGCCCTACCATGTCGGAGAGGGCTCTCTCCACAAGGTCACAACCAAGAGGGCTAGAGGAATTAAGTTTTTTAGGCTAGATATGAGTGCAGGGGTTGTTTTTATTTGATTTGGTTGGATTTCACTAGATGAGGAAATTAGGTCAAGGGAGCTAGGTCAGGGAAAATGAGATAGGTTTGCGAGGATTCAATGGGGAAAGGTAGGAATAAGGCTCAGCACTTTAAATATGATTGTGATGAGATGGTTTTGAGATTGATGAGAAGCTAGGAAGCGCATGGGAGATGTATTCTTCCTAAACAGAGGAAAATGGACAAATTATGATCACTTTCCTAAAACAGAGCATGAGCAAGCATGTGTTATGCCTATCAACTTGAAAGAGATCATACAATAGAGATGTAATGAACATGAATACAACACATTATAACATATGAAACTAAAAAACAAAAAAAAACAAAAAAACAAAAAAGATAAACATCATACCACCTGTATCCCAAAAAATAGTTGCAACTCTACTTTACTAACTAGCCAAAATTGAGTACAATATTTCCTTGATCAACAAGCTAACATCCAAACTGATTCCAACCTTTAAAAATTAGTCAAAAATGACATGATATAGGCCTTAAACAACCTCTCCAAACCTCAGGGGTCGAATCCCTATGTTGAGGAGCTGATCCACAATAATCTGAACTGATACCTAGAGTGTAGGGAGCTCTAAGTGACTCCTCCCTAAATACATTCAAACTGATTCATATGACTTAATTACAACTTTTACCTAATGAATCTACACCTAGGTAACTCATCCATAACATAATTACTTTACATTCATGATTTACATTGGTAAAAATCTCATTGACCATGGTCAAATTGGAAAAATTTGAGAAAATTGGGAAATATCAGTAAATGATCATTTGCGCCCTCCATGTTGCAGCCTGATTATGGGTGCCTTCCCGGTGTCCAAATTGGGCCCAGGATAGCTCAGTGGAGAGACCTTCAAGTATATTTTCTATATATAAATTTATTTTCCAAAATGAAGGTCATTTCCCCCCTCAAAACTTCAATATCCCAATACTTCTATTTGTGCAGCGCCTAGGCCAAAACGAGAGCAGAAATATGAATTTTACGTAGTTATTTGACCTTTGCACCTGTCAAATATGAAAATCAAGGTTGGAAACATGGTTTTCTGGAATTATTTTTTCCTTAGGAATCCAATGGTGGTCTTATTTTCCTCAAAAAGTTCCCCAAACATTTATGTAGCGCCTAGGGCGTTGCGCAAATGACAGTCAAACTCTGTAAAAAATCTGAATTTTCTGGAAAACATTGCCTCCAAGATGGATAAATATCTCAATGACCATGAGATTTTTTGCAAACTTGAGAGATTTTTTTTTTATTTGGCATGTTTTAAACAAATACCTCCTCCAGTTTCTCAAAATTCATTTATGTTTGGCCAAAATCCTCTCTTCCAAAAGGTGTCTCAATCAGGATTTTGCACAGGTAGAAAAATAGGATTTGAAGATGTGACTGGATATCTCATTTTGTAATACCTGTGTAAAAAGTGAGATATTTTTTTCTACTTTGATATCTTAGGAACAAAAACCTCCTCCAGTTTCAAAAAATTCTTTTTTTTTTGCCACAATATGTTCTGCAAAAAGGTGACCAAACAAGACAGTTCTGGAAAATGTGCCTTCGAAGAGTTTTCCAAATTTTCCCAAATGTACTTAAAATTTCCTCAAAATTACTTCAGAAATACTTCATGGAGACCTGATATGGTATGCTAATCTATCATGGATTCACAATGAACAAATCCCACTTACCCTTCTCTTTCTGCTTGATTATAGTTTGTAGTTCTGGACCAATTCACAGAAATCAAAGCAACCCACATGTTTGAAACATGTCACTGCCATAGGAGATGAAAAAAGTTCCCTAGTACTGGTAGGTTCAAGTCTGAGTACTCTTCCCCCTTTATGTGGCCTCCTTACCTCTGATTCCTCTCCGTCACTGAATGATGTGTTTTATTCCTCTTATTCCAAGGTGTTTTTATCAAAACCCTAGGGAAGTGGATGGTGTGAAATATGTTTTTAGGAATAGGGAATGGGAAAGAGAAAATTAAGGAGATGGTGCTATGGATGTATGAATTGGGGAAGGCAATAGGGAGTAGTAATATGATGAGATTTATGATGGGGATTTAGGGATTGGGAGCCTTGGTAAATGTAACACCTAGGGCTTAGTGTTTTGGGATAAAGGTTTAGGGAAAGGGAATTGTCCAAGATAGGGGTTTTAGGAATGTGTATTTGTAATTGTGGGAAGGTTATAAGGGTGTAAGAGAGTGTAATTTGGGAATTTTCAAAAATTAAATGGAATACTAGGGCTTTAAAATAAATTTCAAACACCAAATTTTATCCTAAAATTCACAACACTCAACACATGGAATTGATGAAGATGATATTCAATGGCATTAGTTTATTACTCATTTTCGAGAGGTCGATGAGTGGCTTGTTGAAGCTTTGGAAATGATTTTTTGCCACTTGAACACGTTTCTGGGGTGTCCTAGTCATTTCCGCCCTTTGTTAAGCATTTGCACCCTCACTAGAGCGTTTGCGCCCTAAACAAATCATTTGCACCCTCGCTCAAGCATTTGTGCCCTCAACTCTACATTTGCGCCCTCACGGAAGGATTTGCGCAACGCCTTTTTACAGACCACTTTTGGAGGCCTTCCCAGTGTCTAAATTGGGCCCAGGATAGTGCGTTTGAAAGCTTATTTTATCTACCTTCCAAATATTCCTTTATTTTGAAGAATGGACCTTATTTGACCTGTAAAAAATGTATTTTCCCAAGACTGGTCAAAAAGTTCAGAATGAGGGCATAAAAATGCAGTGTGTTGTCGCAGGCAACTTTTAGAGGCCTTACTCAACTCCAAATTAAGCTCAAGATATCTCATTGGAAAGAGATATTTGTATAGTTATAATTTGAATCATCAATAAATTCATTTGGACACTCCATCTAGGAGAAAATTTGATTTTCCCAAGGTCACTCCAGAAGTGCAGAAAACTTCTTGTAGCAATAGGCTAGGGCTTGTGGGAAAATGGTGATTTTGAGGGATAGGAGTGATGGGAAGTGTTTAGGAAGGTATATTAAGGATATGGGAAGGTGTAAGAGCATCAGGATACAAGCTTTGTTGATTATTTAACCATGTAAATCATGAAACCAAGAAAAATGTCCTCAAAACCCTAGGAGAGGGAAATGAGCTTTCCAAGCACAACTGAGAGACAAATATGGCAAACACAAAACCACTTACTTGGAAATTATAGTTATGATCCTGAAATTGTTGAAGACATTTGACTATTACTACTCCTTCAAAAGATGAATTTGATGGTGAAATGACCAATATTCATGATTTTGACCCAATGACCTAATGATGGCACAACATGGAAGAATGAGTTGAATGATGACCATGATGACTATGGGACTCTTTCAACAATGAATGACCTGACCATGATGATGTTCATTGACCATGGAGGTGAAAGGAGTATTAATGATCTCAATATCCTAATCAGTGACCAAATTTTTGCATGACTTAATGGAATGATAAAAAAAAATTTGAAGGAAACCCTAATATGAATAGGAAAAGAGTGATTTTGATCACTGATGGCAGAATGGAAATTCTGACACTAATAGAATCCATGTTATTGAAGGTTTGAATTAAGTTAAATGAAAATATGAAAAAAAAAAATAGTCCATTATTTTTCATTAACCTCATCTAATATTTATAAGGGTTGTGTCAAGTCACCGTATTGGGAGTATAAATTAACAAAAGGGTATATATTGAAAATAGGGGCATTCTAGTTAGAAAGGTGCAATGAAAAATAGCTAATATTACATTGATTGTGCGTTTAGCCAATTGGATGGAGCAATAATGATGTGCATAGATGTTATGTGAATAATGTCATTGTTGTGTATTACAGAATCTAGAGGAGGCAATGGACAGAGGACGTGGACGATGTATACCTACTAAATCAACGAGAGGAAAGTAGGTGGCCACAGAATGAGATATGGAATCTTTAGATACAATAAAGATAAGAATACAAAGCAAACTAAACCAAAGGAGGATGGTGTTTATGAATTCACAAATGCTACAACAGAGTCGAGATAAAGTTATATAATTATGGTTTTTTTTTTCAAATCCAAAACATGATATCAATATGTCAAATATATGAGTAAAGTGAGGTTTTTTATTGGTTAGCATAATGTTTTAAATGATAAATTGGTGTATTAAACATCATTGACTATGTTATCTATCATAGGGTCAAGATGAGGCCATGGAAATAGATTATGTCATATAGAATCAGGACACAATGGATGTCGCAGGACATCAGGTAATCAAATTTTGACTTAGGAACCATTTTGTGATACGTCCATCCTTTTTCACAATATTATTATAATTTATAGTGTATTATCCAATATTTAAATGAATTAATGCATGTTGTTGATATTTTATATGGATATTGGAACAAGTGCACAGCCTAAGCATTCAACTAGTAAAAGAAAAAAACATATGTACGTGGACATGGCTAAAATTTTTAAATCACAAAGATCATAGTGGGTGGAAGAGGATATGACAATGGATCCTTCAAACACAACAAATAATTGAACTTAAGAAGAGTTTGGTCAAGACTATAGTACATGGTATGGGATATGTTAAGCGATATTTGATTATATTTCTTTCAAATTGATACATTTATGATTTATCCAATTCTTACCAAACATTAAATAATGGTTGTGTTTGTCGATAAGTAGAAGATTATGATGAAATAACGACTACTATTTGTACAAAAGCTGATCCAAATAGGCTATTAATATTTGGAAAGGATGATCCAAACCATATTTTAAACCATACTAGGGTGAAAAGAGAATATTTAAAGAGAACTCTACCACCTGAGAAATTTGAACAGGTGATGAGATTAGCATACACTAATGACATGATACCTAGCCTCAATGATGATTATCACGATAGTGAAAATGCAGTGCATGAAGAAGGATTGAGTTAAATTATTATAGGTTTATTTGGGGATATAAAGAATGATGAAAATAATGATCATATGGTTGACAGTAACGATGACAACAAGGTAATTACCACCAACGTAATGTTGATGATAACAACCCGTTGAAATTCTCCATCAAGCAAGCAACAAAGACACACATGTTCAAATAAGGTGCAAGTAGACCCTAAAAACTAGCATGCACATTAATATTATTATAAATCAAGTAATTATTTTGTTGGTAAAACAAAGGATTTACCACCCTACTAAAGTGAGTTGACATATATTTCTTACAATGCATTTGCAATTGGTGTACGTAATTCATGAACACTCATCAACTTCATTTATATTTCTTTAAGGGGAATTTAAAACCATATATTGTATATGAATATTCATAATATAGATTGACATATCAAACATGTTCATCATAATTCAAACATCCAATTGATCTAATCTTTGGAAATATTACAAAGCATTTAAAACCGAAATATTTCTTGAAGAGAATGTATTTCCATCAACTTGTAGAGAGGCGCATCAATTGTTGGTTGAGTTGGGGATTGGATATAAGAAAATGCATTCATGTAAAAATGGTTGCATTTTATACAAAGATTAATATCAACACAAGGTATAATTCCATGTATGCAAAGAGAAGAGATAGAGTACAAATGTACAATATCCTACATTTTCAAAGTAAGTTTTACGTCACATGCCAACTATACCTAGACTTCAACGAATGTTTCGTTACAAGTCACTTTCACAATTGATGGATTGGCATGTAAAGAATAGGAGTAGAGATTGATTCATGTAAATTTTGACCAACTCCAAAGCATTGAGACACATAGAGGGAAAATGGAAAATAAAATTCAAAGATCAACCTCGTAGTATCAATTTTTGTCTTGCAATTGATGGAGTATGCCAATTATCTTTCATGAGCTCAAATTATAGTTTTTGGCTAGTCATATTGATAGTATACAATGTTCTTCCATGAAAGAAGCACTTTATGCTGACTCTCATTGTTTCAGGAAAACATCAAGTTAAAACCATGGATGTTTATCTTGCACCTTTTATTGATGAGATGCAACTACTATGAAAAGGCATAAGAATGTATGACATATCATACCCTCCATAAAATAGGTCCTTCATGTTGTATGGTGTGTTATGCTAGACTATTCATGATTTCTCAGGACTTGGTGTTTGTTTCAGTAAGAAAAAAAAATTACATACTTACCCTCATAATTTATTGTCATCCGAAGTTTCACACTTAGTTTTATACTATTATTTTGATGTTGTTAACCTTACTTATTGAATTACAGGGCTTCAAACAAAGGGGATATTTGCATGTCCAAGATGTGGAGAACAATCGTTATCACCAAAAAATTATCACCTAGCCACTTCTAAATAGGTGGATCAAAATACACCATGCCAGTTTAATTTTACCATAGTAAAATCACTTTCACTATAAGAAATAGCTTAATAAGCCACTTTTATTAAGTTATTTTTTTTAAAACCCATGAGAATAACTAAATAAACCATTATTTGTTTGATTTTCTCTAGGAATAATTATTAAATCATTGTTTGATAATTATTCATTGTCACATTTGACTAAATCACCTAGGAATAATTAAATAAATCATAATTTATTTACTTTTAATTAACTCCATCATTGGAATCATTATTTAATAATTTTTCATTTCGCATATTTCTTATTATTCGTGAAATAATTAATAAATCATTTGTATTTGTTAATTATTTATAAATAAAGATATTTAACCATTTTAAATATACTTTCCCTCTCCAAAAATATAATAAAGTATTCCAAGCAGTTAAAAAAAGATTTTGGTCAATAATATTTTATTATTCTCCATTTTCAAGATCAACCCAATACTTTTCTATAAATAAGAGGGTTTTTCATTCATTTCTCACCATGATTATTATCATCGTCACATGTCATTCGAGCTCCCATTTTTTAGTTCTACATTGTTTGGGTTTTCACACATTTGAGAGAGGAAGATCTGAATATTGAAGTGACAAGCACATCAAAGGACCCATCCCATTGAGGGGGACTTACGACCCTTTGTAAATATCCTTCACCAAGTGTTATTAATGAAATATTTTTCTTTCAAATCTTTTCAAGATTGGGTTATTACATTGGATTTCTTTCTGTTGTTTGTTATTTTAGATTTGCATACATCCATCTTTCTGCATTTTTTTCTCACATATTTGTTGCAGATCTAAAGTATAAGCAGCCACAATTTTTATTAGGGTCACTAGTCACCCGTGACTTAAGTGAGATCTTTTTGGTACACCCTCCAAGAAATTTCACACTAACAAATGGCGACTGCATTGGTGTAAAAAATCAGTTTCCTGGGTGACTTTTCCTTCAGAAATTCTAGGGTTTTATGCAACTATTTTTAGCTTATTTTTTCTATTTATAGCTTTCTCTCCACTATTATGTCAAATTTTCCGTTACTGGTGGTTTTTTGGTGTTTTCCACAAGTCACAGGTACCAGTCAAGCAGAAGATGACAACATCTGGCGAGATATGACAACCGAAAATTGTGGGGAGAAAAACACACTTTTCAGACCCAGAATTTCACTCTGAGCTCCATAACGCATTTTTTATCCCAAAAGTAGTGGTTTCATCCCTTCTAGATAAGTAACTGCGTTTTGAAAAAAAATCGAAAATTTTTTCAGGGTTTTTTCCAGCACTGCGAGAGTGTTGTTTGAGTACTGGATAAAAGTTGTATCACTTTTGTTTCACTCATCCTTAGGCCTAGATACTCTTATTTTGTCTCTTTGAGCAAGAAAAAACCCCCTATGGTTTCTAGTAATCCTCCACCTTCTAAGGAAGGAATTGGTTGAGTGAGGAGTCTAAGGTTTTTCAACACTTTTAGCTTATGGTTTGTTGGGTTGGTCCACTTTATTTCAGCCCTTTTGGATAGGTTATTTTTTCATTATAACTCCATTTTGAGTTTTCTCTTGCCTTCCCCCTTAGGATCCCCTTAAGTGTCCTTGGTTTTTTTAGCTTCTTACCTATCCTTATCAGTAGATCTCACCTTTGTTTTTTTTTTTTTGTCTGCATCATTTTGAGCAATATAGAGCCTTAGATCCCAGTCCCATTGACATTAGATATTGTAGGGTCTTTTGTGTGTTTTGAGTAGCTTGTTTACCTCTTTTTTTCTATATATTTGAGAGCCTTATTTGGGTGGGGTTTGTACTTATTTGTTGTTTATTTTCCTGTCATATTTCAACATTATTTACGGTGTTTTGGCATTTTATTTCAGCAACATATGGCATCACAAAACATGCTCACTTTACTCATCCACTAAACACATTTTTTCACACACATACACACACTAAGAAAACGTGAACTTGGTTAACACTTCCAAGTAAAGAATTTAAACACCACACTTAATAATCTAACACACATAGATTAAGCCCACTTGGGAATTAGGGCCAAACAATCTGTGTATTTAGGTGTAGGATTGGTGGAATAGGATTCCAATAACACCCATCAATCATTTAAATTGAGACATAAAATTTATTTTTTAGGTATCTTAAAATCCTTCACCATCCCACATTCAAAGTTGGAGTGCGTCAGAAACTCAATTCAGAGGGGGTTAGGATAGGTCATCGTGCGAGCGGTTCTCCTTGGGGCTACCCAAACCGCTGTATGGAATTACATGCATTAATTGATCACTAAGAAGCTCAAGACTTGACCACCCCCCATGGGACGAAGGTAATTGTAGTTACCAATAGTAGGAAAACACCCTATAGGATTGGTTATGGGAAGCAATTGGTTATGTACCTCACCTTTCTCTGGATAGATCTACTTGTGGGGATGAGTATATGACAAGTAAGAAGTTATTTGGAAGGCCATATAAAATAGTATACTTAGGATTTTTTGAGGAACTAGATCACCTTTATGCTAGAGGTAATTTTATTTGATTGGATGATTTTGTTTGTATTATAGTAGCATATTTATATAATTTATTTACACTTAACACCATTGCACTAGGTATTTTCTTGTTGTTTATTACTTTGATTTTCCTATCACCCTTTATTCCTTTAGTGTTATCTTTGTATTGACATCATTGCACCACTTAGGAATTGGTTGCAACGAAATCGAAGTCTTCATCCTCACTTCCTGTTAGGATGTATTACTCCTCCCCATCGGGTGAGATTTCATCCTCCCAATCCTCCGTCAAGTCCTTCTGACTCTGATTCTATTAATTCCTTTGATTCCACATCTTCTCAACCTCATATCGCCACCATGTCAGGCACCAATACAGGTGCAGGAAACCAAGGTGGTACCTCTGGTCCTAACCCAGGTAATACCACTAGTGGAACCTTAACCGGTATGGACACTCCTACTCCATTACTACCCTTCATGGTTGGTTTGAATCTCCCATATTTTAATCAGCTTATCAATGATCATCTTCTCCATGACCCAATTTGGCGGTTATTCCTACTAAAATTCCTTTATACATTCCCAAGTTTGAGGGAAATCTTGGATAATACCTCACTAATAATGTTCGCTCATTTCACGTGTGGTATTCCTCTAAGTCCATTACTGATTACTCCATTCGTCTTCATTTATTCCAACACATGCTTATTGGAGCTAAGGATAAGTGGTATGCCGACTAACCTCATGCCACCCATTCCACGTGTACGACTCTCACCAAATATTTCTTATAATATTTCCAGTTACCTCTCCGTTACAACACCGAGACTGAACTCTTGACTTCATTTTGTTAAACTTTTGCCACCTGCATTTCTGACCATGTCCAAGAATCACGCAGAAGGAGTAGCTCATGTAGGGCTCCTGCTTTTCAAGATCGTGTCTATATGGTTGGTTCCTTATATCACTTTTGGCCTCCATAGGTAAAGATGTCGTGTCATAATTCCCTCAAATAGAGGAATATGCACTCCAAATAGCCTTGAAATATGACTTGATTTATGCTCAATTGGGTCATCTTTATAACGTTCTCCTTGATCTGCCTCAGCCCGGTGTTGCTAATGCACCGAGGGCATCTCATATTTTTTACTGTATCATTGGATCTCTTTCAAACCCTTATAAACAACCATATGCTCTCTCTCATATGAATTATGGTCAACCCCAGGGGGGACTAGTACCTCCTACAATTATCCCCTTCCACCAGGTAACCCTTATCTAGGTCAAAGCATCCCATATGAATTTTCCCAATTGCATCAGTAGATGTCAGGTCCAGCTGTTTCTCAACCTGTTTATTCAAATGTTTCCCCTCCTCCATATGTTCCTTATGCACAACCTAGCTTTCCAGCCCCTCAAGCACAAGCACCTCTGCCTCCTCAACCTCTACCACAGCAGTCACATCCTCCTCAAGGTCAAGTGTATGCTCAACAGAGCACGGCCAATCCCCCGAACACCAAGAAGAAGAATAAGTGTAAAGGTAATAGGAATAAAAAATCTCAAGGTAATGATGGTAACCAGGGTCCTCCACCTAATCCACCCCAAGGAAATCGGCTTAATCCTGCAACCTAACAATAGGGAAGACAACCCAAGCATAGCAAGGCCCTTCGTATGAATAAGCCTTATGCATTTTGCGGTGCATATGACCATTACAATCATTAATTTCCCCTTTTAACCCAAATGCATCAAGAATTGTAAACCCAAGTAGGTACTTCTAGAGGACAGTAGCCCATGGCTCAGCTTCCTCAGGCCCCTACTTCATCCCAGCCATCAGTGCTTAAAAACCCATTTCCTCACAAGGATACATAGCTTCCCAACCCACACAAGGTCAAGCAACACCTCAACCTCCATAATCTGGTCCCAATTATTATCAGATTCTCATGATGAATTATGAAGAGTTCAACACAGAGCAAGTCAATCTTCAGAATCGATCATGCCAATATGAAAAGCCACCTGCTAATTCTATGACTGAATCCCAACCAAAAGTTTCCACTGAGTCTATTTTGTCATCAAATGGTGCCTTATAGATCCCTCAGCCTAAGGCATAGGTTATTACCAATATCCCCAAAGGACCATTACATCGTAATGTTGCTTTAGCCAAATCCACACATACTTACAGAGTAGATGACTTGGCACAATCTCTTGTTTCCATGTCAACACTAGAAGTTCTCCAGTCGTTCCCATCCCAACGGAAAGCTCTACTCAATGCCTTGGTTACTGTGGATCCTTCAGATGATCGCATGGTTGTTTTTGACATTAACCAATTAGAACATCCCCCACTTCCTTCATCTGTTGCTTTTCAAATACCAGTCTTAATAAAAAATACCACTATATAGTTTTGTATCATTGACGAAGGTGCCTCCACATGTATAATGGTTGCTAGTGTTTGGAAACAACTTAAATCACCAAACTTATCCCCATCCACCATCACTCTTTATGCATGGAACGGTCATACATCTTAGCCACTTGGCTTACTTCGCAACTGTCCTATCACTGTTGTTGGTGTTATCCAAGATAACAACTAGGTTTTCTTTGAGTCAATATGGTTAGATTAGTTATGGTTTAACAGGGTTTTTAAGTCTTTTGATTTTCAAAATAATCACATGTATAAAGGTATTTTATTAATTTTTCAAGGTCATTATGAGTTATAGTGTGTGTCATAAAAAAGGGAAAATCCAAAATTTCATCTCCCTCGAGCTTATCTACTCATCATTATGAATTTGACACTTTTTCCAACTTTCACAGTAACTCCATTTCAAACGGGTCAGGGTTTGCTATGGAAGTTCCTGACACTTCTGTAGAAAATTTTCCTTCCCCAACACAAATTTTGCTACGAAAGTCTATTTTGATGTTAACGGTAGGGAAACGGTACATAAATTTGAAAAGTGGTGTGTTCAAAGTTTATTGGGTCATGATTCCTCCTTTTTTGTCTTTATCCATCATTTTCAAAACGTGTGCACCACATAGCTGCTCATTCATTCCGTTCCTTTTCCACCTTTTTTATAAATTTGTTGTCACAAAACCCATTATCATCTCCTTATGAGTTTATTTTCTGGATATATTGTCGGTCTATTGTCTTGTGGTCTGTCTAATAGTATCAGGGCAAGCCTTATTAGTGTTGAAAGATATTTTGTTGTCCTTAAAGTCTTTTGCAGGTGTCGGGAAGTTTCTCACTGCACGTTGGAGCCATGGCAGATCGAAGGAAGCAGTATAAAGGAGGGTTTGTGGTAAGGCATGAGCCCATGGACATGAGGTTGCTGGAAGAATACCCCACATTCACCCAAGTATTTTCCAGTGTAGGGTGTCTTCGGTTCTGTCAAAAATTGCAGGGGTATCATGGGAAAATTTCGAAAGAATTTTCCATTAAATTTATAGGGACGGGATCTAAATTTGGTGTACTAAATTTTATAGTGTCCCTTGACACCATTTCTCAAGCCACAGAGATACCCAATATAGGAGAGTTATGGTTCAAGGTGCAGAAGTTCAAATTTTATAATTGTGATGAGTTCCTAAAAGAAGAACACAAAGGCATTGATATGGCTTCAGGCATTCCCAAAACTTTCCTTAAAGAGTATTTTTCTAAGTTTCTTATGGTGATCCAGAAATACTTCACTAGTGAGGGTAGATTCCACATGCTATATCAATACCATTTCAAATTTGTTATGCCCGTAGATATACCTTTCTATTTATTTAGAAGCTTGGGAAAAATGGCTAACAAGGTTCAGGCCAAACCTGATGCCAGTGACACATCAATTTTTCATCATGCTCTTATCAAGTTGCTGGTGGTTGAAGAGTTGAATAGGTTGAAGAGATATTGGCCCACATTTTTATTTTTAAGTGGTTTTGAATTGGATGTTTCCACCCCTAGAAGAAATCCAAAATCCAAATCTAGTACTCGAGGGGAAGATAAGAAATATGAAGCAGAGCTTGTAACTGACCATGAGGAAAAGATGGATCCTATAGCAGAGCCTATAGAACTTGAATTTGAGCATGTGAAGAATCATGTGGTAGCAGAGAAAAATTATACAAGCATCCAAATAAAAACCTATACAAGGAGGGTCACTAGAAGCCAAACTGAAGGGAGAGGTAAGATGTCAGATATCCTGGAAGATATTGAAATTGAAGAAAACCCCATTGTGCAGCCTGTTGAGATAAAGGAGGCGGAAACTCAAAAGAAAAACAAAAGAGCCAGTAAGTTGGATTTTTCTAAAGAAGATTCAGGTTTTATTTTCAAGCCTAGAAAACCTATCACAAGATCACAACAGCTAAAAGAAAAGATGCTTGAGAAACCATTAAAGGAGAAGCTACCATCAGAAGAAGAGATACCAGAGTTGCCTCCAGCAAAAGTAGAACCTGTGAAAAAGAGGAAAGGTAAGGATCATGTTCAAGAGAAAGGTGAAGTGGATATGTTGCAAGATAAGTTGAGAGATGCTCGGAATGAGGTAATAGCATCAAAATTGTTTTTTAAGGAATTGAAGGAGGCCCATATCAAAGCAACTAGACTTTTACAATGAGGTTGTAGATAAATATAGAAAGATGTTAAAGAGGAAATTGCCTCTATACAAAATGATGAATAATATATGCAAGAGAAATTGATGGTTGCAAGTAGACAGGAGAAGGTTTCACGGTCAAGTCAAATATTTAGAAGCACAAATGGAAATGATACAAGCTGAAGTTTTGAAGAGGGGCCTCAAATTCATTACAGTAATTGTTGATGATCCATGAGTATGGTAAGACCATAAATTTTTCCTTATACTATGTTTAATCAATAGTTTGGGTAATATACAGGCTTATATAGGATTTTAGAAGTGTTTTGGAGGTGAAAAAATATTTAAAATTCAAAATCTAATAAACTAGGTACTTTCGTAGAAACTCTCCATCTTGAATGCAGAAATTTTCTATGAAACTACTGTAGCTTTCCATGGAGGAAAAAATTAGTCTAAAATTCAGAAATAGGAGGGCTCAATGCATGTATTTAACTCATAAACCTCATATAATACCCTAGAATAGTTATAAAAATAAAATAATTTGTATAAGGGTGATTTTGGAATTTGCTACTGAAGTTTGCTACCAAACTTCTTGTGCTATGTTTTTTCCAGCGTTATGGAGTTTTGATGATTTTTGGGTAATCAAATGGTAAAGGAATAGAGAAACCATGAGACAAAAGTATGCAAATCATCATCTTATTTTTCAAGGAGACAACTCAACTGGTCAACCTCCATGTAGTTGACACCTCATCAAGCCAACTTATTATGCCATCTCATCATTCCATCTCAAGCCTATGAGTTCCTAATTCCAGTTCATCAACTATATAACACCTTAGAAATAAATTATGCTTGAGAAGGATGACTAACATAGTTTTTTAGAGTTTTTTTGAAGTTATTAAATGCTGATAGATTCCTTTTTGTACACAAACTCTGCCAAATAGAAAATATCCCTAGAAAATCTCCATGTGATGTAATTCTACTAGAACTAGGTCTCTTGGATAAGGTATCGAATATAGCCCAAGTGGAAGATTATTGTGAAGAGGCCTCACTCTATAAATGTGGGATTTTTTCATTTTTAAAGGGTTGATTAATTTTATTTGAGAGATACTTATAGAAATTCTCTTTATCACCTAATATACATTTTGAAGCAGACTGTTTTACAACTTGAGATTCTCCTTGGCTTATGTGTTTATATCTCTTCATTTTGTGTATTGTTATCAGTTTCATTGTAGTATGATTACTTGGAATTCATGATTAAATGCTCCAATTTCCTTCATATGTTGTGTTTGTTGTAAAAGTTTATGTTTAGGCCAATTTGCCTCAGCTTCCATGAATACAGTTGTTTGTAATTTGAAATTTCCTTAGCTGACACCACGCCCAATGGTGGCTATCATATAATCTTCCACCTGCAAAATACAAAATTAAAAATAGTACAAAGTTAGCCATCTGAAAATTGAATTTAAACTAGAATATTTAATTGTTTTCTTTGAGAGAGCCCTCTCTGATTGGAAGGACTAACTTCCAGTCAAAAGTTGGTTGAAATAGTTATGCTAGGTTGATAGTTGTCACAACCCAACTTGCTCTAGCTTAGTGATAATAGCTGGCAAGACAGTCTCCATTGATACAGAAGTCATTGATGTCCCATTGGATTACAATATCCTTTTGGGTCTTAGTTACACCTATGCCATGTCATTTTTCGCATCTACGGTTTTTCGTAAGATGTGCTTTCCCCACAAAGGAAAGATCATTACAGTTGATCAACTAAATTACTATAATACTAAGGTGAATACTTCTCCTTAATCCAAAGTTTCATCCATGACTGATGATATGATTGTATCATCCCTCACCAATGTCTCACCATGAGTCTATAAATATTCTACTTTTCTTGGTGCCTACTATGGTCCACCACCTACCCCTTCTGATCCTAGCTTGTCCAGTGTTTGCATGCTGCAAGCGTCATGCATTGCTCACAGGTCGTATCATACACCCATCCAATAGTGAGCGCCTCCACCTGTTGTCCCCAAATAAACCTAGCATACATGTATAATTCCTCAAGGACCACCTCCTTCTGCTGGTGTCTCTCCTAATCCATTCCAACTAGGAATAGTTCCTCCAGGCCTTAACCATCCAAAAGTATTTCTGCCAGGCCATTATACATCGAGTCAAATACATTTATTATTCCCCCGTGGAGGAATTTTTTGTGTCCCTTTCATGGCTACTTTAATTTTATGCAACATTACTCTGGGGATCCCAGTCTAGTACATTGATCCCCCCACAAACACTCCACCTGATCACCTTAAACCTTACACAGCTTTGACCCCGGTACAACCTTTTATACCTTCTCCTTCTTTTGATTCAATTCCACAACAACCTCAGTAGGAACCTACACCTATTGTGAAAGCATCTAGTGAAGGGGAAAATCCCAAAAAAAGGGAAATAAAGAAAAATCACCTCAAATGACTCCAGCTCTTCCTAAGCCTCCAAAGTTGACACCTTTGTGTGCTTTGTGTGACGGTGTTGGGCATGCCACCAGTATTTGTCCTGAACTCCCTCATCTCAAAGAGGTGTTCGCTGATACATTTCCTAACTCTAACATCCTAGAGTTCTACGTTACCTTAATGGATTCAGCCAAGAAAAATAAATCACTATGCACAAATCACCCTTTTGCTTTTTGTGATAAATTTGGCCACTATTCCCACCATTGTCCTCGTCTCTAAGAGTTTCGTGATACCCGTCAGGCACTTTTTTAAATAGAGGTCGCTCGTAGCAAACCCACCAATTATCTACCTATGGATTCTAGTACCGTTATTGAGCCAAAACAGGAACCACATAATGTGATCCCTCCTCCTGATGTCGGTATGACGGATAGCATTTCTCGTATTCTCTACTTGTCATCATCCATGGGATTGTCGTCTAGGGTCTCTTTTGGAGTTCCCTATCATGATTTTTTCAAACCTTCTTCGTTGATTACCCTGGTCTCAACATCAGTAGATATTCCATCTACTAGTCATTTGTCCCCTCTTGTTGTTGATGCACATGTGAACCTTGTCTCTCATGACGATGCTTCAGTTATTTCCTCCACATCGAGTGGTTTCTCTTCCTCCCATCCGCCCATATTTCATTCAGATGAAGACATCATGGAAGCCATGAACACCCCTGGTTATCCTTGGGACAATATGTGTCATTGTGTATATTTCCTTTCACAGAAAATCCATAATCAATTTTTTGTGGATTCCACCTCTTTACGAACCCAGAAATTCGCCCCCCATATTAACTGTGATGCCCAATGACATACTCGAAATCAAGCCCCTCGCTACCTCCTCATCGATGATGATCTTTGTCATCCTGACGTCAAAAATGTCTCTCATCATTGCCTCACCCATATGTTGTCTTATTGCGTCTTTCATATGGATCCATCATCCACACCTCATATCGGTTATGTTGATGGTGAGAGTTGCTTCTCCAGGAATCTTTCCTTGGAAGCTTCGGGAATTTTCACCCCTCTCCATTCATTAGATCATTCCAATAGCATATGCATTGGATCTACCACCAAAAACCAAGCCGAATATGATGTTGTGATAGGTTTGTTAGCTAATGCCCTTAAACGTCGCATCCATAATCTTCATGTTCATCTAGGTTCCCTACTACCTGTCATGCAATTCAATGGTGTTTATCATGTGCATAATGATGTCCTATTTATAAAATATCTACGAGTGAATCTTTTGGGATGTGAATTTGAATTCATTACATTTAGTCATGTTCCTAGAACCCAAAATCACTATGTATATTCCATTGCAAATAAAATTCTATATTGGAATTTCTCACATACAAGAAGGAAACCATAAAAATTAACAAATGGTGTTACACAGTAATTTTTCACCGTCCCTGCAATCCCCATCTCACCCATTGGAGGGTCATTTTTGTGACGAATAAGTAGTGTCATGCCTTGCAAATACCATCATTGCATCCCTTTCCATGAGGACAACTTTCCTTATGTTGATCATTTCCTAAGTAGACCCCTAAAAACACTTGTTTTTTCCTTGGCGCTGGTAGCTCGTTATGTCCTCGCGCCAATGAGGAAAATTAACACTGAGCCCACGCCAGTTGGCACTCTGTCCTAGTTAAACACCCATGCCAATCTGCTTATGGAAATTTTTTTTTAAAAAGAGGTGAAGTTTCAATTACAAAAACTTCGTGGATGAGTCATGAGGAGTGGTTTCGACTGAATAACCATGGCCTTCCTCCTTTGGCCTCTTGTTTCCACCTTATGGGGAACCTCCCAAGGGATAAGGCCTCCCTTCCACTATTGTAGGGATCCCAACCTCCTCCTCTCCTCTATAAATATAGCCATCTTCCATTGATGAAGGGGCTGAATGGTTGAGCCTTAGTAGTCTTAGTAGCCTGAATAGAGCTGAATCAATAGTAAGGATATTATCGTCAGACAGCCGAAGAGAGGGATACTTGTCCTATTCCCGATGAGCTTTACTGAGACGTACTCCTCTGCCGACCCGTCGAAGGAAGATCCAGCGTCAGAGCTCAGGTTGTATCTTTCTTTGTTCTGATTAATAATAAGTGACTTAGATTATGGTTCCACTCAGATGTTTATGTTTTATGTTATGAGTTGTATCTTCTCTAACTACTACATAATTGCATGTATTAGGTTTTATGCTTGTGTCTTTTTTGTTTCTTCTTGTACGTGCAGGTGTTCGATCATGTCGAGCGGGAGAATTGTGATCTGCCAAAGCAAGGGATGGAAGCGCCATCTTCTCCACAAACGACAGCAGCGTAGGACTTAAGGTAGGCCTCTTGTCGCATCTTGGTCTTTTGCAATTAGGAACTTGCGTCTTAGCATGACTCGGTTGTTGCTAGACCTGATCTGAGCTAGTAGGAATCGCCTCTGTCCGCAGAGGGGATTTACCTCTCCAAAAAACTGGCGACTCCGTTGGGGACAAATTGATTGGAGTTTGTCTTTTCTTTTTAGTTGCTTTTTGCTTTTGTCTGCTTGATTTTCTCTTCTGGTCTGTCTCCTTCTGGTGTAAAACCTCTGTTCAGCCCCAGAGGATCAGATCTGACATTTTCTTTTCTGAAATTTTCATCTTTTCATGGTTGGCTTGATTGGCGCGGTTTCCACCCTGATAGTCGCGCCCATCGGTGCAAGTTGCCAGTTCATCACTCACGCCATCCCCTGTCTAGCGCAGATTACAGCCAAACAGTCGCGCCATTTCTTATAGGTGCTAGGGTTTTCCCTTGTTCGGAAATTTTTTTTGGTTAGTACTTTTCTTCTGGGTTAGTTTTAGATTTTGCTTGAAGTGGTGAGTCTGGTCTTGGTTCAGAGAAATTCTTTGTTTTTTTCATTTTCAGGGGTTGGCGCTTGTTGTAAGTTAGCAACCCGCACCAATTGGCCATTGGCGCTAGTTTTCAATGAGCAAGTCGCGCCAGTTGGCGCTAGTTTCACCTACAAAAGTCGTGCCAATTTTAGGGTGTGTGAAAATTGAGACTTTTTCCCTAAATCCTTCACCAATGTGTCTTTCCCTTCCGGTCTTTTCTCTGTATGAGCATAGATTACATTGCTCATTGTTCAGCTGAAATGTCTTCTCTCCATGATTTCTTGATGTAAAAGGGAATGAATGCCTTGTTTTGATCTCGTGCTTTGGGAGTCCTCTTTGTGTTTGACCTCATATGTCTTGTAGCCTTTTGAGGAATTTCATTACAAAGTGTTTAAAACAACAATTGCATTCTTAGTGTTTGTTTGCATCCCTTTTGCATTCATCCTTCATTAAGAAGATTTGCGTTCATCTAGTTTTCGTCTCATAGTTTTCTTTTCGTTAAAATGCATTAGATCACATTGCATTGAAAAGTATTTTTTTAGATCCATCATTGAACTTAGATTACATTGTTTAATGATTGAAAGCTAAAAATCACATTGAGTGCATTCTCTTTCATTAAAAGCATGCATTAAGTAGATTCTCATTTCATCGAAAAATGCATTGAGTGCATTCTTATCATTTGAAAGGAAAAATGAAATTGTGCATAGATTACAATTGCGTAGTTTTCAAAAAAGAGGATTTTTCATAGATTACATTGCATAATTCACATCATTGAGTGTTTTAGATTACTTTTGGATAGTGAAAGTCATCTAGTTTGGAAAAATTTCGTTTGCAGTGTTGTTGTTTGTTGCATCATTGTTTGAAGTTCTTCCCTTAACTAGATAGCATTCATCGAATTGAAAAGTTTTCTTTTCTCATATAGCTGCATATAGGAGATTGTCAGATGACATTCAGTAGGGCCTAGGAATTGAAACATAATTAAAGATCAACCATAAAATTTATTCAATTTACCTTAAGGTAGCATTGAAACATTAACGAAATTTCTAGAGGTCTAGGCTAGTGACGTGTTCCAGCATCGTTAGAACTAGTAGCTGTCGTTCGTCGTTTGGCTTTAGACAATGCTAGTACAGACTTGTTCTCCCCGTACCGTCGTGTATATAAACGGAGACCCCACTAGGTTGCTATCCTTTATTCATAGGAAGCCGATTCTGCCGCCTTATACCCGTGATACATCGGACACAGCATTCGAGGAGATTGCCTGCATGTACGTCAAGTTCTTGGTTGATTTTTCTTTCATTTTTTAACCAAGGTGTATATTTCAGTTCACGGATATCTAGTACACCCTTTTGCCTAGAGATCCTGAGTAGTCATTTCAATCTTTTCTAACTCATTAAATTTGAAAGGATCATCAAGCGCTTGTCCTTTCACGCTTGTTTCCAAACTAAAAGCGATAGAGTCACCTTTTGCCTGTTTCTTGACTCTTAAAATATGAAACGGTAGAGTTTTGTTTCAATGTTTTAAAAATTAACTACCCATGAAATATTCTTGGTTAAAGTTAGTTTCCTTAGGGTGTTGTTCTAAAGCTGTTTCTAATGGCAACTTTTCCGGAGTTCACCAACCAAGGAATCCCCTCCGATGGGAATCTCGGTCCTTTTCCTCCTTTTGGAAATGTTGGTGCTCCTTATATGGCAACGTTTTCCCTTCCTGGGTTAACTGTTGGGTTGCATGTTTGGTTGTTTTAAACCTCTGTGGTCCCGAATGTCCCGACTACTGTTCAATCAGTTCCTCCGCATGAACAATGCCATGTTGGTTCCAAGGTGGACCTCTCCCCTTCTTCGCCTGTTTCTGCGTCCTCCTCTTCTACTTCACCTGGTGAAAGTTTGGATTCAAGTAACCAGGTGGATAAGAAGAAGAAGAAGAAGACAAAGAAGAATAATTCAGATAAGCGAGAGGCTAAGGCTGCAGCTACTGCTTTTAAAGCACCTCCTCTTGATAAAAATTCCAACCCTCCACGAAAAGTCAAGTTCCCTTGCATGCTATGCATGGGAGACCATCTTCTTCGAGATTTCCCTGGAATTCCCAAGGTGCTCGAAGCTTGGTCCAACAATCGTCCATCGTTGCCTTCAGCTTCGGGGAGTCAGGTTGGGGGCACGTCTTCAGCTAGTGCTGGTAAAAATATTAAGAAGCAGGGTAAGCTTGCCAATCCCTGTAAGTTGTGTGGGGGGCACCATGTCATTCACCTTTGTCCATATGTCGATGAAGCCAAGCGAGTTTTGGACAACTTGGCTGTTTCTACACCATGCCTTCTGGTTGGTTACAAACAGCTTTCATTGAGTCTTCCACCAGCTGATCCTACGGTTGGTCAAGAGTCATCCTTGGTCAATCCCGCTCCCTCGAAAATTCAAATTCAGGAATCCATTCCCGATCAACAATTGGTCATGGGATCGGTTGAGCTAGCCCTGTTTGCGGTGCACAAGGTCTTTTCCGTGGAGAGTGGGTCTCACACCCCTCATGTTCTTCTGGTTTCTTCAGATTCTTCGGACTTGGAGAAATATTCTCATGTCCCTATACCTCAAGAAGCTACTCCTCCACCTCCCGTGATGGAGGTCCTGGAGGATTCCTCTCCCGCCTTCGAGATGGAGGTTGTGGAGGATGCTCCTTCTTCGATCGTAACACCAGGGGAAGACCATCTCGGTTCAATGGTAGCCCCTCCGAGTAGTTTGGTCGCTCCCTTTGACTGGATTCGATTTGCAGGATACCACCTTCCGTCTTATGTGCATTTTGAGATCACGGTACATGCATCTCATCTGGTCGTACCCAGCACCATTATAGATGAAGGCGTGTCTATTAGTATTTTATCCTCTACTACTTGGCAAGCGTTTGGTTCGCCGCCGCTTGTGCCTGTTATGCAGATTCTGTTAGCATTTAACAGAAGAACTAGTCAACCGTTAGGGATCCTTCCAAAGTTACCTGTTACATTGGGAGGTAAAACTGTCCATATGGACATGATGGTTGTTCTAGTCCCCTTGGATTTCAATCTACTCTTGGGGTGCGATTATACCTATGCCATGGGAGCACTAGTCTCCTCCCTTTTTCTTGTGGTCTGTTTTCCACATGAAGGACGGATCGTGACCATTGATCGGCTTTCGTTATTTGGTCCTGATGTGGTAGTTGGCCTGCCATCATCCCTTCCTAGTTTTAATCCACCCGTTGTATCTGCCCCATCGCAGGTCAACTAAGTGGCTACCTACCCCGTGCCTATGCTCAGTGATAGTGTCGTTGTGCATCAGGTGCTGGGGGCATTGGGTCCTGACTTCCAAGATCTTTTCCTTCCATAGGACGTGGAAATCTTGGAAGCCATGACTTCTTATTCATCATGACTTCTTATTCGTCGGAGCAGAGTTCATTTTTCTTGTGTCAAGCTCCTTAAAAAATGAAACAAGGTTGTCAGAGCATAGTTCGTTTTCTTGTGTCAAGCTCCTTAAAAAATGAAACAAGGTGTCCGGAGCACAATTCGTTTTCTTCTGTCAAGCTCCTTAAAAAATGAAACAAGGTCATCCGAGGATAGTTCTTTTAATGTGTCAACCTCGTTAAAATAATGAAACACGTTCCTCTTCAATTTGAGTCTTTGATAAGATCTCGTAAAATCAGTCGAGTCTTTCTCTGATTTCGTATTTTGAACCTTCACTCCATCCGCCTTTCATATGGACTGAAGCTTGGGGGGTATGTACCTCGAATTGAGTCACCATGCTGGGGGAATGCTTACTTTTTTCAAGCATAGTTTGTTTCCATTTCAAGCTTGTGTAAAAATGAAACTGGTTTCAAGCATAGTTTATCTTTGTTTCAGGCTTGTGTAAAAATGAAACCAACTTCAAGCAGAGTTTCATGATTTCAAACTTGTGTAAAAATGAAACCATTTCCATTTTACCTCTTGTGATTTCCATTTTATCAGCCTGTTTTTTCCAGATGAGCCCTAGTTTTCTCACTCCATCGTCATTATCTGCTTGGCCGATTATATGCCTTCACTTGGTTGTTTTACCCATTCCTGAGGAACCGCTGCGATGAGTGGTCTTGTTAGCCAGCCTCTTAACCTTTACTTGTTCTAAGTAGTTCCACTATCACCGGAACCAATTGCTACCCTTTACACCACTCGTTCCTCCAGGAGGAGTCATCTTTCAGCTCTTTTCTGACTCTCTAAACATGAAAAGATTGTCGAGTCGCTTGTCGTTTTGATCTCGTTAAAGTGGCTGTGAAACGACATCTACCCAGTATACGTTTATCCCTTTTTCAGGCTAGGATAGATTATTTACGAAAAAGGAATAACCTAGCCTATCACGGCTAGGAGGCTTTCTCAGAAACATTTTTCTACCTTTTCAGATATGAGGAACAATTTACGAAAAGGGATTGTTGGAGTTTACTTTTCTGCTGTCTTTTCAAACTCTCTAAACATGAAAAGATGCCGAGTTCTTCCTTTTTCAGACTCATTAAACCCTGATGACATCAAATTCAGTCGTAATGACAATATTTGATTTCCTCCTTCCTAGGGCTCGTTAAATGTACTAGGATGGATTCATCTGAAGGATGAACTTATATTACAAGCATATGCTATCCCCTTCAAGCTTGTCTTCAAAAATAATTGGGGTACTCGCCAGAAACGGTGGGGAAAAATGGCACCAGTATCGTCGTCGTGTCGGCAGTATGTCGCTCTTGAACATGGCACTTGTCTGCATTCGTGTCGGGTTGGGGACATCTCATCTCATTCTCCGTTTGCCTCCGTGGGTTTGGGTAATCCTTTTTGACCTCTCATCTACTCCTTTCCTTTTCATCATGACCTCTAATCTTTTGATGTCAAATACTGCGAAATCAACTGTCGTGCCACCGATATGTTCAAGAGAATTTGACCTCTGCAAGTTTCAACCTTCCTCTTATTCTCATCTGATCTTGATTCACAAACACTATATTCCTCTGTCTCACGTCGATGATGTGGGAAACATTATGGCCCACCTTCGATCAAGGTAACTTCCTGTCGACTTCAACTCATTATCCAGGAAGTTGATCTAGAGACTCCCTTCCGGTACCTTGGAGCCTGCATGCCTCAATGGCAGGTTCTTCGCATTCGACGCAAGGTTTTCATCATTGGCCTTCGATCGGATGATTCTGCGGGTGTTCGATGTCAGCTCACTGTTCACATTCCATGGATTGTACCTATAGTACCTTGAGGGCCATTTTCATTATTGGTGGTTCCTCTCGTGTCTATTAACAGCTTTCATCATTGGCTAGTAATCAAACGATGTTCTTGCATGTTCGACTTCGTCTCACTTATTCACATGCTTGAACTTGTACTTTGTTCGGGTCAAGATGGAGTGCAAGACCCTGGATTTTGTCTATTGGAATCCAGGCTGTGGATTTTGTGGATTATTATGATTGGTCACATGACTAATTGATTGGATGGCTGCGACCATACCTGAGTCTATTTATCGATCCTTACTGGATGGTTGCGTCCATGCCTTGGATCTTGATTATTGTATACTCTATTATGGATGGTTGCGCCCATACCACATATATCATGTATTTGAGATATCAGTTGTACTTGTCTATGCAGGTTTTTCGACGGCAATTTTTTCAGTTGGACACGTTCTCGTAAAGCATTTCACCCCTCTCTCTCTCTCTCGGGCCTCATGCTTTAGGGGGCATCTATTACACAGTTATTTTTCACCGTCCCTGCAATCCCCATCTCACCCATTGGAGGGTTATTTATATGAAGAATAAGTAGTGTCATGCCTTGCAAATACCATCATTGCATCCCTTGCCATGAGGAGAACGTTCCTTTTGTTGATCATTTCCTGAGTAGACCCCTAAAAACACCTATTTTTTCCTTGGCGCTGGTAGCCCGTTATGTCCTCGCGCCAATGAGTAAAATTAACACTAAGCCCGTGCCAGCTGGCACTCTATCCCAGTTAAGCACCCGCACCAATCTGCTTATGGAAATTTTTTTTTAAAAAGAGGTGAAGTTTCGATTACAACAACTTCGTGGATGAATCATGAGGAGTGGTTTCAACTGAATAACCATGGCCTTCCTCCTTTGGCCTCTTTTTTCCACCTTATAGGGAACCTCCCAAGGGATAAGGCCTCCCTTCCACTATTGTAGGGATCCCAACCTCCTCCTATCCTCTATAAATATAGCCATATTCCATTGATGAAGGGGTTGAATGGTTGAGCCTTAGTAGTCTTAGTAGCCTGAATAGAGCTGAATCAATAGTAAGGAGATTATCGTCATACAGCCGAAGAGAGAGAGACTTGTCCTATTCCTGATGAGATTTACCAAGACATACTCCTCTGTCGACTTGTCGTAGGAAGATCCAGCGTCAGAGCTCAGGTTGCATCTTTCTTTGTTCTGATTAATAAAAAGTGACTTCGATTATGGTTCCAATCAGATGTTTATGTTTTATGTTATGAGTTGTATCTTCTCTGACTGATACATAATTGCATGTATTAGGTTTTACACTTGTGTTTTTGTTGTTTCTTCTTGTACGTGCAGTTGTTCGATTACGTCGAGCGGGAGAATTGTGATCTGCCAAAGCAAGGGACGGAAGTGCCATCTTCTCCACAAACGACAGCAGCGTAGGACTTAAGGTAGGCCTCTTGTCGCATCTTGGTCTTTTTCAATTAGGAACTTGCGTCTTAGCGTGACTCGGTTGTTGCTAGACCCAATCTAGGCTAGTAGGGATCGCCTCTGTCCGCAGAGGGGTTTTACCTCTCCAAAAAATGGTTAACCACAATTTTCACAAAATATGCATAACCATATGATCTATCATCATATCAAAACATATAAGTGTTTGGAGTCCACTACTTTAAATACATCATACATGCTCATAGCTTGTTATGACCAAAAAATGGGAAACATATTTCCCTATCCCTAGACACTATCATGTGGAGGCTCTCGAGTCAATGGATCCAGACCACTAGCTCATAGATCTCAAACTGCCTGACCGGCCATCTCTATGTGCCACGTGATACCTTGGCACTTTGAGGGAAGACCAGTGCACTCATCCATATACTGATATTCTATCTCATTCCATCAATGCTCAGTCAACTCGGTCAGTAGCACGTCGAATCTACGATGGAGGTCCTCTAGCAGAGCATCACTTTCTGGTCTCTATCGTGACGTCGATCCACCCTGGTTTGCAGCCCCAGGCGCTACGGCTCGACCTGTATATCCTGCCGGTTTCACTGGTGATATATACATAACATAATTTTGGAAATTAGTTCCACATACACATACTTTCTAAACTTTAAATGCAGCCAAAAAATATAGTAACTTTCACTTACCATCTGGACCCCGTGCTTGTCCCGGTGGTAGGGGCAAGCCAGGATCACCATGATAGTGCATGCCACTATACAAATAGTCATATATGTACAATGGAATATGGTCCCAATTTGAAAAAACCTCAGGTTGGAACACTCGTTTGACTCCCCCTCCTCCACTCCATCGCAGTAGCTACCCCCTGTGACGCATCCTAGGATCCTGTGGGCCCCCATCATGAATTTGTACATGTGGATGAATGGGAGAGATATTCTCAAACAAGAATGAGCATACAATTGTCCCAAATGAATATTTATCATTGGTTCATCGTATGCATAAGGTCACCTATCATTTCAATGTTGAAAGCATCATTTGGGCCCACCCATAGTAGGTCCCTGCCAACACACTCTCTACCAGTATCATATGCCCTCTAGTGATTTGATGAAAGGCATGACTACCCAAGATCTGTACCACTACTATGGTTGGAGCTCATGTCACCAACCTCTCTATGTCATTGATCTGAATGGTCATTCCCTTCGCATGAACACCCGAAATATAATGATGATCCACAAACTCAACTATTTGTCTCCCACGAGGCAACACTAGATGTATCTCCCCTACCATCCCAAAGGGGGGTAGTCCTGTCAGAAAATATATGTCTTGGATCGTCACCTCGATGTTATTACCTTGTACCATGAATTCCTCCTAATCTAGGTCCCAATAGTTCACTATCCTCAACAGCAAGGGCTCACCATCTCTCATCAGTGCACTCTCCAAGAACTTAAGAACCCCATAATGAGCCAAAACCCCTCTGACTATCGGATTCCCCTGAATCTCTGCACGAAGAGTCTCTAAGTCTTGTTTGAAACATGATACCCTCATATTTTCCATACCTGCAAGATGCCATTATATTTTTTTAGTTCAGAGTTAAAGGCATGCATCCAAAGTCCTCAGCTTCAGCTTGCCACAGACCCCCCATGCTGCCTTACATCCTTGCCCAAAACGTAGTTTTTCCCTTCAAAACAATGTTGGACACATTTTTTGGCCCTGTTTCCACATTCCAAAATTCATATCAGGCCCCAAAAAGTGTGTTGTGACCATGAGGAATGGCCGGGGTCTCCCACAGATAATTGAGGCCCTAATCTGAAAATCTAAACCAGTGAGAATGATGAGTAAGGTTAGCTCACCTACCTCCAACTTGTACATCTGGATTCTGATGGTTGATTTTTCCACTAAAATATCCACAATATTTAGGGCCTTCTCCTCCTCTCCAAATTCTCTACAACTCACTTAGCAACTGAAATGGATTTGGAGGGAAAATGACCTTTTATAGGAAAAACCCTAGTTTTTTTGTCGCCCATTGTGACCAAACCATAGCTTGGTTTGATGAACCGTCAGCACCATTGGAAATATCTCACCGAGTTCTATAATGGGTCTTTCTTTATTTTTGTAGTTTGACAATTCACCTAGAAGCCATTTTTTCCACGAATTTTCACATTACCACCAATTTAAAACAAATTTTGTTCATATGAGACTCATGTACTTAGGTACACTTTACCTTGGCACTTGTTGTCTTGTGTGTCGATTTCATCACAGGTAACCCTTATTTACTCATGTTTTAATGGTTCCCTTGGGCCTATCCTGTCTGGAAGCATCATCAAGTCACCCTTGCATTTATGGAGTTTGTTTTGAGTCCCATTATGTCCTGTTACAATATTTCATCCATATTTTCATCACATTCATCTCGTGTTTCTATTATTTACCTCCAGCTATATTATTTGTCATCGAAAAGCTTATGTTTGAGCACTTGACCATCCCCTCCATAATCAAGTCAGTCGCTGCAAGGTCAACCATGCATTTTATGCTCTAACAAGGAAGTCGTCAGTCTGCCTCTTAGTTTATATCTCTCCATACTTATCTCTGGTGTCAGTCCATCAGTCACTTTAGTATGATCCCTCGGCCTTAGTTGAGGATTCCTTATTGCCTCAGCTCTGGCGGGCCCCCTTCTGTCGACTTCAGCACATTCATTCCAGAAGAACGGTCTAGAGGTACCTTGGTGTTGGCGAGAAGTCAGGTCTCGCGGACAAGACCCAGGTTCAAGAGTTGTGGCCAACAAAGGGGTCCGGTGTAGTCTAGGAACATGCCGGCATTTTCACCCTGCTCTGGGGAGCAGTGCGTCTCACCCGAGGCGTGCCGCAACCACATGCAGAAGGGGATGAGATCAATGGCAAGGAACAAACCCGCAACTAATGAAGAATAGCGCATCCAGTGCACATACAGAGTTATATATACGCAAGATCATTTAATAAGCATTCAGACATTTGCAAATAAAATTTTAAACCAGCATAAGCACATTACAATCACATATACATCTTATTGAGACAGCAACCTTCCATTATATTAATCTCTTGGCAGAACACAGGATTACATGGCATTCTCACTGATAGCTTACGAATCTGATACAGACGAATTTTAGAACAGAAAGGTAGAATAGAGAAGATAGAGAGCCATAGGGAGGACATGCATGGTTCCTCTGCAGCTGCTCTGTGCGTCTTTCCCTGTCTCGAGCCTTCGCAACCTCTTTGGCATCCCCCTTGTTTCAACCGGGTGACTGTTATTTATTCACCCGCTCATGCGACTATCAGTTCCTCTGTGGCTCTACTTCGGCTTCTCCCAGCTTCTCTCCTATTATCTACGTGTTCTACCTTTTGTCTTCTGCTGTGTGTTTCCCTCATCTGCACTTTTCCCTGTTATATCTCCAGCTATCGCATGCTTCCGCGCCACCTTGGTAGCTCCGCGACTCCTAGTAGTTGCAGCGCGGTCGCAGTTGCCATGTGTCTTCATTCTGCAACTCAAAAAGGGTCAAAAATTCAAAATGTCTTAGCCAAGATTTCAAAACTAAACAAAAACAAGGGCCCCAACAGGCCCCGACCACAATTCTTTGACTCGTCCCCGAGTCAATCACAAATAACAGTCTCCACTTTCATTGCCCCGCTGGCACCCGTGCTCTGTTCTGCTGTGCCTTCACCCTGCGCCCTTTCCTGCTGTGCTCCGCCATCTGGTTGTTCAAACAAGGGCCCCAACTCTGGGACCCGGCGGAGCACTGTATCTCTAAGCTCGGTGAAGTCCTCCACCGCTTGCTGCCATTCCTGCACAAGCAAGTCGGCTTCTTGAGAGATTCGGGTGGCGGCAGCCTCGTCTATAGTCGTCGGGGCAGCCCCGAACAGCGTGGCAAGCTGAGCTTCAGCCTTGGCATCCAGCTGTTGTATGGAGTCAGCACGGGCTCGGATGGGCGGACGAATTTCCCGGATGACGTGTTTGGCCGCTGCCGAGTCGGCCTCAGTTTGTTGCAATTGAAGTTCGAGCTCGTCCGCCTGGGTGTAGAGCTGATCTAACTGTGTTGGGTCCGCAGTCGCCTGAATGTCACGGGAAATTTGTTGCAGCTGGGCAGTGATAGGCTGCGTCTTGACAGTTAGAGCGAGTGAGCACTCCTGCAGACTTCGCAAAAAGGCAGAAGCCACGGCCGCAGTGGAATGGAGAGTTGCCTGCATACTAACTGCATGAGTCTGCTTGGCAGTCACCTGTTCTGAATGGACACTCGGTGGATCTGGAAGGGTAGGCCGTGCGGCTAACGCCGCTTGGAGTTCCTGGTTCTCCCTGCAAACCTCAGTGAAAACAGTCCTGATGTGGTGAGCCTAGATTGCTATACTGTCCTCCGCTATAGTGCCAGGAAGTGGGGCATAATGAGCCCTTGCAGCGGGCCATACGTTGGAGAACGCCTGAGCAGCAATGTTGACCTGCTCCTGTAGGTAGGTCTTCTCCCTAGTCAGCTGATTGCGTTGTTCAGTAAGCGTCGTGATCTGATTAAGCTGCTCGGTACACCACTGCTCCAGCTCTGCATGAATCTGTTCGGCCTTGAGGGCCGCCCGCTGAATGAGTAGGTACAGTTGTGTTGTACTCCATGGTTCTGCATTGGTCATGCTGGGTGTGCCCTGCTCCAGCACTTGCTCCTGCAAAGGTTGGCCACTGGCCACTGATCTGTTTGAGGTCTCTGGAGGATGGACCGGCGTATGCTGCTGCATCGAGGTGGCCATATCAGATTCCGGTCGGTCCTGCTGCGTGGTCTGGTCTGGGGGAGGGTCAGCCGAATCAGCCCCACCATTTGTTAATCTGGTAGATATAGTAGGGGGAGGATCCTGGGGAGTGGCCACGGGGTCAACCGGCTGTACCACGGCTGCAGTACTGGAGGTGACTTCCACCCCGTGGTCACCTCCGAAAATTTCTCGGATGATAGGATCTGAGACAGTGGCCGATGAGTTGGATGGATTGGAGGGCGTGGCAGGTGGATGGCTGGTGGAGGGGGCAGTGGATGGGGTGAAAGGGGTATGATGGAGGCGAATGTTGAGGAACTCTGACGGATCGATCAGAGGTTCCTCCGGAATCAATGCTCCTAGGAGTGAAGTGGCTGGTGGATCGTCGTCGGTAAGATCCACCACGAGATCGGTGATAGTAATGTGGGCCCTCTTGGATGGAGGGGGATCTGATGAATCTGGTTCTGGGCCCGTTTCGCCCATCGATTTGATGATAGGGGTGGCAGAGGTGAACAGGTTGGTGGGAATGGGAGAAATGAGGGGGGTGGTATTGGAGGGAGCACGAGACCGACTGATCTGAAATTCATCAAAAGAGGGAAATAAAGGAGCACCACTTGAAGCAACTTGGGTTGCCACGTTAAGTCGTCGTACCTGGGAATTAAGGTGTTGTACGATGGGGACCAGCGCTTTAGGCAGGTCTGGTGCGGTCTCAGCTGCATCCTGTGGAGGTTCCGCCGCAACCTGTGATGACCCCGCTGCGCCGGTCGCGGCAGGCCGCTGTGCCGGCAGCATCCGCTCAAAGTTATAGCGGGTGATCCCGTCGCAGACGTGCTTGACGACCCCCGGCCACGCAGAGACCTCCCGGTGAAAGGTTTCATCATTCAACTGGAATCTGAGGGGTGCCATGTGGAAGGTGGTGTCTGACACGCAAGTTGGCCGGAGAAAGGTGTGCCTGTGGCTGACCCAAAACCACACCTACTCACTGTACTCATCCAACAGGTGCCTGGGCACCCGTTGCTGGTTGGTCACCACATCTGTCATCATCCCGTACCACTCCCAAAACGCCTCTGCATTCACTTGCTTGGTGCTAGGGTCCGAAGACACCTGCCAGGGGGTGTATTTCATCGCGAGCGGCTAGCTCGCGGTAGTCTCCGCCGGTGTCCGGACGGGAGGAAGGTGCCATTTCCACATGGCGAAAGCTAAGATCAAATAACCGTAAATAAAACTGATGGTTCGCTTGTAGTTCTCTTCGCAGGCCGCGAAGAGTTCTTTCAGCACAAATGAACACCAATTCAACCTGACGCCCTGGATGCAGTGCTCCGCAATGGAGATTGTGTCCAGAGTGCACTCTCCCTTCGTGTAGTGCCGCATCGTCTTGCTGGTGATTAGGTAGCAAGCGAACCGAATTTTTGGCTTATTGATTAAATCAATTTTTGCACCTTTGCCACCCCGGCGAGTGCCATACTTGGTGTACAGGTCTGAGTCACCCGACTTCCGGGCGCGCTTGGAGGATGTCTGGCCAGCGGCGGAGACATCTGCACCATTTTGAGACAGCCCGGTAAGCTGATGAATGTCTTCTGCATGAATTGGAATTTCCTCATTGAGCCACAGGGACCCGTTCTCTATCCGACTGAGAAGGAACCGGGTGCATTGCAGGGCCAGTCCCGTAGTTCCAAAAACTGGAAGAGTCCTCAAATGCATCAAGGACGACTGTTGTATGCCCCTGAATTCTGGTCACATCCGACTGTTGGAGCTGCTGCCTGGCGTATAATGATGCTCCATGTAGGTCTGCCAATGGAGGTGAGGGAATTCAGCTGGGTCGGACAGGTTGGCGTCCATACATGCTGCATTGTCATACTTGCCCACTAGCGACTCTACGCGGTGAATTCGGCTATCCAACACTGGTTCGGGGACGGAGAGGAGAGCCCTCGGCATCTTGGTGCGGCACTGGTAGACTTGGAGGATCCTTCTGGAGTTTCCTTCTGAATGCGGTGCGCTTGGAGGCTACAATTGCTCTGGATTCGCTGCAACTTCCAAGTTGAACTGGTCCGTCATTCTCGTGCTGAGAGCTTTCATGCAAGTTATTTCATCCACTGGCACGCGCGGATTTGATGAGACTCCATAATGACAATTAATTCTTTCTATATTTCTTGCCTGCGATAATCATGCGATCAATCGCATGCCTGTGTGTAGTCTGACAGTTGCTGACGGAGTCATGGGGAGATGGGCGGGCGCGACGGTTGAGGGAACTGCGGGTGATGGCAAATGATTACGGTACGATTACTGTCTACTAATGCTAATTTATGACACATATCTGAGTGATCCTACAGACTGACAGAAGGACTAACGGAAATGACCTGGACTGACACTGGCACGGGGATGGATCCTACGCGAACGACACGCTGGACTGGCGCTGTGACACGCTGGACTGGTCCGGTGACACGCTGGACTGGTCCGCCCCGACCATAGTCGGTTGCGGTGAGGTACCCGCAACTGACCAGTTATTTGACAGACTGCCTATGAACGGAAAAGACTCCCTATGCTCATCCCGGTTGCGGGAGAGTTATTCGACTAAGCTACTCTACGGGTTCTCTCGGTTGTGAGAGTTATTGATGAAAAGTGAAAATTACCTACTCCTGATAGGGTTTCAGGCGTGCGCCATTCACCCACCCAGGAAGAACTGTACCGTCCAGCTGTGCCAACCAAACGGCTCCTGAGTCGCGGATCTCGATGACAAAGTAGGGTCCCAACCAGTGCATTTGGAGCTTGCCTGGAAACTTCTGGAACCGGCTGTCATATAAGAGAACTTTGCCGCCAACTTGGAAGGCTTTGGTTTTGATGTGGCGGTCGTGCCACGCTTTCTGTCTGGCCTTCTGAACCTTCTGGTGGAATTCCGCCAGGAATCGGGCCTCATCCATCTCCTGTATTTTTTGGAGGCGTTCCCGAAGTGACTCGTCGTCCGAGAATTGAAGGGACGTTGCGATCAAAAGACTGGGTACAGTGAACTCGGCGGGAATCACATCTTCCCGGCCATACACCAACTGGAATGGCGTCTGGTTGGTCAAACGTTTCACTGTGGTCCGGTAGGCCCATAGTGCCGCTGGGAGGCGCTCGTCCCAATCGTCGCGCTGAGAATTGCAAATTTTAGTCAAGCCCTTTTCGATAATCTTGTTGAATGCTTCCATAGTACCATTGGCCTGCGGGTGGTATGGGCTGCTTTTATGATGCTGAATCATAAATGTGTCCAGTAGTGACTTGACCGTGGCATTAATGAAATGCGTACCCTGATCGCTGGTCAAGCTCCGTGGGCAGCCAAAATGGCTGATGATGTGTTCAAAGATGAACCGGGCGGCGGTCTCTGCCGAGCAGTCGCGTACCGCTACCGCCTCAGCCCACCGGGTGAGGTAATCTGTGGCGGTAATGATGTACCGGGCCTTGGAGTGTCTGGCGACCGGGGCAATGGGGCCTACGAAATCAACAGCCCACTTTTCAAACGGCCGCAACACATGCACTGGGTGTAGCGGAAGCTCGTCCCGGTGCGAAGGCCTTCCCGTCCGTTGGCAAACATCGCAACGCTTCACATAGGCCTTACAGTCAGTATGTACCGTCGGCCACCACAGGCCAGCTTGGAGCACCTTCCTTGCGGTGGGTTTCGCACCCACATGCCCTCCCGCAACACCACTGTGACATTCCCACATCACTGCTTCCCGTTCATGGTCGAGAACACACCTGCGCAACACCTCATCAAGGCCCAGTTTGTACAGCTGCCCCACGATCAATTGGTAGTCGGCCGCCCGGACAACCAGGTGGCGTTTCTGAAGTGGGGTGTAATCCAGAGGGCACTGTCCCGTGGTTAGGTAAGTGGAAATGTCAGCCAGGTAATCTGGTACTGCTTCAACTCGGAAGAGGTCAGCATCCGGTAGCTGATCGTCCAATGAGCCTTCATTCTCTCCCGTCTCCAACCTGGATAAATGATCAGGACCAACATTCAACCTGCCAGGCTTCACAATCACTTCAAACGTGAATTCCTGGAAAAGTAATAGCCAACGACATATTCTTCCTTCCAACACAGGCTTATTCACCAGATACTTCAATGCAGAATGGTCCGTGAAGAATGTGAATTTGCCTCCCAGAAGATAGTGGTGGAACTTCTGGAGGGAGTACACCATCGCCAATGCCTCCTACTTGGTCATGCTGTAGTTCTTCTCTGCATTTGATAACCGCCGGCTGGCAAAGTACACCGGGTGGTCAACTATCGTCTCCCCGGGTTGCGCCAATACAGCTCCAAGTGCAATACCGGACGCATCAATATGCACATGGAACTGCTTATCCCAGTCGGGGTGAACAAGTATGGGCGTCGTTTCCAACTTCTCCTTCAAAGTGTCAAGTGCCTTCCTGCACTCCGCCATCCACTGAAACACCTCTGACTTCCGCAACAGTTTCTTCAGAGGGGCCGTAATCTTGGCGTAGTTGTGAATAAATCGCCTATAATACCCTGTGTGTCCGAGCAATGCTCGCAACTGCTTCACGGTCTCGGGGGCCTCCATGTGGACGATGACCGCGACCTTGGCAGGATCAACGCAGACCCCTTGCTTGCACACCACATGGCCCAAAAGTGTGCCGAATGGAACTGCAAAAATACATTTCTTCAAGTTCAAGGAAATCTGCAGCTGGCGACACCGGTCAAAAATAACACGCAACAGAGAGGCGTGTTTCTTCAATAGACTGTAGACAGTCCAGTCATCCATGTAGACCTCCAGGAACTTGTGAATGTACTCCCGGAAAGCAGCAATGACAATCCGGGAAAACACAGCCGGTGCGTTCTTCAGACCAAACGACATAACGTGGTATGCGAATGATCCCCACTCAGTGGTGAATGTCGTCTTTGCTTTGTCTTCCTCGGCAATGCGCACCTGATGGTAACCCGAAAACCCATCAGTGAATGAATAAGCTTCGTTTCCCGCAACGTGATCTAGGACTTCATCGCTGAAGGGAGTGGGAAACGGGTCGTGGATGCAGGCATTGTTCAGGCTCCAGTAATCTACACAGACACAGATCTCCGCTTTGTCCTTCTTGTTCTAGATGACAATGGGACTCACCCACTCTGCTTCTTCTACTGGAAAGATGAGACCTGCAGCCAGCATCTTGTCAATCTCCATCTTGACCTTCTCTTTTATACGTGGGTTCAACCGGTAGGGTCGGTGCTTCACCGGCCTGGCCCCTAGTTTCAACGCGATGCGCATCTCGCCCAGATCCCCCTTGATCCCTTTCAGGTCCGCAACCGATGACGGGAACAAATCTTCGTACTCCCGGAGGAGACTGAAAATTTCTTTGGTTGTCTCCTCGTCCCAGTAATCTCCCACTGTTGCGAGCTTGGGTCTCTCGTCTATTCCAATGTTCAGCTTCTTTGTCTTTAGGGGCTGTAGATGGACTCCTTCAGTCGTCGGCTCTTCACTGATACTCCGCTCGCCTTCCCTTTCGTCAAAATAGAGATGCCTGAGGTCCTCTAGACTATCGTCCTCAGGATCGCCGTCAATCCGGTGGCAAACCAACTCGCGCCTGACCTCAGTTCGTGACACCACCGGGCCCCCATCAGGGTCTGGATGGCGGAAAAACAAAACCTCCTTGACTGCCTATAGGGCCTGAAACTCCTGCACCATCTCCCCTTCGAACAAGAAGCACCACACAAACTTGTCCGCGACTACCTGCCAAGAGCAAGTACCCCGTTTTCGCTCTTCCTCTAGGTACCAGGCCTGGGGAATTGTATCCAGGGAGTTGATAAACCTGTGGACCCACAGCTCCTCAGGGTACCGGATGCTACGCCACTGTTCCTCGCAGGCCTGCAAATGGTGTCGCGGGTCGAAAGTTCCATTATACTTAAGCGTACTGCAGGGTCCTTCGTCCTCTTTAAAACGTGCCCGCAGAGCGTCCGCCACGCACTCCCATCGCAACAGAGTGTTGTGGTGATTTTTCCACCACCGTGCCGACGTTGACTGCAAGGCCACATCCAAAAGTGCCATCCGGCTTTCAGCTGGGACCATGTCTTCCACCTTGGTAATAAAAGTATTGACTGCTTGCATGTTTGACAATGTGGGATATCCGCGGATTTCAGTCCCTACCCATCGGATTTGGGAAATGGAGGCACATCTCCTTGTGGTGGTCTCATACCCCCCTTGCTGCCAGTCTTCCCAAGCGAGTTCGGATCCGAGCTCCGAGCTCTGCACACTCCGCCAACTGACAGATCCAGTCGCGGTCGGGTTAATATAATCGTCCCACTTCCCTGCAGTCATCTGATAGAGATGGTCCATCATCTGAGCGTCCTCCCGATTGTCCACCGTTTCTGTACATCGCGGGCCCTGATACGGGTCGAGAGGCTGGGTGACCCGTACCTCCCCATCCTCAAAGATCATCAGCTCCTTCTTAAGGTCTATGATGGCATAATTATCAAAAGCCCAATCAATGCCGAGTAAGGTAGGATAGGGATCCTTGTCACCCATGATATCAATAACCTCAAAATCGGTGTATGTCTTCACCCCCGCAACGTCGACCTCGACTCCCTCGAGCCGGCCGATTGGCAGAATGCAGTACTGGTTCGCCATCCTGAGTTTGATTGGTGAGTAGGCTAGCCGTGGCCTTCCAAGAGCCTCCCATGTCTTTCGGGGCAGTATGTTGGCGTCGGACCCCAAGTCCAGCATGGTGTCGCTGATTTGGAACCCTGCGACCTGCGTGTTAAGCCAGAATTCTTTGCATGTTCGTTGCTTGTTCCGCTTGACACGTTGCACGTATTGAGGGCCAGCGTCTGCCGGATCTCTAAGTTCTGTGTGCCCCTGCAGTGCTCCTTCCAAAACATGCTTGAGCTACTGCCGCAGCGCAACGCTGTCAACAATCCTGAGGAATAGTCGGAGCCAATCCTCGACCACCGTACCTGCGACATTCTGCGCACCCGATTCTAGCAGCACGGGCTCCTCCAAACCTCCCTCGTTCCGCAACTGGGCGAATCCCTCAACTGCCTCCTGGAAATACTTCTTCTGGACTTCGGGCCTGATCAACTTCTTCGGGGATGCCGGCCGAACCACTCGAGCTGGCTCCTTCCCGTGGGCATCCTCTCCAGTCTTCTTTCCCCCCTTGTCACGATTGCGACTTTCTGCAAGTCTGGGGTGGCGGTCCCTCGCGGCTCTGAGTTTATCAGATTCGCTCCCCTCTTCCTCGCCCGTTCTTCCCACTTCTTGATGAGTTCTGGACAGTCTTCTGTAGCGTGGGCGTTGACCCGGCACTGGGAACACCAGGGTCGTCGCGGAAGGGGACACTCTCGAGCCACATGACCCTCCTGGTCACAGTTGTAACATTTTACCAGACCGCATCCGCCTATGCGGCCTCCCCGCATGCCTCCGCCACCTCTTCCCCTTGGAGCCTCGTTTACCCTGTACGAGGGACGATCCAGTCGATCCGCAAGTGCGTCAAGCGCCCTGCACTATTCAGTGTTGTGAGTCGTGGACACACAAAATTCGCAGTATACATTATTCGGGACCGTGGAGTACTTCTGTAATATTGGGCACATTCGAGGAGGATGCCCCAGCGTCCGGAAAATCTCGCAGTACTCCGGGGTGGAGGAACCTGGTTGCGGTGGGAACCCTGGGTAAGTCTGTTGTGGCTGGTAGATTGCCTGCGGGTTCATCGCCGCGCCACCCCCTGGTGGTGGACCCCCCTGGATTGCTACGACCGAGGGTCCTGCTCCTGCGCCGCGCAACCGAGGACACTCGGTTGCTACGTGGCCCTCAACCAGACAATGAGTACACCAAAAATTCGGTCGCGCTGGTCTCACCGGCTAAAGCTCCTTGAGTTTTTCAGTCAAGCTGGAAATCTGGTGTTGCAACCTTATCAAAGAAGGATCTTGCAGGGCCGCCCCCCTTCCCCCCCCCCCCCGATATTCCTGGGGGTAGCCCGCCATGGCTTCAATCTTCATGGCCTGCTCCAAAGCGTCCTGCAGGTTATCAATCTTCTGCTGAGTGAGGGGGGTTCGTGTCAAGGGGAGCAGAGCCTTGATGAACCAGTCCCTCTGGTGGTTTGGATCGATCGGGTAGCTAAGTTTCCCAATCGCATCCTTGAATCGCCGCATCAGCTCCCACGCGGTCTCACCTTCCTTCTGCTTAATTTCCCACAGCTCTGACAGGCCCTGCTGGTCTGTCTGGGGAAGCTTGAATTCGCGAACAAAATCCCGCTTCACGTCCGCAATTATGGGGTTAGGATGAGCCTCAGACCACTTGATAAACCATCGCAGAGCCCTCTCTCTGAGCGTGGTTTGGAATTCTATTAAATTCCCTGCATCTGGCGTCTGGCAAGCCCTCCAGATGGCTTCGCACAGATACCAGTGTTGTTCTACGTCGTCATTGCCCCGGCCAGAGAACTCTGGATACCGGGTGAAAGATCCAGCCATGTGTACTTGCATAGAATTGACCAGGATAAAGCCTCCAGGTCCTGGTTGCGTAACGGTCCCACTAGGAAAAATACCACTACTAATAACGCTGCTATTACCTGGCGGTACTGACGCTGATGAACTATTGTATGACCGACTCAATGCTTGTAACTGAATAAAAATATTACTTAAAGGTTGATACAGTACCAGGGGAAGGTCGGGATCCTGGCCATGCAGAAGGTGAGAAGTAGGGCTGCCTGGAGGGGTGGGTGCCATCTGATCTTGAAACATCCACTGCATCACGCCGTGCCATTCATCATCGGAACTCTCTTCGGGCTACATCTTTCCGTTATCTTCGCTAGTCGCAATCTCTCTTTCTCGCATCGCTGGGCTCCCATGCACCCACTGCACTTCCACTGCTGTCCCGTTTCCTTCCTGGGTATCCAAACCCATAGTTCCCGTCCTCTGAGGCGCCTCCTTCTGATTTTTCCTCTCGATCTCTCTTCTCTTCAAATCTCTCATTACCCGCAACTTGCATGCGGCCTCAACATCCATTCCCCACCCCCACTTTCACATTCTACACAGCATCGATCCCCTCAACCCTTCCCCCAGCACGGGAGGTTTTACGCTTCCATACTCGCTTTGTGGAACTCAATCAACCCTTCATCCACCATCAGAGCCTTGACCCACAGCGGAATCTATTTCAACAGCTTCCCTCTTAGCCCTGAGTGGAAAACAGCCTCGGCTTTCGAGAAGGATTGATAGCACTCAGCAGCAAATTCCACAGTGTATCCTTCCAACGTGGTCCTTACCCAGAAATCCACTGCGCAGGTTAGTTCAGTGTCTACCCGATGTAGTGCCACCAGATCTACGTATTCCCACCTGCGGTTTATCTTCCGCAAGCCTTCTTGGGGCACCGTCGCTCGCAACCTCCGCAACCAATTGTAAAGGTTCGTAGGAAACCTTCCCCAGAAAATTTCGTACGTATCACTGGCTGAGTCAGAGAAAAGAACAAGCTCCTTGATCGCCGCCTCCTTTTTCTTGGTCAGCTCTGCTTGCTGAAGAATGAACTGGTCAAGATGATCATCCCACCATCGCCGTATCGCTCCTTCAAAAATCCTCGATACCATGATCTAGATCCCCTCAGAACATGCAGGTCCCGGCAACGGAACCATTTTTTGGCGAGAAGTCAGGTCTCGCGGACAAGACCCAGGTTCAAGAGTTGTGGCCAACAAAGGGGTCTGGTGTAGTCTAGGAACACGCCGGCATTTTCACCCTGCTCTAGGGAGCAGTGCGTCTCACCCGAGGCATGCCGCAACCACATGCAGAAGGGGATGAGATCAATGGCAAGGAACAAACCCGCAACTAATGAAGAATAGCGCATCCAGTGCACATACAGAGTTATATATATGCAAGATCATTTAATAAGCATTCAGACATTTGCAAATAAAATTTTAAACCAGCATAAGCACATTACAATCACATATACATCTTATTGAGACAGCAACCTTCCATTATATTAATCTCTTGGCAGAACACAGGATTACATGGCATTCTCGCTGATAGCTTACGAATCTGATACAGACGGATTTTAGAACAGAAAGGTAGAATAGAGAAGATAGAGAGCCATAGGGAGGACATGCATGGTTCCTCTGCAGCTGCTTTGTGCGTCTTTCCCTGTCTCGAGCCTTCGCAACCTCTTCGGCATCCCCCTTGTTTCAGCCGGGTGACTTTTATTTATTCACCCGCTCGTGCGACTATCAGTTCCTCTGTGGCTCTACTTCGGCTTCTCCCAGCTTCTCTCCTGTTATCTACGTGTTCTACCTTTTGTCTTCTGCTGTGTGTTTCCCTCATCTGCACTTGTCCCTGTTCTATCTCCAGCTATCGCATGCTTCCGCACCACCTTGGTAGCTCCGCGACTCCTGGTAGTTGCGGCGCGGTCGCGGTTGCCATGTGTCTTCATTCCGCAACTCAAAAAGGGTCAAAAATTCAAAATGTCTTAGCCAAGATTTCAAAACTAAACAAAAACAAGGGCCCCAACACTTGGTTCTAGATTTCATCATTGTTCAGTGCCTCGAATCAGGCAAAGGGAATCATCCTTTCCCTTTAACTTGGTTTTTTTTCACGTGCTCTACTTTGACTCATTATCGCACGATTGAGAATTGTACACTTAATGGTCTGGTGATCCAGCAGATTCTACCAGTGATTATCGGGTGTGTGTGAGATGTTTTAGACCTCATGAGGGGGTGGCCCTTTAGGTATCCCCCCACATGCCCGAATGACCTCAGACTATTCTCCAGCCTTAAATTAAGTTCCACAAGTTTGATGGGTTCGGTTCTAGCCGCTTGTAGCACCCACAGCATGCATGTATCCTTCAGATGATTCATTCAGATATTCAGAGCCCTTTCTTATTCAGTAGGGCTTCTTTGGTTTCAGTCCCCCCTCCCCATGTCAGCTTGAGGGGCATTACGTCTCATATACTCAGATGTTATTGTATTCAGTAATGGCCTATGTTTTTCCAAGCACATTATGTATATGGGATTCATTTTATTGTGCCCTGGCCCATTAATGCTAGTGGATAATGTATTATGTACTTTCTAGCTTAGCCCCACATTATTGGGCTTGCCATTATTCTTTGTACTCACTTATCTCGGCGGGTATGGGTATGCCTCCCCTCCCTCATTTGAGATCATGTACTCCATAATAAAAGTATACTTATATCACTTAAGTAGGTCTCGCCCCCTCCATTTTTTCCCTTCCTTCCATTGCTTCAATCATCTCTCTCTCTCTTTGACTCCCCTTTGGTTTCTTGTGGAAGTGTAACTTACAACATATTTCAGTCATACGATTTTCTCCTAATGCTCGTATGTTGGGGGAATCTGTTATCACCAAAAAATGATCAACTAGTCACTTCTAACTAGGTGGATCGAAATACACCATGTAAGTTTAATTTTACCATAGTAAAATAAATTCCACTATAAAAAATAGTTTAATAAACCACTTTTATTAAGTTATTTCGATTAAAACCCATGAGAATAATTAAATAAACCATTATTTGTTTATTTTTCACTAGGAATAATTATTAAATCATTGTTTGATAATTATTCCTTGTCACATTTGACTAAATCACCTAGGAATAATTAAATAAATCATAATTTATTTACTTTTCCTTAACTCCATCCTTGGAATAATTATTAAATCGTTATTTAACAATTATTTCATTTTACACATTTCTTATTATTCGCAAAATAATTAATAAATCGTTTTATTTGTTAATTTTTTCTAAATAAATATATATAACCATTTTAAATATCTTTTCCCTCTCCAAAAATATAATGAAGTATTCCAAGCGGTTATATCTAGATTTTGGTCAATAATATTTTATTATTATCAATTTTCGAGATCAACCCAATACTTTCCTATAAATAAGAGGGTTTTTCATTCATTTCTCACCATGATCATTATCATCGTCACCATTATCGTCACATGCCATTCGAGCTCTCATTTTTTAGTTCTACATTGTTTGGGTTTTCACATATTGGAGAGAGGGAGATTTGAATATTGAAGCGACGAGGACATCAATTGACTCATCCCATTGAGGGGGACTTACGACCCTTTGTACATCTCCTTCGCAAGGTGTCATTAATAAAATATTTTTCTGTCAAATCTTTTCCAAGATTGGATTATTGCATCGAATTTATTTTTGTTATTTGTTCTTTTAGATTTGCATACATCTATCTTTATACAGGTTTTTCTCAAATATTTGTTGCAAATCCGAAGTATAAGAAACCACAAATGTTGTTAGGATCACTATTCATTCATGACTTAAATGAGATGTTTTTGGTAAACCTTCCAAGAAATTTCATGCTAACAACAATTTCAAGGGTGGTATTCTAAATCTCTACATAAAGTTATTTTTGCAAACGACAGGGTTTTTCTACCACCATATCGAAGGTTAAGAAACCACCATAAGAATCAATTTGATGGAAAAGTTGAAAATAGAGGCCCTACCATTATTATGGTTCCAACTTATTGGCTTAAGAAGTATGAAGATCTTGAATTGAAATCTTGGCATGAATTTTTTATGGCGGTGATTCTATTGAAGAACCAGAATAAGTTGTAATTAATATGCTAGAAGGGATGAAAAGGAAATCCATATTTTATAAGTTCACATACTGGAAGGATCTATTAATATCTCACTTATTAGATCCTATGCACATCTTAAAAAATGTCCCAGATCCAATATTTCAACATATAGCAAGCAAAGAGAAGGAAATTGTATCTTCAAGGAGAGATATTTCTCTTTTGCGTACTAAATTTGATAGAAAACAGAGAAAATGAAAAATATGTAGAAGTTCCATGGATTTTGAAAAATAAAGATCTCGACCAATTTAAAAATTCCATATGTTCAATAAATACACCTATTGGCTATGGGTCATCATTAAATAAATATTTTACATTTGATGGACATATCACAAGATTTAAAACACATGATTTTCATAATTTTATGAAGGTATAATATATCATCATTTAACATTTATTAGTAAAATTGATTAGGTAATAAATATATTATGATATTATATTGTGTGACAAAAATAACTAATGACCTTTGATAAATGTGGTTGACAACATATCATGCCATTGGAAGTTGGGGGGGTTCCTGTCTTACCATTGACTTGAGGAATTCCATAAGTCAATTGTCAACATTTGCAAGGTGTGGGGTATTGAATGTTCATGTGTGAGAGACATAGAGATATCGTATTTCATTTTATTTTTTTCCAAGAGGTTCATACTAATCCACTATTATTATATTAGGTGGGTGAAATCTAATGAGATTAACGAATGTGAAGTGCCAAAATGGAAGAAGGAAATTGTAGAAATTGTATGTGTATTTGAGAAGGATCTCCCTACAAGTTTCATGGAACTACAATTCCATTTACTTATACACCTATTCGATGAAGATGAATTGGCGAGTGTTGTATTGACAAGGTGGATGTTTTTCTTTGAGAGGTATATGAAAAATATAAAAAGATATGTCCAACAAAAGGCACATCCAGAGGGTTGCATGGTTGAAGGATATGTATTGAATGAAGCATTTTTCTTCCTATGTGAATTCCTTGGTAAGGATTTCGAAGATGGGCCAGGCTTCTGGGATGAATAACGAGCATCAAATATTATTGATTGAGAAAAACCACAATATAATGGTGATGAAATTGAAATTAGTAAGTAAATTTATGATTAGTGTGGTAATTGTTTTCATTGCAATCATTAATTTTCTCTGTAATTTATTTGTCAAATTAACAACATGGCCTTTGGAGTTTTAAATAAACATGTTGACATCTAATAGGTGTAGACGAAAGTTCTATACTCAACAATTTCATTCAGTACCACATGGAATTTATGAACAAATGGATTGATCTTTATGCTAAAAAGAGAGAATAAGTGTTAGAAGCAAGGAGACAATATAAGATATCGAACCCAAGGAATACCCCATTTCATATTGATTTTCAAGGGGAATGGGAAAAATATTGCACACTATAATGGCTACTAAACAAATTCAAAATCAAATAGAAGATGTGGGTATAGATTCAAACATAACAGAAGATGAAATCAACATGTCTATAGGATGTGAAAGAAAGGTACAGTTGGAATTTTATAGAATGTTGTTTTCTTACAGTTTTGACACTATTAACTATTTTAATATTTTTCATTATATTCGTTTTAATCTAAAAAAATGGTATTTCATAGGAAATGAAATATCCAACAATGTGGGCATATGATCAATAATATAAAGAGACAAATCTTCAATTGTGGCATCATCGCTAACTTCAAGCAATCTAGTCGCTCAATCTAAAAAGATAAGAATATTATTGAAGGGAATCTACAATATGTTGGGAAAATACAAGAAATTATTAAGTTGGATTATCGCTCTTTTAAATGTTGTATTTTTAAGTGTTGATGGTATGAATCATTTGAGAGGACACGAAGACATGATACCCATAGTGGATTGTTTTCTATAGGTTCCTCAAAGTTCCTACCGGAGGATAAGGAGCCTTATGTTCTACCAATTTATTGTGAGCACATATTTCTTTAACTCAAAGAAGAAGCGATAGTGATCAATAATCTATTAATACATTGTTTATTGTGAATATATACATGTGTTTATTAATCAATAAAATTGTTATAACATGCGTCTTATATATGTATGTACTTGTTAACGTGAAGGTATATTTCTATGAAGATATTCTGGACCCAAAATGGATATTTTTCATACATTATGATCCAAGATTAAGGCATGTATTTGATGATGCATTAGTGGATACCGAGAAAAAAAATTATGGCCGACAAAATGAGAGAGAGGGATTAGAAAACATTGAAGAAATTGACATCAATGATGATGTTGAAGATGTTTATGTTCAGGCACAAGAATAGAACAATACAGAGTTAGATGATGTTATGGAAGAAAATCATATGGATGGTATAGAAAATGATGAGTCAAATACATCTTGTAACAATATGAATGGTCTACAGTCATATTTCAATGATGATGAATATGATGCAGGGAAAGGTGAGGATGAGCATAATATTAACTACTTGAAAGATCATATGAAAATTGACAATGATACACTCAATAACATTGCTGCAGAAAATGATGTTAATCGAACCAAGACTTCTAGATTTTCGGAATTATTTGTAATCCATGTTTAAAAAATTATGATTTTTATGGCATAAACTTTGAAATGATTCAATATTATTTCTTTCAATACAAATTACCTGTTGCAATATCATTAAATTTTTCAAGATATGGGTTGTATTGTTGGCAGAAAAAATTAGAATTAGTTGAATGCTTCTTCCATTCATTTTGTATAAACAGAGACTGTGATGAAAACATAGCATCAAATATTAATTTTGAATCCTTTGATTACAATCAAGTATTTCTGATGAATGTTGTTCTATAGGACTATATTGGAGATTTGTTGGGAATGGGTTGTGTAGATTCACTTGGTGCTTGTCCTCCGCTAACATTTTAGATTTATTTTTCAACAATAAAGGCCTCACTCAAGCCCTGTGATCTCTGTTCATTTTGTCACGGTGGTCCCTGAACAAACTTAGTAAAGAGGGATTTTTTTAGCAAGAAATAAGATGATATTCATTTTTAGAATCTGGTTTTTTGATGAACTCTGTCTAATGTCATTTTCTTCATTTATTTCAAAGGAGAGAAGGAACATATATGAGCTTGTAAAATTATCTTATCTCTGGAGTTTTTAGATATTCTGAATATTAGATTATATTTTTGCTTGTTTTATTTGAATTATAAATAGTGAAATTCCAATGGAAAATAATTTTTTAACCAAATTCTAAAGCGAATAGTGACAACATTTTATCTTCTGAAGTTAGAATGACTTGGCTTGAGAATTTTCAATTGAGATACATGATTTTTTTTTACAAAATGTCAGCAAATTATATAAAGGATAGCAGGTGCATGCTTGTAAGAACCCATGATTTATGTTGTTAATCATCCATAGAAACATCGAAATATTCGTTATTTCTTTGCAAATGCCATAAATATCTTCATATGGAAGTAACATCATTGTTGCTACTTGAATGTTGATATGTGAATATGGTTGGATCAAAGCTTTCACCAAATGCATAAGGCCATAGAGAACACCAAGTAAATATCATTGAAAGTGTAATTATTATTGAGAACAAAACAACGGCCATGGTTCAGAGCTATTTATTTTGGCAAATGGGGAAAGCTAATAATATAGATTCTAAATTTTCTACCTCTGTTCTTTTACTATAATTAATTCTAAGAATTATACTCAACGCTGAACATTGAAAACCATGAAATAAAAAACATGATAATATTGTGATTCACATGGGCCGATTGCACATTTTGATATCTAACTAATCATTGTATGTCTCATGTTGTAACCAGAAGTGAACTGTAAAATAGTAAAACTCAATATCCACAATTAAAACATGACAAATCAACAACTAGTTTTAATTGGCTTGTGCTTAGTGTTACAGACCATTTTTTCAGATAAACCCAAAAGGCCTACAAACGGGATCAATCAACATCCTTCAACACTTTCTCATAACCCTTTCACAAAACCTTAAGCATCACTTCTCCAAAAAGTATGAGTTTCTGGTATTATTAGCTAAAAAACATTGTTTTTATCCCTAGCACAAATTTCCCCTTTAGGCACCTATGTTCAATGCTTGTTGCATATCTGGGCACCAGAGCTGGTCAACAATTGTTTCTCCCTTCTGCATGTGCGATGATCCTAGAAATTCGGTAAAAATATAAAATATTTTAGAAGCTTCCTCTTCCAGAAGATTCCAATGTAGTTTTGACTATTCACCTTGAATAGAAGGTTGGAATTAATATTTGATCCTATCTTGGAGACCTAATCTCTTATCCCTTGATCTCATTATCCCATCACAACTGGATATCAAGCATAGATTGGTAATTCGATAAGAATTCCTAAACTACCACACTCATCCTATAAATTTACTGCCTCCCATAAGGTTTGGGTTGACTTTTGGAGATTTATTGTGCCCTCGTGTAGTTGCTTTGAGCCTAAAGGAGTCACCATATTCATGCATTAGGGTTGATGTTGAGGTGTGCTTTGTGAAAAGGAAGGATAACACAACTTGAGGAGACATTTACAAATTCATCTACTATTTATGGTTGTAAACTCTCTCCTATATTTATCAAGGAAAAGAGTATCTTGTTTTCCTATATTTGTTGTGTTATGTTTGCACTCATGTATTTAAATGCCATGTTGATTCATTGAGTAGAGATATTAGATTACGCTACATGGATATTGTGGATCATTTACTTATTTTATTCATGTGTGCAAGTTCTATTTATATCACTTGGATCTAGAATTGAAGCTTATAAGCGAGGAGAAAAGGGAAGCTTGCTATAGATCCCATGTAGGCTTTTTTCCCATACTCTATTTTCTCTAAGGAAAACCTCATGATTTTTGTCTTTAGTTGTTCTATATCAGACCACTAGATCTAGGGAATTAACCTTTGTCCGCAATCGTGAAAAATTTGCATAACGCTTAGTCTGCTTAGCTCTACTTCCATTTACCGCAAATCACTTCAATATCATCCACGCAAACATCAAAGGATCTTGACAAACTTGAAGTACTTTTGATCTTGACACACTTTAATTAATTTCAGAAAAATAAAAATAAATAATAATAATAATAATAATAAAATAAATAAATAAGTCATTACATGCGCACAATAGTCCTTCTTTTCTCAAAATCCTAACCTTTTCCTCGTCGTGATGAGAGAATTTATACAAAATTTACAAAATACTAAGCTCTACAATCTTTGGGAAAAAAACCCAATATTGGCAACAAAATAAGATAAATCTACAATTTGTCGCAAAAATCCTAGGATTGTCTATGAGTCATGATCATTTGAAGTAGAAGATTCCTCCAATGCAATCCATTTCTCACTGAATGAAGTTATCCTCTTCAAGATAGTTGTTCATGGGAATGATGTTGTTATCATCTCTCTATACATAGTATCCAATTATGTGTGAAAATAATAAGATACCAGTGGTAAATCATTAATGACTCTTCTTATTTTATTAAGAAGATTACAATATTTTTCTAAAAGGTTGAAAGTGTTTTGAAATATTAGATTAGAAGAAGTAGGATTGAATTGTGATGTGTCATTCCTATTTTCTTGAAACTTGACTTGATACCCTTCATCTGGGATAAGCACTCCTTGATCATTCCAAAAGCTTGGTAGACCCTGCACAAAAATATCCTATAAGATATCTTTAAAATTTTATACATTGCCTAACATGTAATTTTCTTCTCCTATCACGTCCTTTATTAAGCCACCTTTCACAATATATTTTATAGCTTGAAATACAAGGTCACCCTATCTTGTATTCCTGAAAAAACCAATTGAGATTTGGTCCTTGTGTTAAGAAATATTACATCATTTATTGCTTTCATAGGTTTGTCTCCTAGATCCTTCAGAAAAATGGAAGTCTCATTCAAACAATAATTTCCCAATTATTTTTCATGTTCAACCTATGCAAAATAATCCTTCAATATTTTAAGTTCCAAAGCAAATTGTTCCAAATAACATATTTAGTATAAATCAAACTGAGCTTCATTGAATTTAATCTAACCTTCAATTCTTTCTATTTATCCAGAGCTTCCTCAAGGACCTTTTTTTTTTCATTATCTTTCTCTAATTTAGTCAACTCCTCTTTTAATTTTCTATACTCCATATCTTTAACTATCAAGTTTTCCAATTCTTTGGATAATGCAATATCAAGGTATGTTGACACTAGAAAATCGTACACTCTAAAAGACACCTAAGGTCATCCAACAGAACGTACAGATAAAGATTTTCCAGTTTAAGACATTATGGAAGTTCAAAAAAATTAATTTCTCCTAAGGTTGCATGTGTAAAATTTGGATTGTGCACCATATATGAAGGTCAAAATCACGACCACGCGGATTTTTATTTGAAAGCTGTGTTTTCAAAGAAAAGTGTGACTCAAAAAATTCAAGACCACTTCCCACACTTGGAGGATGATTCCCTGACATGTGCTAGTCAAGGACATCCAAATTTGATTCACCCTGAAGATATTCATCCCTCTATGGAATCATCTTGTCCTACTCTAGATTGACTATCATTCATGAACCAAGAGAGGGCAGATGGATTCAAAAAAATCTATATAAACAAGACAAGGGAGAACCAAAACAAGAGACAATGTTATGATGGCCAAATTTCTATCAGAGCGACACAACATTTCATTGTTGAAGCAGAACAAGTAAGAGCATTAGCATTTTTTCCATATTTCTTCTAATAAATCCATCATCCTAATGAGAGAAGAAGAGTCCACTATTGAGAGAGTCTTCACACTTCTTTTGAGAGAGAGGAGAAGCTTGCAAAGAGATTGAGGAAAGGGACCTCCTTGCTGAGGATTTTTTAGCACCATAGCACAAATAATTCTCTTCAAGTGTTTAGTATCCATCTATTATATTCATCTTCTACCACCAACAGTAAATAAAGGGAGCCTTTTCCATTATTTTGTTGACTTGTTTAATTCAATAAGCATTATTTGTGTATTTATATCTTTGTTTAGTTTATGTTTGTAGATGCATTGTTTTTTTCGTTTGCAATGCTTTGTTTATTTAATTTTTTCCACTAACAGCACCAACGCTATCTGTGCTCCTTTGCCTAGTACATCCAAATTCTAAGGAGGTTTTATTTGGTACACCATTGCTAAAAAAACACTAGCACATAATTGGAAACTCCACTGGTTTATTTTATTTACTCTAACGGTTGTATTTGCAAGACCTTCTCCCTACATAACCACCTTACAGGGTGCCCAACATCTCTCTAGAATTTTTGCAAGACCTTTTGGACCTTTTATTGACCAAGAAGCTTGGTAATTCACAATTTATTCTCTACTGCGCATATTTTTCTCAAATAGACGTGCGGCCGTGTCTGTGCATAACTAAACCCGCGCAGTTTCAATGAAGCAAAAATCACCTTGTAATTTATCTTTTCTTAGGTGATTGGCAACCTTTTATAAATTTCCTTCACCTTTGAATTTGTTTTATAGTCTATTTAGATTGTCTGGTTGCTTTACTAACCACTATTAGTGGAGAAATTGGATTATATTTCATTTTTATTTGCAATATACACATAGCTTAATTAGGAAGAAAAATAAGTTGCTAAATTCCACATATATTTTTCAAACTATTTTGCTAAGTTTTCTACAAATAATATAGCTTAATTAGTAAAGGAGTAAGTGGCCCATCATCCACAAATCTTGTTACTAGTCAAAGCATTCATTTCACTAATTTTTGGGACTAGGGCCAAGTGTCATTACAGAAAGTAAGTAATCACTTCTTGCCTTGCGTCTTTTAGGTGAACCTGGGCTTGCATATGAACACTTTCTTAAAGCACTTGAGTTTCTCGTCTCCCTTTAGGCCCACATAGTGTAATAGGAAAAAGTGTAAGCAACCCATTATCTGCATATCATTTCTTTTTCATGCAAGGAACAATCAAAATTTAGTGTAATTAGGGGGATATAGTAAAGGATAATCATATACCCACATCTCATCACACTTGTTATGTTCACTTCACCACACACTAAGTGTTTGTAAGCCTCATATAAGAAGGCATCTAGTTTACGGACCTCTTTTTACTTCACTTACTTTTCCTTATCATCTCACTAAAATCAACCATAACTTGAACCAACTAAATCTCCCCACAGGGGCCAAAAACGAATCTATAGTTCAGGTTAGGACCATTGGGGGTAGGCATCCCATAAGCCTCCATGGTCATGTTACATATATGAAACATAGAATTTTACTTTTAGGGTGCTTAAAATCCTTCAATCATCCCACGTAAAAGCATACCCAAGCATATTAGAGACTCGATTCAGAGGGGGTTCAGCTTAGATCCAGTGCATGTGGTACTACTTGGGTCTACCCAACCCATCTAGTGCTCGGTACTGGCGACTAAATACCAAGAATCTAAATATTCTAATTCTCACGTAGGACAAAGGTACTTTAGTGTCCAAAATCTAGGGCATCCTTTCGCTATAGGTGGAGTTGCAGGAAGCACTAATGCCTCATCCATTATCTTGGTCGATTCTTCGAATGCTGGAAAGCATTGCCATTCCTTTCATGATGTTTCCCTAGTACCCATCAGAAGATATATTTGCAAGGTCCAGTTACTTTGAGAGTGGCAACGATGATTCAGTCTGCATAGGATTTTTATCACACGTGACAACAAACCAAAAAACATTTTTTGTTTGATTGATAACATAGCTTAATTTTAAAGGAAAATAATCATTTTTTATTTTTTCTTTGTTTATGTTTGTGATTTTATTGTATTGATATATATTCCATTCCCTCAAAACACACAAATTAACACACACCCATTACTTGACACCATAGGGGACCCCACGGATCCCCGTTGATCTAGACGTTTTTTAAACCTCCCCCCATTACCAAGAGGTGTGCCCGGTCTCTCACCATTTAGGCATAGAGCGTGCCACACAGACACCATTATAGGATCTTCCTTTATTGGTGAAAATTTTCTTCGCACTCTACCCTGTCAAAGCACACCCTTTACAACCCTGCAAGGTTCCCCACATGCTAAAATATTGGGAATCCCACATACCACTCCTCCAGATAGTCCAAGAGACACCCATCAGGTTATTTCTCTTCAACTTCCCCACATAGGAACCCTTTAGATATAGTTGTTCACAATCATTTTGTGTTGGCCAACAACTTCCATTTTTAGCTTCCTTAAATCTACCTGATTTAATCCAGTTAACTAATGACCCCATTACACATGGCCCCAACTGGCCACCCATGCCTACCAAATTTCCCTTGTATGTTCCAAAATGTTGGGAAAAATACTGAGAGGGGGGGTGAATCAGTATTTAGAGTTTATAAAATAAATTCAACCTTTTCTTTGAGCAGATTTCCATACGCGGTTTTTATGAACTGAACTAGCATATGCACGCAGAAATATAGAAGGAAACTAGCGTATACTGATTTACCTTTCAGATTTAGAGAATTTCTCAGGAACAGTCTTTTAAACAGATTTATCAGTTATGAATAAGGCTAGATAATCAGAAGTTATGAGCAGTAATCAACAGTATAAAGCATCACACACATGAACACCAATATTTAAGGTGGAAACCCAATTCGGGAGAAAACCACCGTTGTTGTCGTCTCTGTCTTCATTATTTATTATATAGAAAACCTTTTACAAAATTGTACTGATGCAGACTTATACCAGTACGCAGGCTTCTACTTGCAGAAGGCTGCAACCTTCTCTCGTTTTCCAGCTGCAACTGGAAGGGAGCTCCAACCCCCTAATCTCGTTTACCAGCCTCTTCTGGAAGGGAGCTTTGACCCCCTGATTTCAACACCAGCTTCTACTGGCTGAAAGCTTCTACTTCCATACTAAAGGCTTCAACCCTCAGACCACATTTCATCAATTTTCATACTGGATCTAAACAACTTCAACACAACCCCTTAACATTAACAACCACACTTTGCCCAAAAATTCAATCAGAACAGTAAGACCACTGTAACTAGAATATCATAAATAACCCAGAATTCAGAGTAGATAATCAGATACATATTCAACCTTGAACAACCATTAATTCAGATACCATACGTTATTTTTCTTTATGTAACCCGCGTATATACGTGTCTTTCTTCACACCAACCTGCATATGCTTCAGTGCATGCTAGTTTTTATATTCTTGAAATAATACGCGACTTTTCTTCACAGTCTCCGCATATACACACGCTTTTCTTTTCACCAACTAGCGTATTATTTCTTTCAGAATCTGTTGAGACTCATATTCAGATCTGAAAATTTCAATTCAGACAATCTATCAGCAATGCAGAACTGTTTAGATAGTCACTCATCCTTCATCATGTTTTCTCAATCAGTGATTAGATTTGTTCATTATCAAATCAGCAGCATACTCCATATTCAATCAACCCAGAACTTCAAGAAGACTTCATTGACCGACAGCAAAGAGAAAACAGAAACCACAGAAATAATATCTGTAAATAATCTTCAGAAACCCTAACTTCCATACGCGCTTTTTATTAAGAGAACCCGCGTATACACGGGCTTTTACCAAGACAAACTAGCGTATAGATCTGTAAATGGTATACTTTGCAGAATATACCAGATCTATAAACTTACCCAGATTTCTTCATTATCATCAGCAGATTTGCGCCAGTTCTTCATCATTTCTTTTGCAAATCATCCTAGAGATTCATCATTTCTAGATCTAGAGATCTTGAACCTTCATCATATCCATGGGTGCATCATAAATTTAGATCTATCAGAAACAGATTTCAACCATGCAAATATCTCTCAAAGATATTTATTCCTCAATAGCCTTTTTTTTTTTTCATGCACACCTTGCACTATGATCCTCTTCTCCTTATATAGTTTTAGCCTTTATCAATACCATGAGTCAAAACCACTTAACCGCTGATGGTATTCCTGGATGGGATCAAATAGATAATCCAGCGCTCAATACTATGGGCCAATACCATGGTCATGTCCCCTGGTTTTATAAATTTAGAGCGCAAATAGGCATACGCTACTTGGTACATAATTTTACGCGTACATACGCTACTTTGCCTTTACAAACCCACATATGCTTTGTGACATATCTTATTCATCATTACTCTGGCACTTACTGGAATTTCTTTCTTTGTTTCTTCTGAACTGCTCTGTAGATACATCAGATTTACATCATTAACAAATAGGTTGCTATCCAAAGACAACTCATCAAGTCAGTTTCCATAAAGGACAACTTCATCAAGTAGGTTTCCATCAAGTACAACACATTGCATCATATTGCCAACACAAAATTCGAGCGTAAGCAAGGAGAAGATATTGGAAATCATGTCATGACCTTTCACCTATGTTGTTCTTTTGAATAGCTTTACAGAAGACACTCTTCATCTGCGTTTGTTTCAATGAACCCTTACGGGGGATGCATTAAATCGGTACATAGGTCAACCATCTGAGACACATGGAAAATTTGGTTCAATAGCCACCACTTTCCTCACATTCTTCCAGCTCCTAGTCTGACAAGACTCGGCCAGAACTCCTTACTCATTTTAAATAGACACCTGCTATACACATATCAAACCATATCCACGAATGGTGGAAATGTTGGAGCTTGTGTAAATCTAATCTAGAGTAAAAAATCCTCCTAGATATTTTTTTTAGATATCTCACTTCATAAATATCTAAATATGTTGCTAACTCAAGCCCAAAAAACAAGGGAAAGGCCATCATTAAAGCTCAGAAACTAGAGGTTATCTACACTCAATATGGATACATATATCATGTCCTTCGAGATGCCCCCCACTTGCAAACCTTCAAACAGGAGACACCAGGCACATCCAATGCTACTGATGGATTGATTGGGTCCATTTCCAAAAACCAACCCAGAAACACCTACTGGTATCTTAGATACTCGTTCAGTATCCCAGCATCTGACGCTATGCAAACTACACCACCAAGATATTATTCTGGTCAACCCATACCAATGCAGATTATAGTAAGTAAGTTTAACCAATATCATTCCCCACATGGAATACCACATCCTCTCTCGTAGAGAAACCAATTCTCCTTTAGGAATGTGGACGTAATTTCCTCTTCCCATAATCCATATGCCAATAAGGGGAAAGGAATTCAATATACTCCTTTCCCCGCACAATAATAGAATAACCCACCAATACAAAATAATCCAGCGGTTAATCTAGTGAAACCCTCTTGTGCTCAATAGCAGCCATCATTTGACTAGGTGAACACAAAAAATCCACCTAATGTTGTTGAGAAGAAACCAAAGAGAAGATCCAAGGGAGAACCTGACCAAGGCGGGGCAGCAATCAACAACACCCCTCGCGGATAATTGTTGGGGACAACCCCAAATGGAATCAAAACAAGGAACATACCAACAATAACCCACAAAGGCAAAACAAGAACACAAGTCTAAGTACAAATCTTTCTTGTGCTACATGTGGAGAATATGGTCGCTATACCCATCATTATCCTCAACTCCCTGATTTGAAAAGAATTCAGGAAACCAGTCGAAAATGAGGGAAAAATAAATAAACTACAATAATGCAAGATCCCTTACCCCATTAGGGAGTGGTTAATACACAAAAACAACAACCATCCCAGTCAAATCCCCCTGGAGGGAACCCCCATAACAATTATAAACATGACATCTATACGACAGGAGAATACATTCTCCTATAGACGTAAAATAGAAATTATGAAGCTCCCCTAGAAACCAATCCATCCACCTCAACCATGGCAGCACCTGTAGCACCGTTAACGATTCCTCGGATTCCTATATAACCCATGCCGAAAATGGTCAAAGGGCCTTTGCGTTGAACATGACATAACTCGAATGTTGCTCATAACTACAACATAGTCGACGACTTAGATCAATCTCCTTTCGCTATGTTAACATTAGAAGTCCTGCAATCATTCCCATCCCAAAGGAAAGCCTTACTTTCCACATTAGGTACAATGGACCCTCCTGATTCTCCCATGATGGTTTTCTATTTGGATAAAGTTAGCCCACATCTTCCATCACTAGTTACTTTCTAAATCCCGGTCTCAATAAAAAACATCACCATTCATCGTTGATGAAGGGGCATCCACATGCATTATGTCAAAGATAGTTTGGAAGAAACTAAGATCTCCACAACTCTACCATCTGACATCATGCTTAGAGAATATGACAAGTGCCCTTCAGCCCCTGTTGGCCTCTACCAAGATGTATGGATACATCTTTCCAATAAAATGGTACTCATTGACATTGAATTCTTGGACACACAGTTGGATTACAACATCCTTCCGTGGCGGAATTATATGTATGCAATGACTGCAATCACATCCTTCATATCCAAGGTAATGATGTTCCCTCGTGAAGGGAAAGTTGTTACAATTGACCATCTCATGTATTATGAGAAGAAAACATTAATCACCCCTGATGGAGTCCTTTTGTATGTAGGATCTTCTTCGAAGTTGATGACAACTCACTAGGTTTGGTCCTGGCTAATTTAAACCATCGACCCTCCTTGGTACATACCCTTGAGAACCCCCTTTAGTGCTGGAAGATTTTCTAGCAACCACAGGAGCTCCAGCGTGCATGATGAGTTCATAAAGCACCCAACCAGTCAGGAACCAGTGCCCGACACCCCGAGTGTCAGCACTACTAACTCAATGTTCCTCCCATAAACCATCACCCAAACCCCCTTTTTTAACCCTCCACTTGGTTTTGTCTCGCACCAAATTGTGGAAACACTTACATTTCCAAATATGGCTCTTGTGATATTTGTATGGCATCTAGCCCCTCCATCCATGTCGGTAAATCCAACCATCACCTCGACAAGCGTCTTTCCTCTAGCCCATTAGGAGGCCATCATAAATCAGCAAGCACCTGTATCAACACCAGTTGGTACCACCAAGAGGGATAAGAAAAAATGGAAGAAGGTGGACGACCGAAAAACTTCCAGGGCGCTTCCACCTATGCTTTGTGTGGAGTCATTGGCCACCCTACCAACATCTGCCCCAAGTTAGACGAGTTACAAAATCTTCTGCATGCCCCAAAAATGACCGTGACCTAAACTCCACCAATTAGAGAAAAGGTCGCAACAATGCATAAAAAAGCATTGTGTACCAACCATGCATGTGCCATATAAGTGAAATACGGGCATTACACTCATCATTTCCCCGAAATCCCTCAATACCAAGATGCATTACGTACACCCATACAAACCAATTATGAGGATCCACAAGTATTGGCCACGTAGCTAGTTAATGATAGATCCAAAACAATCCTTTATGTACGAGAAGAACCATCTCCATGCTCATACCCCTCTCAACCAACCTCTCATAATACAAGAAGGAAAACATAGTCCATACCTCCTACCCTGTTATGTGCCTTTTGCGATGAAACAAACCATTTTATTACCCAGTACCCCGAATTACAGGAATTCAACCGATGGTATCTGGTCAATATAGTTCCCCAAACAAAGATATCCAGGCATACATGCAATACTTTCCAAATTTGTGCAGGAAACCGTCATGTGTGACACTGCCATCATCTTGCCTGATTCCAGTCTATGTTATATTTCATGCACCTATTCATCGCTAAAAAAATTATTTATTTGATCAGACATTGAATCATCGGATAGCACCACACCAAAATGGGATGAAGCATCTAGGTCCATATTATGTGTGTTTGAGGAAAAACGGTCATCGGCAGTTCAACTAGTCTCCTCTCACCATCACCGATCTAGACCAAGAAAAAAGATAAAATGCCCTCAAGCTTCCAGGTCAAAACCACCCCTTGCATGTGCCCTATGCAATAGAACCAACCACATGGTGAATTAATTCCAGGAATTAAGTAATTTTAAATACATATTCACTTAGTGTTATAGATTCCTCATATCCATCTCTCAAATCAAGAGAAACTAACATGTTGGTATTGTTGCATCTGCTCTCAATCACATCATACGAGGAACTGTAATACCTTCCACATTTTAGAGAAGTCAGAGAAACGTTGAGACAAACCCACGTTAGGAAGTCACATCACCCTAATACTAATATACAGAGGTGGAAAGCACCACAGGATGCCTCATCTCATGACATTAATCATATGTCGTCATCTTACACTATGAGCAGTACTGACTCACACACTATATATTCGGTTAGTATCAGCCCTGCGTGAAAAATTTTCACGAGTAAATCTCATAGTACAGAAGCATGTCATATGTTACAAACATTTAGACATCTTAAGATTTAGCGTCAACCTCCTCTTAGGGAAGAAATTTTTTCCCCTTATAAACCAACAAGGTCACAAGAAGTTCCTCCCACTCACTATAAACCCGACATTACGAAAATTCTTCCACCACCTAATGTTGACGACATGCAACATCACATACGATTAATTTCCTCATCCATAGGAACCATAATCTGTTTTGTTTTCTCATCATATTTTGGTGTCCAGTCCATCAAACCTACCACAACAGTGGTAACACCACTGACGGTGCAGACCCATCCCATCTACACATTCTCAACTTCTCTTAGTTCTACAACATCCACTACTGAATCATATTCTTGCTTTTCGACTAGCACTGCTAGGCCCAAACTCCCTCCTCATGGCCTCGCACAATCCAATTCAAAAAATATATAATATTTTTCACTCAGATGAAGATATTATAGAGGCCATGACGGAACCTGAATGTCCATGGGACACTATGCACCATTGTTCTTTTTTTCTACCTAAATAATAATTTGTGCCTACTAACACACCAACCCATGATATTTCTAACATATAATCTAAAGACTTAATACCATCAGGAAGATTATATTGGTTCAAAAATCCCATCCCGCCGCTTGACGCATTTGAGGAAGGGAACATGTCAAATATTTCACATAGAATTAAGGTAAATATTTCAAACAAACCTGGAAAATTTGAAGATATATCCCTTGGGGTAGCATGCTCTCCAGAAGAGGTTACCTCATACACAACCCTATTCCAAGAGTACAGGGATATTTTTGCATGGGATTACTCTAAGATGACAAGCATCAGTCCCACCCTTGTGGAACACCATATTTACATGTGTCCTGACGTCGATCATATCCGGCAGAAACATCATCAATTACATCCCTCTAAGGTGGAAGTAATCAAACAGGAAATAGATAAAATGTACAAATCTGGATTTATCTATCCTATCACTTACACGTCTTCAGTTTCTAACCATGTACCCGTCATGAAAAAATAGGGCACCATTCGCATTTGTACTGATTTCTGAGATTTGAACAAAACATGTCCCAAAGACAATTACCCTACGTCACTCATCAACCAAGTCATCGACGCGTGCATCGGTCATGAGATCCTATCCTTCATGGATGGGTTCTCTGGGTATAACTAGATCTAGATTCGCCATACGGATCAGTACAAAACCGCATTTAGAACCCCTTGGGGTACATTCCCATACCAAGTTATACCTTTTGGTCTTAAAAATGCTGGTACCACCTTCCAGCGGGCCATGATTACATCTTCCATGAATTGGCTCATCTTATCCTCGCCTATTTGGACAATATCACAATACCATCCAAGGAGTGTGCTAACCATTTGGAGGATCTCTGCCTGGTTTTTCAGAGACATCGAAAATATAACCTGCAGTTGAACCCCCTCAAGTGTGTTTTCTATGTGGACGTTGGAGGACTACTAGGATTTATAGTTTCCCAGCAAGGTATTAGAGTTTACCCTCTCAAAGTCCAGGCCATTAAGGAAAATCCACCTCTGATAACATTAAAGAAGTTACAAATCATGTAGGGTAAGGCCAACTTCTTACGACGCTTTTTCCCCGACTATGCTACTTGTGCGCGGGGCCTTCTATGCCTCCTTCGTTAGGATATTCCCTTCCAATGGGATGAACAGAAGAAAAAGAAAAAAGAAAAAAAAAAATTGAAGCTTTAAAAGATGCATTATCTCAAGCTCCTTTGATTAGCCCACCCAACCACAATAAGGAATATACCCTATACCTATCAGCATCAGATGTAGCCATCATTGGGGTGTTAGTCAAGGACAGACCAGATAACAAGGAACACGTAATTTATTATGTCATCAAGAACCTATTTGGGCCTACATTGAAGTATGAGCCAGAATAAAAAACCACCTTAGCCTTAATACATTTAGTACAAAAGCTTTGGCATTATATTATCCTTCGGACCACTATCGTAATAGCAACTATCAACCCCATGCGATATTTTCTCACTCGTCATATGATGAACCAAAAATATGCTCGATGGATAGTTATACTACAAGAGTTTTATCTACAGTTTACTTCTCCTAAAATAAAAAAGGCGCTCATACTCATCGATTTCATCACTGATATCCCAACAAAGACCCAAAGGTCTCCTATTAATGGTGCTCTCCCTAATGAACATCTATTCTTAGTATCAACGGTTGACCCCTGGTACGGTAATATCCTCCTCTTTTTATGAACTCAAAATTTCATACCTTAGCTCACTCGTGACAATCGGAGTTGCATACGCCATCAAGCCCCCTGTTACCTCCTTCTAGGAGATGTCCTTTATCAATGAGCCATCTACACTATCCTTCGTAGGTACCTCATTCACAAACAAGTTGAGTAGGTCTTAAATGATTTTCACACTGGAGCTTGTGCCAGTCACTTCTCAAGGATGGATACTCCTCATAAAATAATTTGTTTCATTTATTTCTGCCCCACCCTTTTTAACGACTACATCCAAACAGTCATAAGATGTGAGCGGTGCCAACGATACACTCATAAGGCTAGAGCCCCTCCGACTCCCCTACATCTAGTGATTGTCGCGGGCCCCTTCTGCAAATGGGGCATAGAATTCATGACCTACAACCCCCCATCATCCAGTAACCATAAGTACATTGTGGTTATCGTCAATTACTTCACCAAGTGGGCATAAGCCATGTCCATGTGTACTAACACCATAGAAACCACCGCACGATTTTTCTTTAACCATGTCATAACATGGTTCGGTGTTCCCAAATAATTTTTATCTAATCATGGGAAACATATCGAGAACGAAATATTCCAACAGTTATCCCAACACCTTGGTTTCTCTCACGATTTTGTGTCCCCATACTACCCTCAATCCAACGTCCAGGTAGAAGTTTTCAACAAAATTCTCAAAACAATATTGCAGTGTATGGTGAACAATCACAAAACCAATTGGCACCACATGTTGTTTTTGGCTATGTGGGAGTACCAAACAGAGGTTAAATCATAAAACGGGTTCACACCCTTTCAATTAGTCTATGGGTTTGAAGTTGTGCTTCCCATTGAGTGTGAGATTCCCACCTTGCACTCTACCATTGAACTTCTGACTGACACCAAACCTTTGGAGAAAATGTTGGTGCAACTGGAGCTTGTCAATGAAAGTCGATGAGAATATCTCCAGCATAACGAAGCACACAAAAATAGGTTAAAAGCCTCACTTGATCGCAACAACACCCTGCGAACATTCAACGAAGGCGAGTTAGTTCTATGCTATGATGTTTCCCAAGAAGCTTTAGGGCCTGGGAATTTTGAGACATTATGGAAGGGTCCATACATTATCAAACATTTCCTCCTCAAGGGGGCATACATCTTATCAGAGCCCGATGGGAATTGCCTAAAAAATATTGTCAATGGACTCTACCTCAAAACATTTCACCCATGAGAATGCTCAAGATGCCCTAGAATGTACATCTATGCACCATGAATTATTTTTATGATGATCATCTCATCATGGATCCACTTTGAATTCACTCTCTCATTGTGTGTCGTGGATGGATCGTCCACTCGTATATTATTATGAATTTGCTGATGGTGCCTCTCGATGGTCACAAAACCTCGTTGCAACATCCTAGACCATATATTGTCCTAACTGGGCACCCTGTCTAAAAAATGGACTGTGTATTAGGTCAGACACCAATAATCAAGCCGAATATGACACCTTCATAGGCCTCTTGGTCGACACCTCCCTCCTAGGTATCTAGCATCTACATGGATTCCTTGATTTCCAGCTCGTTATATCACAATTGAATAAAACCTTTCAGGTTCGTGATCCATGCCTTTTTCAGAAGTATCTGCATGCACAAAGGTTAGCTTGAAGTTTTTATCATATCACATTTACACACATACCAAGGGATCAAAATCACATAGTTGGTCGCATATCTAATCAAGTCCAAGACTGGAATGTATCACATATATACCATCAGACATAAACCACAGTTATAACATCCATCACATATAGGAACACATACGTCGCATGTATAAGAATATATACAAAACACATCATGAGAGCCGCCAAAAAATTATATCTCATATATACATATCAAAATATATATTTGAGTACAAAAAATATATGTACATTTGTTACATCAAAGCTAGGTAAAATAAGTCCTTAAAAGAAAGGGAGCATCCTGATAATGGTTTCTTGCCTTGGTACATACATCAAATTATATCTAGGGTTTGGCCCTTGCCCCCCTCTCCTGAGGTCCAACCACCTCATCAGGTGCCAAAATAAAACTGGTCGAGGCCACTGCCATCGTAATGCGCCGAAGAACTGGTCGGCATTCCCGCTCATGCGATGTCACCATCTCCACCACCACCTCTCCTTGTCCTGCCCTAGGCATCCTCATAATATCATAGTTGCATCGCTAAAGTCATTGATTGGGCCTCCACTGCCTCAAAGCGCTCCCGCGGTCTCACAATCTCCCTGGTAAATGAGGAGCTGGACCCATCCCTAAAGGGACCACCAATATCAATCCTCCAGTGTTGCGCTAGCCTCTTAGGCCCCGTAGCCTCCCAAGCATCCCTACATCGTTGTGGTACAACTGGAGCACCAGCCACTCCCATACTAGGTAGGCTAATGGTCGTCCCTAGGCCCCACATATAAAAGCACAAATACATGATATCATTATCATACAAAATATACATCATAAATATACATGTCAAAAATCATATAATCAGAAACCACAAATCACATACATGTTGAACCTCAAGCATCACCATGAGGGAACCCCATATCTGGATCATCGTAAAGTTCACTCCATGGTACAGGTACTCAAGAATCATCTGAGGGTTGGACCTAAATCAACCCTACACCTTTGCATTCCAGGAATGGGCCGCTACACCACCACCAGCCTGCGGCATCACAGGCACCCACCACCTCATCCATGGGTCTCCAGCATGACCTGGGGGTACTGCTAGAAAAGGTTGTAACATCACAACTTTCTCATACATGATGCTACATAGAATGTTGGCATAACAGAAGCTCTGAGTCCCTCCCTGCCAAACCTTTTTCAACTAGGATGCCATCCATTTATACACATACCCAACCCAGTTCAAAAAATGTCCCACCTACAGCCTTTGTTGTACTATAATCTGGGGCCTCAATACCCAGTGCGGGGACTCCGACCCTGCCATACGCACAATCATCACCAACGCAACTCGCTTAGTGAGATCCAAGATACAACGCACCCTGATACACCCCTCATCAATGGGGTTTTGCCCACAATGGTCCTCTGCTTATGCCCATATCTAAATATCTACCTGCCCAACCGGAGGGGGATGTGACAAAACCTCTCCATGAGGTATCAACCCGAACACAAAGTAAACATCTACCACAAGATTCATCAGTAGATCGATCCCCATTATTGCGAATATCTATTGATATGTGTCCCAATAACATACCAAAAATCGCAGGAACACATCCTGCGACCTCAAAATAGGATTCTGAAGGAACTTCAGTAACCCCACCCTGCTAGTGTCCTGCTAGCTACAACAGCTCCCGCAATAATTATATGCAAGGGCTCCCAATATTTCTCCTTCCATAGCATGCCCATACAGCCATGCCAAAAATAAAAATTTTAATCCATCATGCTACTTTTTCCATTACAAATGCACGTGTCGTGCGTCGACCAAGAAAAAATACATGGTGGCACCCATCTTGGGACCGTGTGTATGTTCTAGTTACAAGCATGCAGACAGTGCGAGGTAGGGAGATTGAGTCATGGCATCGCCATTCTAGCTACATTGCAACTTTCCGCCTTTCAACTGCATTTACCGTGTGATTTTCTGCCTGATTCCTACGGCTTTGTTGCATGTTTCTAAGGATTACATGCGGTGACCATTTGGTTGAACCAAAATTGCCCGCACCTTCGAGGATTTTCCACTCTAAAAAGGTCATACAGGGTACTCCTGTATGGCCTACCTAACTTAAGACTACCAAATTGACAAAGGTTAGGTTTCATGTTCTCACTTGTCTCTCCCTGCATGCTTCCCAGGTACTCACGCTGACTACAATGGAAAGAAACAACTCATGGAACATCTCTAGCTGCCCGAAATAGTAAGTGAAAATGAGGTGCAATAGGTCCCATTTTTCCCTGTATATCTCCCTTTTCGACATATTCTCAAGCCTAGTATAGGAGCTCAGGACCTTTGTTTTCAGAAGCATTAGAGACACAAGGATCAAAACCACATCATCTTCATCATGGTACCCTATGTTCAGTTTGTTTCCCAAACTCACTTTTGGGACCGCCACACACCCAGAATATCACTTCAGGTGTGCCTTCTCTTATTTTTCAATTCATCTTGCTCAGCTGATTTCATATTATTCATATGTTAAAAAAATATTTTCTCACTTGGGTATTGGTCATTAAAATTACAAGTACACCATGAACTCCCTATCACGATAAAAATCTCGGTGGCCAAGTGACAGAGAAGGTATCATTCACCACTCAACATGATAGAATTCCTACAAATCTTTTCATATCCTAACATAATTTTCATTGAAATGCACCATAGGTTCCATCCTCTCGACCACATTTACCACCACCTCACTTTCCATGTGGTAAACGTCCACCCCGCTCGATAGAGCCTTCCTACTCATGGATCACCTCACGTTATAGAATCCCACATACTATTGGGATCCATGACCATCTACTGAGGACCGGGAACCACTTCACTTGCATGCCTTGAATATCAACCTCATTATTCTTCACTCGTTTGTTACCAACCCCAGTCTCGATCCACACCTTTTGTTTTGCAACGGATTAAGAAGGACACACTATTTTGTTCCACATTTGGCCTATCATCCTTCCATTCACATAGTCCATTTGTATCACTTAATCTGCCTCATCAACCCCACACCGAGACCAGCCAATGGGGCCCCCACCCTCAGAAAAAAACACCATCCCTACATCATTATGTTGGTCAACATGTTTTTTTGGATACCCGTTTTTGTGTTTATACATCCAAACCACCTTTACATTCTTTTAGAAAGTGTACAAATATTTTTTTAGGAAAAAGGTTCCCACCCATATTTTCATGTCTTATACCTGGTGACAGTTTCTAGTCACCCTTGGTCGGAGCTCGCACATTATCCACTTACCCCCTTCACACCAGTCAGAACATACTCACACTTACCCTGGACATCCTACCAACTCCAGGGCCATCTGTTTAGTCAATTTAATGTCTTAAATTCCTACCATAAATTATCGACCGAGGTTAGTAATCTGATGAAGTGTGGTGCACTATATATGCTTAGATTCCCTTCTTTCTTAATTTTTTGTGTAGTTTTATATATTGTTTTTGGGGGTTTGTATTTTATGCCTAATTTTAAAGACTAAAATTGATCTAAGGAATGAAATCTTGAATGCTAAGAAATAACTAAATCTGAAAGAAATTTAATGATGACAAACTTTATCTTTAAGAAGGAAGGAAGGAAATGTTATTTTTACTCTAAGAAAAGAAATTAATTTACAAATTACTCTTAATAAAATGCATGAAATGTAAAATCTAAAAGGAAGGAAATGTTAATTAACTAATCTATTTTGCATAAAAATAAATCAATCTTTGGGTGATTAAATATAAGCTATGTTAGACTATTTTACGCCGACAAAACATCTATATAAAATGTCTAATTAAACTTATTATGCATTTAAACAAAGCATCATTCTAAATTCTATTGAATTCTATTGATCTCTTAATTATGTTTTATCTATCAACATAAAAAAAATAAAACCATATTCTACCTTATCAATTGAGAACATTAATTCTATGAAAACAAAGCATCTGATCTAGTTTTAAATTTGTCTAAGAATGATCAAATTATAATTCTAATATAACTTTGTTCTAGTTTTAAATCTATCTAAGAATGATCAAATTATAATTCTAATCTAACTCTGTTCTACATCCCATGGAAATGAAAGCATCAAATCTATCACTACGAAATTGAATTGAATGTGCTAATTGAATTCAAATTTAACTAAGGCAAGCAAATAATGATAAAGTATCTATTGCGCAAAATGAAATGTCTAATCTAAATCCTATGGTTGCTATGTAATCAAATTTCAGAACGATTTCAATTGAATGCTGACAGAGTCACAATAATGAAACAATTCAGGAGAGCACAAGATATAACAATCAATTGTGTGTAAATGTATACAACTAATTCAGAAAATGTTTAGAAACTAATTGACATGGAATTAAACTATGAAATGATGAGAATTTAAACTACGAAATGACGAGAAATTAAACTACAAAATGACGATAAATTAAACTATGAAATGCCGAGAAATTAAACTACAGAATGACTATAAAAACCTCATTTCTATGCAGGGGCCCTCTGCAACAGAACGAGTGTAAATCTACTTAAGCTATATGTGCATCAATGGTCTGGAACTGGTCTTAATCATTAACAAACAGAGTCTAAAAATGTATCACAATATTATCACAAAATCTAGCTTATTCCTGGTTTCAACACACCGGTATTTATACAAAGTTTTTAAATTAACTATCTGAGATAATTTTGCCTATGGAAAGTAAAATAAAGCTAAGACTAGAAGTCTAATCAAAAGAAAAGTCTTTATGGCTCTTTCCCGATTTTCTACATAAGAGAAAATCGAGAATATTTGGCCACTGATCTTGTCCCTTATCTTGACTGATCTTTGACTGCAACTGTAGGCATAATCCTTCTTGAAATTGAACAGATAAGTAGGATATGATCCATATATGGACCATTTCAAAGCTACCTGTATGACTAGCTTCTTCATTTTCTTCTCAAAACCTTTCAAACAATAATGGTGGCTGCAAAAACAAAGGTTAGCTACAGAATTGCATGAATTTTGTAACTAATTACAAAAATTCATCTACATAATACGAAACATTATAATATAAAATATAGATCATCTAAATGCCTTCTCAGATGTAAAATATGTCAATTATCATTGATTGAGTTTATGGATTTTGTGAAAAGGAAGAAAAGATGGTGGAAAAAGATGTCAAAATGGGAATAATTTTGAGGTTCAACATACCCCCACTAAGAGACCATTACATGTCCTCATGCAATTTCCAAAATTGTGAGCCTTCACCTTTTATTGCATTTTTTCTGATACCTTTGCGAGTACATCCAGCTTCCTCTTATTTGCTTTCTTTTAGGTGATTTCCATTCTTGGTTTCTTCATCAGGAATTTTTACTTCAAACTGGTGACTTTTATGTTCTGGTAACCATTTCTTTTTTTCAGTTTCTTTTTATTTTTATATCATAGCCCCAAATGTAGAATAGTATTGTCACTTATGACCTTTTCTAAGTGGTTTTGTTCCTTCAGAGATTCATTTTCTTGCTTGATGTGCATGTTCAGTATCTCTAGATCATATATTTCTTGATTTAAAGAGTTTACTAGAGGTTATTGTAGACTACTAGGTTGCTCTTCAATGTTTGACTTCTCCTCTGCATGTATCTTTTCTAAGGACTCAATGTACTCATAAATTTCTTGTTGTGCTGGGTCAATTTCTGCGGTCCTTCTGCTTGGACTGTGTATAGGAGAGGCAGTAATAGGCGATGGTACTCGAGCCTCTTCATCTAAATCAATAAACTTTGCTTCTTGTGGGGATGTATTTTTCAAGGGTTTACGAAGTCTGGAACTTCTCCTTTGTTCTGGAGGACTTAAGATTTCTGATTTTATAACTTTTCCCTTTTCCTTTACATTACCTCTCTTTTTGTGACCACTCAGTTTTTTATTCTTCAGTAATTATGAAATGGTGATTTAAAATTTTTCTTGTTGTGTTTGAGGTGAGGATTTGTCTTCAATGCAGGTATAAACCTCTCTCCTCCTTCTTCTTTTGGTCTTATCATCCTTAGGTTGTTCTTGTGCTTCTTCTTGAAAATTATTCCTGATCAGGAAACTTTTCCAAGAGTCTCTTATACTCTTTAAAATAAATTCAATGAGTATCTTTATCAATCCATGATGAAACATGATATTCTCTATGGATTGGATTCTTTTCTGCATAGTTCCTGACATTTTCTTTAAGTTTTTCAATATGAATTATGGGAGGTTTGTTTCTCCATCCTCTAGGAAATTCATTAACATTAACAGCATGCTTCTCCATTTATTTTTAAGTTTCGTACTAGGAATTCCCTTCTTAAAAATAGTAGTGTCCATACCTGGATTTTTCAAAAAAATCTTCCACTATTCTCCATGAATTTCCCTATTCTTGAACCATCTTTCACCAGTTTTTGGAAGTTTTGTGGCTTCTTCTATGAAGGACTCTGTCACCGAAAACTTTATGTCCCCAATTTCCACCTTTGCCCCATCGAAGGCCCTTGCGAAGGATTTGGTGACCTCTTTGTGGAACCCATCGAACTTTTCTATCAAGTGGAGCCATCATACCTTCTGTAGCATTTCCTTCATATGTGGATAACCTTCCATGAATTTTCCTCCCACGGGCTTGGTTATTACTATTAAAACCATGTCTCTATTCTAAGTATTTTTCGCCTTCAAAATTGTTCCTCTTCAACCAAGTGAATTGAGGGTTTGGCTCTGAGTTAAGAATGTCAAAAGGAGATTGTAGAGACGTGTAGTTAAATAGGTAATAGGGCGAGGTTTTAGGAACGTGAGTAAGTGGGTTACGGTATGAGATATGATCGTTAATCATTAATGAATGAAATCGGTCTTAATCATTAAGGGGATATGATACGGATGAAGTGGAGAATTATGGATTTGTGGTGTGAATTGAGTACAATTAGTTTTAATGATGGAAATTTGAGGTGGCAACATATGATCATCTAAATTAAATACACTAATGTTTTTGAACCTTATTATTTAAACAAATTTTGTAACATACCTTGGAATTAACCTTTGTTGTTATTCTTTTTGTCTTGATTCCTCAGGTGTATTTTCAAAATGATCTTCAATTGGAGTCTTTAGTTGCTTCTGTTTAGTATGTCCTTCTTCAATAGGCTACAAAAGTGTATCAGAGCTGCAGAATGTGATGAAAACTGTAGATTATTCTGAGAGATGCAGAAATGTAGCAATTCTATAGCTAATTTTTTATTTCTTCTAAAAAACAAAGGGAACAAATAATTTGGGATTTTTAGAATGGGAGAAAATATAAGATGTCAGAAATGAGCTCTGATTTTCACCTTGTATTTTATGTATAAGGATGCCAATCATTGATTGGTTTTCATACTTATACAATTTTTTTTTGAATAATATATATATATATATATATATATATATATATATATATATATATATATATATATATATATATATATATATATATATATATATATATATATATATATATATATATATATATATATATATTATCTCTTCTTTTTTTTAGATATAAAAAGTAATAAGAAGACTAAGTTGGGGAAGAAGAAGGATTCTTCTTCACCAACTTCATATCATCATTGTTTTGAAATTTTTTGATAAATTCCTCCTTTTTAATTGGTTTATGATAGACCTTTAGTCGATATTCATTCACAAGAAGAGCTACCTTTTCTTAATCAATTGTCCTTATCCTAACTGCCCCATTGCCAAAGATTTTTTTGATCTCATAAGGCCCAAGCCAATGACTCTAAAATTTTCCTTGGAAGTATTTGAACTTTGAATCAAACAAAAGTGCCCAATCTACTGCTTGAAATTTTCTTTATTTTATGTATTCATCATGCCATCTGGACCTTTGTTGTTGAACTAGGTTGGTCTTTTGAACTGCATCTTGCCTGATCTCATCAAGCTCATTGAGTTGCTCCATTCTGTGCTTTTGGGCTTCTGAAAAATCAAGCCCCAATATGACAGTTGTTTTGAAGGTTTTGATCTGGATTTCTATTGGAAACAAGACTTGCTTCCCATAAACAAGTTCATAAGGAGTATGTCTTGTTGTATTCCTCCATGTAGTCTGGTAGGCCCATAAGGCTTCAGGAAGCCTTTCTGCCCAATCCTTCCTATGTAGATATACAGTCTTTGTGAGAATTGCTTCAATCACTTTATTGGTGGACTCCACTTGTCCATTTTCCTGTGGATGATATGGAGTAGAATTTCTATGTTTTATCTTATATTCCTCCACAATATTTTGCACCATCCTGGATGTAAACGGAGTTCCCTAATATGTCACAATTTCCCTTGGGACACCAAAACGAGTGAAAATATCCTGAAAAGGAAATTAAACTACATCATTTTCATTAGCAAAATAAAGTGCTTTAGACTCTACCCATTTAGTGACATAATCAGTGCAAACCAGAATATACCTCTTTTGTTTTGATGGTGGATTGATTGGTCCAACAAAATCCAGAGCCCATTTTTCAAAGGGTTCAATGAGTACCTAAGGTTGTAAGGGAATTTCATCTGTACAAACATGATTCCCCATTCTCTAACAGCTGTCACACCTTTTGACATACTCCTTGGCATCTTTAAAAACGGATGGCCAATAATATCCTAAATGAAGGATTTTATAAGTAGTCCTCTTATCAGCAAAGTGTCCACCACAAGGTTCATCGTGGCATGCCTTCAGGGTTTCAAGTATTTCATATTCTCATACACATCTTTTGATGATGAGATCTGGACCTGTCTTTTACAATTCATCATTTACCCATGAATATAATGCACTTGTTTGAATTATTTTTCTCTTTTCTCTAAGAAACAATTATGCTGGTAATGTTCCTGTAGCTGATTAGTTAGAAATGTCTACAAACCATGGATATTTAGTATATATTTCAAAAATATATTCATCAAGAAAAGTATCATTATTGTCATTTTCAATTCTAGACAAGAAGTCAGCAACTGTGTTTTGTTTTCCGGGTCAGTCTAGAATGGTGAAGTTAAATTCTTCCAGGAGTAATAACCATCTTGTGATTTTTCCATTATTGATAGATTTATTCATTAAATACCTAATTGCAGAATGATATCTGTGAATAAATGCTTCATATCCAGTGATGTATTTTTCAAAATTGTTAATAGCATGGACAACACCTAGAAACTATTTTTCAATAACAGTGTAATTTAACTCAACAGGAGTCAAATTTTTGCTTGTGTAGTAGATGGCATATGGGGTCAAATATTTTTGTCCTTAACATCTCCCAGAGCTGTATCTGAAGCATTTTTTGAGATATGAAAAGGTATTTTCCAATTTGGTCCTCTTAAGATGGGTGCCTCAGATATTTTTTCTTTTAAAGTTTCAAATGCCATTTGGCACTCGGGATTCCAACTAAATTCACAATCTTTGGTAAGCAATTTTAAAGAGTGGAGATGCAATTTTAGTGAATTTTCCTATAAATATTCTATAGTTCCCTGTAAAACCAAGAAAAATTTTAATATCCTTTTGACAATTTGGAATTGATAATTTGAAGATGACTTCAACTTTGGATGGGTCCACTTTAATTCCATCCCCTGAAATGTGGTGTCCTATAACAATTCCTTCATTAAACATCATAAAGCATTTTTCATGACTTAATGAAATATTTGCTTCTTTAAATTTTTAAGAACTTTTTTCCAAATTTTCAAGGGCCTCTTCAAAAGAATTTCCATAAATTGTAAAATCATCCATATACACTTCCATACAATCATGTATTAAATTAGAGAAAATTCCTAATAATGCTCTTTGGAATGTTGTATGTGCATTGCACAATCCAAAATGAAGTACTCGGTAAGAATAGGTTCCCCATGTATATGTGAATGTGGTTTTGTCTTGTTCTTCAGGTGCTACTTGAATTTTATTGTAACCACTAAAACCGTCCAAGAATGAGAAATATTTCTTCGCTGCTAATGTATCCAAAACTTAATCTATGAAAGGCAATGGAAAATTATCTTTTAGAGTAGCTTTATTCAATTCTATATAATCAATGCATACCCTCAATTTACCATTATTTTTAGGGACAATCACCAATGGAGAAACCCACTGACTGTCTGAAATTGGATAAATGAAGTTTACATTCAGCATTTTTTGCAATTATTCTTTCACAATTTCCCTAAGATTTGGATTCATCCGTCTTTGAAGTTATCTGATAGGCCTAGAGTTTTCCTCAATATAGATATTATGTATGCAAGTCTCGGGATTAATTCCTTTCATGTCAGTGTACTCCCATGCATATGCAAAAGAATGTTTTTGCAATGTTTTGATTAACTCTTCTTGTTGGAATTTTTCCAAGTTTTTGTTTATGTTTAAAGATTTTCTTGGAAATATTTCAACTACAGAGTTGCCAAATTCTTCCATAGAATATAAATACATCTATCTGGATGAAAAGTATTCAATATTACATTGTTCCTGAAAATTATGATCATCTTCACATTGTGAAGATGTTTCAAAATTTTCTATTGAATTTAAAATTTGACTTTCTTCACTAATATGAGAAATCGTAAAGAGAGGTTGTATATCATTGTCATCATCCATCCATTCTTCATTTTCTATTTCTATAATTGTTTTTGCTGGAGGATATAGAGTGAATTTCTTTATTGAATTACCATCAGAAATAAACATATCACTAGACCTACAACTAATGAAAGCATCAGTTGTAGCTAACCAAGGTCTTACTAGTATCAATGGATGTCCCCCTAGCTTGTTCTTGGGAGTTAATATCATAAAGTAAATTGGATATTCCCAAGAGTCTAAGGACACATAAAGGTCTTCTAATACACCATCTGGCTAGGTTACTAATCTATCTGCTAACTACAGTAATGTTGGTGTATATTGAAGGTTTGGAAGACTAAGTTATTCCATGGTTTGTTTGCTCATTATGTTTATGGTTGCTCCTTAGTCAATCAATATATTTGGAATCTCAATACTATTGATGTGTGTTTTTACAACTAGACCTACTGGATCCAAATGTTTTTGTATGGCTATTATTCCCATCATAATGCCTACAATTTTTCCTACTAACTGAATCCGTTTTACTTCTTTTATTTTTCTTCCTGATTTTTTTATACTCAAATCTCTTATTGTTTTATCAAGGATAGGAATCATCTTAATCGCTTGTAACAAAGGGATTTTGATACAGATATTTTTCAATTCATCTAGAAAATCATATTTAGGCAATAGAATTTGTTTTTCTACCCCTCTATCGATTTGTAATCTTTCAGCAAAAGGAGGGTTAGAAATAGATACTGACGGTTGCTCTATGATAGGAGTTGAGTTTATTGGATTTTCTTGTTTTTTATTTTGATAATTTTGATTATGTTGAAGGGATGTCCCTTCTCCAGAATTTTTATTTTGCTGTAGAGAAATTTCTTCATCAAGATCATCTTTTTCCTGAATAGCAACAGAGGGTTTTTTTCCTTTCTAATATCCTACCATATCTAAGTTGAACATTGTTAAGATCTAGTGGAGTAATCATATAAGTTGGAAAATTATGTCCTTCTATGTTATAAGCAGGTTGAGCATTTTTATTGTTCGGGTTTGGAAATGGCTGGGCAGGTAGTAGATTTGGCCTTTGTGGAAATGGTAATAAAATTTGTGGGTTATGATTTTTGAATTGAGGTTGTTGACTATGTTGTGGAAAATTTTGGGGAGGATAGTTTGGATAAGATTGTGGATATTGGTGATATTGAGAATATCTGCCATAAGTATTTTGCATTCCTTGTGTCCAAGGTTTAGGTTGGGACCAAGGTTTCTTCCATGGCATTGATGAATTCCAATTTTTTGGTGGGGGCTGAGTATATATTTGATAGTTAAAACTTTGAGTTTGTGGCCCTTGCCATGGTCTTCTAAAGACAAAACAAAGACGTTCTACTGGATGTGGAGCTATTTCTTCTTGGAAAACAACCTTAAGACCCGGTATAGAGGCACATTTTTTTGTTTCATGGTTTTCTGCACAAATAACACATGTCTCTATGACTTTTAAATCAAGAGGACATTCTCTTAAGGCATGTTTCTTTCTAAATATAGGACAGAAAATAGTAAAGGCATCAGTTTCATATTTATGCTTGTTTTGTAATTTCAGGGTGTCTATTAGTTCACTAATACTCCCTAAGATATATTTTTTAAATTCATTAAGCATATTTCCTATTTCTACCCTACTTACTATTCCATTTGTAGATTTATTCACTCTAGAGAGAATAGGATCTCTTGCATTTTTCCCAGTTCTTGATTTTCCTCTCGAAAGATGAATGCATAGTTTAGAAATTTCAGGTAATTGTAGTTGATTAGATGTCTCTCTTTCCCATCATATTAAGAATATCTATCCATTCATCTCTTATGGATTTTAATAAGAGAGTTTTTAAAGTATCTTGATCTAAATTTTCCAGTTTAGCTCTTTTTATATTGTAATTGAATCTCTCAATTAAGTCTTCCAATTTTTCATCCTCTCTTTGCATCATTTTAAATACTTCATCCTTTCACTTAATAGGTGTGCAATAATCCAAATACCTTTGTAAGAATTCACTTTTCATCTCATCCCATGACCTAATAGATTGTATTATCAAGCCCATGAACCATTTTAAAGTTGCACCCTTAAGTGTTGCAGGAAATAGCTTCAATTTTTTAGAGTCTTGTAAGTAGTCATATGATCTACATAAAACCTCAAATTCAATTAGAAATGTTTCAGGATCTTCGTTTCTTAATCCATGGAAATTGGGAAGGATGGAAGGTGAAATATTCTTCATTGTGTAATTTGTATCCTCATCAACTATAGGAAATACAACAGAGTTATGGTCCTCCCTATTTTCTCTTCTTCTATTCTCTTCACCTCTTCCTCTACCTTGTCCTCCACCTATTCTTCCTCCTCCTATTGATCTAAAATGGAACTATTTGGAATGTTATGCAAAGTATCCATTCTGATATAATTTAGTGTGCAAAGTGTTCTCCATGACTTGCAAGTTAAACAAAGTAGTTTTAGTTTGTTTCTGAGTTTTATGTGTGAGGATTTGTTAATTAAATATATTGTTTAACATATCACAACATAAATACACAACAAGAAAATTCACCATCACATAACACAACAAATTTTTGAGGCAGTTCACCCCTCTTGGGCTACATCTTCTGGTCCAAGGCTCCCCAATGGCATGTCCTTACTCTATTAATTTTCTCAAAATAGTTACATAGGTAAAAATATGTCTCAATATGCAAAACCAACTGTAAATTTAGCTTCAGAAGATAGAAAATAGCTAGAAATGGCTTTTGTTTCACCTTAAACAGTGAAATACAACCCAGTACAGTGCCTTCTCCATGATGGCCCTAATGGCTCCTTCATCTTACCCGAAGAAAAAGCTACTATAGATCACCTCTGTTCACTCTAAAACCTATTCCAAACTCTTCATAATGCTAAAGAAACACAAAATTGACTAAAATTTCATCTTGTTTGGTCGAAAATTGACAGAGTTATGACTTCTGCAAGAAGAAATGCCCAATGTCCCCCAAAATCCCCACTAAAAATGGGGGAACTCTAGTTAAACTTGAAAAAAAGGCGGAAAGGCCTGAAATGGTGGAACCTGCCCCAAATCTAGTGGAACCACTAGCTATTAAATTTAATGTCGGGGGTGGCAGGTCACATGGACCACCACCCTAGCTGTCGTCGGAACCGCAGTTATCCAACCCAACCGCGACATTTACTGTGGCACTTCGGCATGTTCATATGCGATAATTCCACAGACAGTTAACCTTTTTCTGATAATCTTGAAGAAGCGTGCCCCTGGTCACAGTTGCTAGTCACATGAAGATGGGGCTAGCTCTGAGGGCTATCCCCCTTAACTTTTACCGTCGGTTCAAAAAGTTTAAGCCCATGGTTCTTAGCATGCGGTCACGTCACGACAAGGGTTGGCTCTAAGGGGCTAGCCCCCAAACCTTTCTCAGCCCAAACATAAGCTGACCTAACTCTTCATTTACTCCTCCCGACTCGTTTAAAAAAAACGCCTGTAGCGTGTCGATCGGGTCCCTCTGCCCGTGTTGTCGGGTCGAGGGTTCAACTCCCATGAACTATAAAATTCTGCAAAGTCTTCAAACCTTTGGCCTAGGGCCATGTGGTACCCTCTGAGAATTCCACATGGCACCCTCTGATAGGCCCTCATAACCTTAAAAAAAATGAACTTGCCCTCTTATTTTTTATATAAAAATTGGCATAGTCAACTTAAGTCAAAAAGTATTGTTTTGGAGTTCACTAGACGATTTCAAACCTCAGTAAATTTCATATACAACCTCAGTTTTGAGAACCGTTCATGGTGCCAGAATTGTAGCGACGAAACCTTTCCGGTTGTTCAGATTGCAACCATTTCTAAGCACTTCCATTTTTTAGCAATTTTCTTAACTTGGACATGATCTCCTGATCACACCTCCCCAATGGGAAGCTTTTGTACCCCAAAATCTCTCTGGACTATAGAAACTGAAGATGAGGAGACTGATTCTCCACTCTTCCAACCTTGATCCACTGAAATCTCCCTGATTTCATTAAATTGAGCTTCTCATAAAAAGACAAATTCTTCCTTGAATATGTTGACCGACTGTTGCTAACCTTGATTGTGTCATGTTGCAAATTTTTGAAACTTGCAGAACAGCAACTGAAATTTGTAGAAAACATATTTTTCCTACAATGTTCTACCTTTAAAGGAAAATGAAAATAATATTCACCTTGCCAACTGTCCTCATGGCGATTTTTTGTCGAATGAGCCATGTACTTGTGTCGATTCTCGACCAAGTTTTCTCGCCATAGTATTCTGCCATTCTGAAACTAGCAATGATCATTGCTGAACTTTGTGCCCTCTTTGCTTGCATGCTTCACCCTCTCTTGGATATTTGCACCACTTTGCACCGACACTCTGTTTTCTGCACCGATCAACACCAAAGACATTTGCTGCAACTTCTTGTCATCTTCTTCCAAAGACGACCTGCTTTCAGACTGAAACATCTCATCATTTACATCAGCAATAACATGAAAAGGATTATGTACAAATTATTTTTGCTTAATCATCAACAAATTCAAATTTTGACTTGCATTGACAAGCCTTTTCAACTTCCCTGCATTCACTAAAGAAGATTCTAGCTTTTTCCGATGTGCTCTCACAAAAAACTCCTTGCCATCCTTAAATAAACGGTACTTGTTCTCATAGCGATGGAAGATCACTTTCTAGTCATATAAGTAAGGATTGACCAACACCACACCTGTAATGTCAAGTTGTACCACATCTAATTCAACCATGTCAATATAATGAGCTGTTATAGCGAAGCGCAACATGCACTTCCTTGAAACTTGTAAATTTGCATCCTTGCAAATCCAACTAAGAGGATAAGGTTTAGGATGTGGAATGGTTTCAAGATTCAGCTTCGTGACTAAGGCTTTTGATATGAGGTTTGCTTGTGACCCACTGTCAAATAGTGTGTCTATCTTTGTGTGTTTTGAAATGATCCTCACCTGAAACAACTCAATCCTCCTCTCCTCATTTGGAGCTTCTATGTGATAGTTTGAAATGCTAGAACTGGGATTTGTTTCATTTACAATCTCTTTCCCCTTTATGTTCTTTAGTGCCATAGCTATGCTTTTAGTTTCATCTTCTGATTCAGACCCTAAGTCTTATTCAGCTATTGCAACCATCTTGCCTTTCTCTTTGGCCTTATCTTTGGTTTTGAATTTTTCTGGTTTCAACTCTGGATGAAGTTTCCAGCAATGGTCTTCATCATGGCTTGTTTTGGAACAGTTTTTACAAAATAATTTTCTCTTCTCTTTCCTATATTTTGCATTTCTCTTTCTCCCTTTTCCTTTAAATTCACTATCCTCATTCCCATCAAAAGATTGTTTACCTCTAGCCTCTAAATGTGTGGCTTGGACACAAACCTCGTCTAGACTATTAGGATTGAACATAAGGATAGTATGTATAAGATAGCTGTGTAAACCACCTATATATTTCAGCAAATTTTCTTGGCTATGCAAATAAATTCCTAGTAAAAGAGCTCTTCTCCTAAACTCTTGGGTGTAATCTTGAACATTTTGTCCCTTAAGTTGTCTAAAACTTTACCAATTCATAATAGCCTTTTGTAAATGAGCTAATTGATAAAATTGCTTTTTAATTACAGAAATAAAATCAACCCATGAAAAAGTGATCTTACCATGTTTTCTAATCTTATCCTTGGTTTGGGCTTCCCACCATACCAATGCTGCACCATCCATTCTCAAAGAGGTTAACTGAATCTTGGTGTCGTTATCATGAAGGTTATGTATCCTCAAGTAAACCTCAAACTTCCTTATCCAATTGTCAAGTTTTTCTGCATTGACTTCACCATTAAACATAGGCAACTCAAACTTAACATAAAGCTTTAAAAATGAACTTTTACCAATGTTCGTGGACTTGTGAGATTGGTTCACTGAAGTTGAGGATGACGATGTAGAGGAAGAGGATGAGATGGGGATGGTGGATCACCATTTCCTCCATGTCCTTTCTTTGAATTTTCATCACTTTTCTTTCCTCCTGAAGAACCCTGTCCTTCTTTGTGATGTCTAGACCCTTCTCCTTCAAGCCTTTCATTCCTTTCTTGGTAGAGTATCCTCACCATCTCAATCATGTCTAGGAATGACTTTCGGAACACCCATTCTTCTTCTTTGGGATCAATGTCTTCAGGAACTTCCCTTCTCTTGAAGACATGCTTAAGACTTCTTCTGTGGCTCTTGGAGGTGAAATAGAAGGTGGATTTAATGGCACTCTGGCCCTCCTTGGTTGAGGATTACTTTGAGCTCTAACCAATTATCCTTCTCCTCTCTTGAGCTTAAGCCTAGTAAGCATCAAAACTTGCAAACAGTCAACTATATCTTTGCACAAGAACAAATGCACAGTAAAACTCTAGCTCTGATACCAAATTGATTTGAAATGGAACTATTTTTAATGTTATGCAAAGTATACATTCTGATATAATTTAGTGTGCAAAGTGTTCTCCATGACTTGCAGGTTAAACAAAGTAGTTTTGGTTTGTTTCTGAGTTTTATGTGTGAGGATTTGTTAATTAAATTTATTGTTTAACATATCACAGCAGAAATACACAGCAAGAAATTCACCATCACATAACATAGCAAATTGTTAAGGCAGTTCACCCCTCCTGGGCTACATCTGTCGGTCCAAGGCTCCCCAATGTCATGTACTTGCTCTATTAATTTGCTCAAAATGGTTACACAGGTAAAAATATGCCTCACTAGGCAAAACCAACTGTAAATTTAGATTCAGAAGATAGAAAATAGCTAGAAATGGCTTTTTTTTCACCTTAAACAGTAAAATACAACCCAATACAGTGCCTCCTCCATGATGGCCCTGATGACTCCTTCATCTTCCCTAAAGAAAAATATGTTTTAGATCACCTCTTTTCACTCTAAAACATGTTCCAAACTCTTCATAATGCTAAAGAAACCCAAAATTGACTAAAATTTCATCTTGTTTGGTCGAAAATTGAGAGAGTTATGACTTATGCAAGAAGAAATGCCCAATGTCCCCCAAAAACCCCACTAAAAATGGGGGAACTCCAGTTAAACTCGACAAAAAGGCGGAAAGGCCTGAAATGGTTGAACCCGCCCTAAATTTGGTGGAACTAATGGCTATTAAATTTAATGTTGGGGGTAGCAGGTCACATGGACCGCCACCCTAGCCTTCGTTGGAACCGCGGTTATCCAACCCCACCGTAGCATTTACTATGGCACTTCGATGTGTTCACATGCGAGAATTCCGCATACAGTTAACCGTTTTCGGATAAGTTTGAAGAAACGCGCCCCTAGTCACAGTTGCAGGTCGCATGAATATGGGGCTAGCTCTGAGGGCTAGCCCCCTTAACTCTTACCGCTGGTTCGAAAAGTTTAAGCCTGCGGTTCTTAGCATACAGTCACGTTGCGACAAGGGTTGGCCCTGAGGGGGTGGCCCCCAAACCTTTCTCTGCCCAAACGTAAGCCGACCCGACTCTTTGTTTACTCCGCCCGACTCATTTAACAAAAATTCCTATAGCGTTCCAGTCGGGTCCCTCTGCTCGTGTTGTCGAGTCGGGGGTTCAACTCCCGTGAACTATAAAATTTTGCACAGTCTTCAAACCTTCGGCCTGGGGCCATGTGGCAGCCTCCAGGTAGGCCATGTGGCACCCTCTGATAGGCCCTCATAACCCCCTCTTATTCTTTTTTATAAAAATTGGCATAGTCAACTTAAGTCAAAAAGTCATGTTTTGGAGTTCACTAGACGATTTCAAACCTCAGTAAATTTCACATACGACCTCGGCTTTGAGAACCGTTCACGGCACCAGAATTGCAGTGATGAGACCTTTCCAATCGTTCATATTGCAGCCATTTATGAGCACTTCCATTTTTTAGCAATTTTTTTAACTTGGACATGATCTCCTGATCACCTATTCTAAAGGATTCTCCATTCAGAACTTCTCCTTCTCCGACCATTGTAGATTCCTCAGAACTAATGTGGGTTATAACTGTAGAGTTATTTGTTCTTCCTCTGGTTCTTCTATAAATGGGATGTTGAAGAAAGTTTCTTCTTCTTCCTCACTAGGTATTTCTAACTCTTGAGCTAGAATCTGTTATCATGTAGAGGTGAAAAAGGTTACTCCTTTTGTTGGAGATCTAGGATCTTCCTCTTCTAAGACTGCCTCAATAGATGAAGTTGGAGAGTCTCCTGGTTGGATTTTTGACCTTAATACTTTAGGGAGTCTATGTCTTGTTGTGAAAAATGGAATATGAGTTTGAGATGGTGGTGTGGCACTTCGTGGTCTTGGTGGAGTGAGTGGTGTTGTTGGAATCAGACTTCTACCTCTAGCTATAAATCTACCCCTAGAGTCTCTTTCTCTATGCATAACATTTTTTTTTTTTATATGTAAGAAATAAGGCTTCCTAATTACACTTCCCCAGAAATGGCGCCAAAATGTTTAGTCAATTTAATGTCTTAAATTGCTACCATAAATTATCGACCGAGGTTAGTAATCTGATGAAGTGTGGTGCACTATATACGCTTAGATGCCCTTCTTTCTTACTTCGTTGTGTAGTTCTATATATTGTTTTTGGGGGTTTGTATTTTATTCCTAATGTTAAAAACTAAAATTGATCTAAGGAATGAAATCTAAGCCTTTAAATGAAATCTTGAATGCTAGGAAATAACTAAATCTCAAAGAAATTTAATGATGAAAGACTTAACCTTTAAGAACGAAGAAAAGGAAATGTTATTTTTACTCTAAGAAAATAAAATGATTTACAAATTACTCTTAATAAAATGAACGAAATATAAAATATAAAATAAGGAAGAAAAGGAAATGTTAATTAACTAATCTATTTTGCACAAAAATAAATCAATCTTTGGGTGATTAAATCTAAGCTATGTTAGACTATCCTATGCTGGAAAAACATCTATAGAAAACATCTAATTGAACTAATTTTGCATTTAAACAAAGCATCATTCTAAATTATATTTAATTCTATTGATATTTTAATTATGTTTTATCTATCAACATAACAAAAATAAAACCATATTCTACCTTATCAATTGAGAACATTAATTTTATGAAAACAGAGCATCTGATCTAGTTTTAAATTTGTCTAAGGATGATCAAATTATAATTATAATCTAACTCTGTTTTAGTTTTAAATCTATCTAAGAATGATGAAATTACAATTCTAATGTAGCTCTATTCTACATTCCATGGAAATGAAAGCTTCAAATCTATCACTATGAAATTTAAATGACTGTGTTAATTGAATCCAAATTTAACTAAGGCAAGCAAAGAATGACAGAGTATCTATTGCGTAAAACGAAATGTCTAATCTAAATCCTATGGTTGCTGCATAATCAAATGCCAAAATGATTTCAATTGAATGCTGACAGAGTCACAATAATGAAACAATTTAGAAGAGCATAAGATATAACAATAAACTATGCGTAAATGTAAACAATTGATTCAGAAAACATTTAGAAACTAATTGACATGGAATTAAACTATGAAATGACGAGAATTTAAACTATGAAATGAAGAGAAAATTATGCTTTTACCGGGTAAAAATAAATATTTATAAATAAAGTGCTTGATAAAAAGTTATCAGATACCAAATTATTGAATCCATTGATTCGATTTAATTGTTATATGAACAATGGAAATTGAGTGCGGAGATGATAAATGAACGATATTTAAAACCATAAGAGAATCTCGCACTGAATTTTTTTTAAGGGACACATGTTGCTTCTCTGTGGGTGTGGGATTTGAATGGTGTTTTATACATCGGCCCAAATAAAAATCCACAACACATATTCATCATTGATCTCCAAATTCCCGTGATGTGGACCATGTAATACAATATGGAACTTTGGCCTTTGGCACTTTGAACTATCCCACATGCAATATAGTAAAAGACGTGTCGTTATCTAAATATCCCGGCTCTTGGATGTTATCTTGATGTGTAGTGCATATATATACACACTCCAATGTTGGGTGCCTTGTGTTGGTTGTTATTCACATCTGACATGTGATGCTTCGTATGTGTTGGAGTAAAACTATTTTGACTTGGAGATTGAGTCTAAGAACCCAATAATTTTTATAAAAATAACTATAACCATGTATATTAACCCAATGTATAACAATAGCCATAAAAAATTTTGACCCCAATTATATATTTTTTGAAAATATTTATAAAAAAAATAATATGTGATAACAAACCCTTAAACCCTTAAGCCCTAATTCGTTAACCCATAAACCCTTAATCCCTAATCCCTTAACACAAAAACCTTAAATACTTTACACCTTGTGCACATTCCCTATAAATATTATCACTCCTAATTCATTGTAACACCCTCACCCCATATTTACCCACTTTACCCTGATCACTAGGGTAAACATGTAGATGACAGTTACTATGTGAGACTCAATTACCAAGATGCACTTATGGAAAATTGGGTCCATATGTCCAAAACTGACTGCAACCATCCAGTGACACATGATCACATTATTATCATCCCAACCTGATCCAACATTATTTCTTTCCAGTTTCGTCTCCTTAGATTTAACAGAACTTTCTACTTTTGGTATTTTTCTTGAGTTCTAAACTTCTGAGGTCGTTTTGAGGGCATAAATGAAATTTTCAAGGAAAATGAAGAGAGAATAAAAGTGAAAGAAAAATTTACCTCTTTGTTTCGGCCTCCTCATGGAGATATTCGGAATGAGGTATTATGATAGTCAAACAGAAATCATATGCCAAATTTATGACCCCGGGAAGTTGGAGATCTAAATTACTCATTTATAGAAACACTTTGTGTATAGAGTACCTGTAGGTTATAAATACATATATGTTCATTAATTCAGTAATCTCACCAGATAATCATAATTGGCACAATGACAAAGCTAAATATTCAATCTCAACTCAGAACTTGACCTAGACAGACCAGAACATACTAGGCATTTCATCAAACACATTGTGAACATGTTATCTATAGGTTATAAATGCATATATGAACATAGAGGCATGATTCTTATCTAAAAATCATCAATAAGGTCTAATTCCCTCTCACAATGGTTTCAATAACATTTATTAGGTCATGCATTCAATAACCATTCATTTACCGATCAAAACATGTTAAGAGCCATAACTAGAATCTATGATGAAATCATGATTATAACTAGAATAATAACAATGATAGAAAAACCATAAAAGCCACATAATAACTAGTATAAATACTCATGAAAAACAAGAGGAAAAGAATTCTTATTAACATATGCAAAAGCAAAACAAGTCAGGGACTTCCACATACCACCCGACCATAGATTGGGATGAACCAAGCCTCTCTTTCACCCAATCACCCTCGTGCTATATTCCAAGCATGAATGTGGGATCTCATGGAATAAACCAAGAAAAACCAAACTAGGGCTTCCAGAGGCAAAACCACTTCAATACTCAACCAGTGCTTCCACCTAAAAGTTGGGCAACACTAACCATCACCAGATCAATATCTACCCAAGTTTTCTAGGGCTCTAGAGTGTTTGTTCCATCCTAACTCCAGGACTAGTAACTCAACCCATAGTTGCCGCAGGGCTCCAGAGAGTTTGTCCAACTAAGGCTCCAGGAAGAGTAACTCAACCCACTAAGGGTTCCATAGCGTTTTTCCAACCAATGCTTCCAGGACTAGTAACTTAACCCACGTTGTTCCAGGGATTCCACAACGTTTGTCCAAACAAGGCTCTAGGAACTAATAACTCAACCCACAACCATAAGGAACATAAGCACCAATCCAAAAACAAATGAGAAAACCCACAACACAATGGTTATCCAAGAAATGGAAAGGCTACACAAAACCACTGTCAATCTAGGCAATCCTCCATGCTAATGGCAGATCATAACCAAATAACCACATGCATATACTATGCATGCCATAACTAGCAAGGAAATCATACATGCAACTTGGTACATGCAAGAAAACCTGTTGTAGCTGTTGATCCCGTTGTCCCCTTGCGCTTTCTTGCTTTTCCTTTGCCTTCTTTCTCCAAATCAAAAAGTATTACAAAATCCTCCAAGAGAGCTCCTATTAATTTTACTTAGGGCTATATTGTTCTTTTCTTTGATAATTGCATTTCTTCATTAACATATTACATTCACCCCATTATTCAGATTTACATCATTATTCAGCAACATATGCAATTATGTAGAAAGAACAATATCACCATAATCAATGCAGCAGGAACATAAAGGAACAATAGAAGAAAATTATTCACACATAGAGACACCAGGATTAGTCGGAGAAGAGGGAAAAACCCACAATGGGGAAAACCCTTCCAAATTCTGCTTATTATTATATTGCCATCAAATGATTCAGAAAAAGAGAGTATAATAATCCATATCTTCATCTATGCAACTATCCAACAAAATAAAAACAACATCCATGAAATGACCACAACAATGCTTATACTCAAAACCATGATTCTGAAGTCTGTAATGAACTGACATTGTCTGCGGTCAACTTATGAACACTACAGTCAATGAGAAAAAACTTCAGAAAATAGATATTTCATCTTTTAGGTCCTGGTTGCATGGAGGAGGAGTCATGTGAGCGATTATAGCTTCTTGGTCGCTCTCTATAGTACTATAAGCGAGTGACTATGGTCGTATTTTCCCTTATCTATCTCACAGACTCAGTCGCACCCTTCAATATGTTATGTGAGCGATTGTAGCTTCCCATTCGCTCTCTAAAACACTGTGAGTGAGTCACTATGACTTCTTTGTCGCTCTCTTAATATTGGCCTGCGTGCGACTGGGGTTTGAAACCAAGATTATGAAACCCTAACTCCCAGTTGCATGGATGGATGGTTGTCCGTGCAACTGGAAGGCTCTAGTCGCACAGATGAGCTTATGTGGGAGACATTGGAATCGAATCCTTTCTATGTCATGCATGTGACTATGGCTCAAAACCCTAAAACAAAGAAGCAAGGTTCATACCCTGTGATTTCACCTCAAAGCGAACATGTTCCTCCGCAGACGAGCCAAAGACATGTGCGAGCCAAAAAAACCAAGATAGAAGATTGTATCATGATGATGTCCAAATGAGGTAGAGATCACTTGTTTTTATAACTTTCCAATGGGGTCCAGTTTACTTTAGGGCCGACCTTGTCAAATAAGCATGTGGGTTTTTCTTCATAAATACATTTTCCCTTATCCGATTTGAGTGATATTGAGGTCGATTTTGCTCCTCTCAAAAATAGGAATTCAATGAAATCATTATCTCCATAAATTGAGCTATCCAAAGTGGAATTTTACCACAGTTTCATATTTTAACACTCCCTCTCAGCTAGGGAAAATTCTTCTTGTCAATATATAACCATTCATCAACATGCAACATGTCATCCTATCCATTCTCAAGTATATAATCATCACCTATCGACTGTGATTATCATAATTCATCTCTTGCTTATTCCTTCTTATCTCTTGATTGTCCTTGCTCATATGTTGAACATTCTCGAATCTAAAAGAAGAAGAATTTTTACATCGGAGGGGAGCTCAATCTACCACCCTCTGTCCATCGAGCTACTACCCAGAATCTCATTGGGGAGCTACACATCTACAACCCCATATCTAGCAATAAGATATCCAAACACATAGGGTATCACATCTCAACCCTAGAATCACATCAGGGAACTCATTCTCAACCCAAAACCTCATAGGGGATCAAATCTCAACCCTATAATACTTCTTGTTGATCTTCCCATCGATGACTCTAAGTAGTCATGTGGTAGAGCACCTGCATCACAAGTGACTTGGGTTGTACACCCCCAAGTGCACTCTTAACCCATTGGTCAAATGGGGAGCAATATTCCCAACAAGCCCTGCTTGTGGGCATGATGCCAACTGGGGTATTCTCAGATGATATAGGGAGCAACATCTCCAACCCTATGGGTAGATATGGGAGCAACATATCCAACCCTAGGGGTAACATATAGCGGTGATACCCTATTATACAGAGGTCCCTTAACCCTAGGAGACCAGTATCTCAATTACACACCCTGGGAACTCAAACAAGGGAGAAAAAGTTGGCTCAGTGTCCTCGAACAACGATGCTCTTTGTAAATCAACAACACCTCATCGTGCTCATATATGGTAATCATCATTTCTCAATAGCGATTGTCTCATGTTCATGCAGGTCATCAAATAAAATATCATATTAACACATAAAATATCATATATATCACAAAAAGTATACCATAATCATCCTCCCTCTCAAGGAGGTTCCAACCACAATCCTAAGCTTGTCTCTCATATCAACACTGACTCAATATATGAAGGTATCTCAATCCCAAATATATATGGGATTCTCTTCCAATCGGATCTCACCCGTTGTCATCACAATGTATCCATGTCATATTCAGAACTTTCTTAAACATCTCTTCGAAAAGCTTCTTCATTATACCTCATATCTATTCATGCTAGCAACATTATGTTCATCCTCGATCGTGTTTAAAGCTACAGACTTCTAATCCCAAAACATCTTGGCAGTTCTCATACTAAATTAGTGCTCATCAATAATAATCCCAAACATGATTAGTACATCCATGTGGAAACATATCATAGGTAGAATATCAAAGATAGATAATCCCATGAAAATACCTCGAAGGGTGCTTGTTGTCAACTCAAAGTGTATGAAGCATCTCAATCATGAATTCATTCAATTTATATTGTTGAACTCAACTTGGAAACTGACAATTGATTGAAGCATTATATATATATATATATATAATGCTTCAATCAATTGTCAGTTTCCAAGTTGAGTTCAACAATATCTCTTCACAAATTCTTGAAACTCAATCGAACTGTCCAAGGATTTACATTTCCACTTTCCAACACTTATTCAATAGCTTCACGATATATATTTTATTTCCCAACTTGCCATGATTCATTATTTCAAGCTTTAGAATCCACCTCCCTTTTACCTAGATCATTTGAGGCTCATTACATATCAATAATAGACCGCCAACATATCAAATCAAAATCATACCTTACAACACTCATAAAGTAGAGTTTTGGATCAACACATCATCTTGGCTTTACTAGATAAATGTCAATGTGTACATATATAATTATTTTTGTAATCATAACACTTTACCAAACCAAAATATTCAATCTTACACAAATCATTATTGTGCAACCAAATAAACTAAGTCATCTTATCGAAGTTGAGATGCCAGATAAGAATTAATATCAAAATCATCAATATCACAATATCAGATTCTTTAGACTAGGTGACAGGTAGAGCTCTCATCAAGTCATGACTTCATCTATTGTCATGCCAACAAGTTTCCATTTGTTTAACGAAACTTAATCAAGTCATCCTCGTGATTATAATAAGTCACTAGAAGCAAATGCATACACAAATAATAAGTCATGCAAGTTCCATCCATTGTGAGGTCACTTCACACTAAATCACAATTGTCAATACTTCAACCATTGTACTAAGAACAGTGAGATGAATACAAAACCATTATCGAATACCAATATAAGTCACTAAAAGTCAATATGCCCATATAGCATTGTTCTCAAGGAAAATCATCAGTCACCAAATCAAATTATTATTCATCAGGTCAAATCCCAAATTTGTTATCATAGTGAGATCTATAGTGCATAATATATCTCAATCATCAAGACAAAGTTCTAAGTCATTGTTAATCATCATGTCAAAACTCCACACACTAATCATCTATATTAGTCGAATCATGTCAAAATCTTATAGCACAAACTTCAATGGCTAAATTATAATGATATAACTATATGCATATCTAGGTCTCCTACAAACACAAGTTCAGTATTATTATAGTAAACATTCAAACTTCCCAGCTCATAAAAATTTATGTTGTGTGCTTCATGTCTGCAGGACTGACATCCTTCAAGTGAACATCTAATTTTATGGATAAAAGTTCATTTTTGTGTCCTTAAAGCATGGTCTCACCCATAGGCCTTCCTTTTTATGATTGGGAGACTACACATTACAGTCGCACCTATGATCCTGCTTCCGTGCGACTGAGGCTTAGTGCAAGGCAAAACTCTCTCCTTGAATCAGAACTTTGCTACAGATCAACAATGTCAAATATTTGACTATTCATGCCCATAAATAATATTTCAACAGTAAATAATATACATATAATGCCAATGATAATAGTATTAATTATCTTATGAATATATTCTCCCTCTGAATGAGAATCTACTTCAATCATCTTCATTCGAGTCATCAGCCTGTCTATAATATTTTCATGCATCAGCAAATCTGTTAGATCATCAATTCAAACAAATATCCATCATGGTCATAACATGCTAACATCAACTATCACATCATGACACCAATTTTTTTTTAAGGGTTATTGGCAAATAGCTAATAGGAGTATGCTTCAAGAAACATAATCACAATATTACTTTTTTGTCACATAACTCAGTCCATCAAGGCATTAAATTTTACCATATTCCATACATAAAAACATAACCATGGTCAAAAAATATCCTGAATATCATCATGGCTACCATGCTTTTCACAAGCAATATCAAGTTACCATATATTAGAATAAAGGTGCTAACCTTCTTCATAGGATCATGTTATCAAAAATGATAGATGTTAGCCAGCCATCAAGTATACCAATATATCAAATATCAACACTAAGTAGCTTCATAGAATCAATAAGTTCAAGATACTTGTTCAATACCAAGTGCACCATTTCATCATAAGAATCATGAATCCAGATCACTTTCATGAGCCATTTGTGAATGAGACATTCTCACCATACCTTAGGGCTTACCTTTCCATCCAATATTACAACTAAAACATAAGATTGAAACAATATACCATGCATACCTTGTAGTATTCAAATACTTGTGCACCTTCTTATTTTACATAGGTAGCTTGTAGCACTTTTTCATCTTTTCATCATGTTCCTCTTTACCTTTTCCAATGTTATTTATTCTCTTCCTGCACTAGCCATATTTCCTGCATATCAGATGATCCTTAAGAAGGACCTCCTTATCATATCTCATCAAGAAGTTATAAGCATCCAAATACTCAATTATATATGTAGAAAGCATAAGTAATAATCAAAACAATAATTAGATCTATAATTCTAAACAAAAGTAAATACATAGAGAAGCATCGAAAAGTATTAATATTCAATGAGAGATGATCATCTCCCTTTTGAGTCATCCTTCAAGAGCCATCACTATCCATTGTACATATAACAATGTTTCCTTCACTATTTCAACCAACTTTATCAACAACCAGGCCTACTAGAGACTATCCCATCTAGGGCTTCATCAAATATGTCACAAGTGCTTGAGCATCTTCACATTGACCATGCTAGAGTCTCTAGATTTAATATTTCAAATCATTTCCATAAAATAGGATTAATCTCAAAACCTATATATATTATTTTATCGCACTCCCTGTCGCATGCCCTCAGCTGTCAAACTTTTCCCTTAGTGTCGCAAAGTGATGAAAATTTTTCAAAGTGTTGACCATGAAAAATATGATCATAGCATCCCTGAAGACCTAAAAGAGAAATACCTTGAAGAAATTATGCAAAAATATTGTAACAAACCCTATTTGCAGGCCCAAAGTGGTCCCTATAGTTAAACCCTTGCACTTGTCACCTTCACCATGACATGTGTATAGCGCTGGAAACGTGGGAATTAATGTGAAAAATTGTGATGGTCCTCTTCAGGCAGGTTCTGCAAAAATGAAGCAGAACCTTCTCCTACTAGAAGCCTCGAGAACGGAGAGCTGGTAATAGTTGAATGAGGATTGGGTCGAAGGATCCCATTTCATGCCTTTGATCCTACTACAAAGTATCTTCCCCTTAATATGTGGACCTTATTGCCCCTTTTTTGGATCCCTAACCTCTCCTCTTTCCCTATAAATGAATGACATGCTTTCCCCAAATGGTTAATCAATGTTGGTTGCCATCCTTGTGCTCAGTTGTGCCTAAACAATGCCAAATTCTGAAGGACAAAAGAGTGCTTGAAGGTCTTGGAGAGGACTTGGAAACTCATCCGAAGGTGGCTTCCAACATCAGAGCTTAAATGTTTGTATGTTTCCCTTGTTTCTAATAGTAATACATTATACATTTTCCTTCCATTAATGTGTAAATTATTATGCATTTAGTGTGTTACTCTATGATATTTCACATAGTTTATGTTAGATTAAGTTATTGTATACATGTTTTCATTAATTTGGTTTGATCTTCCTTGCAAGTAAACATCCACAACAACGCTTAAACGATTGAACTTGGAAGCAAGAAGATCGGGAAACGACACTAACGAGTGCTAACATCATATCAAGGTAGGTTATCTTTCTCATTTTGTATTTTCTAATATAAGCTAGGAAGGTTTACGTGTATTTTTCTGGTTTGTTGCTAGATCCTTTGTTTAGGACTAGAGATATCGTTGTTTTCCGCAGTAGGGATTGTCTATACAAAAAAATGGTGACTCCATTGGGTAGCCTATAGCCCTTTCAACCCTCCTTTCCCATCTGGTCGTTTTGCTTATTTTGGTCAACCTTTCAATGATCCTTGCTTTTTCTTGTTTTTGAAGCTATACTCTGAGTATTCGGTGTTTTAGGGTATCAAGTCTAGATTTTTGTTCAAGATTTGCTTATTTTTCCCAGTCATTTCTCTCTCAGCGCGTTTTTTATCAGAAACAGTTGTCAGTGCTTTTTTTGCCAGAAATAGTCGCGCTTGTACCCATGGTTCTAACTGTCTGCCTATGTTTGTCTTTCAATTTGAGAAATTTTAAGTTTTCTGCTAAAAATTCTAGTGTGTACTGATCTCCGAGGTCATCCTCTTGCTTTGTGTGTATCAAGTCTTGTCTTTTTTGTGCCAGTTTATTTGTTGTGTGTGAAATTACATCCCATACTTGAAGTGGTAAAAGTGAAATTTTGGTTGGGTTTTTGATGCATTAAATCAATTAAATTTATTGTTTGTTGCTTGTATGTTTGGAAGGAATACTTATTTGATGTGGATTGAGCATATTATTTCTTTTGGAACCATCAAATAAATCGTTTTTGCATTCATTTAGTTTTCATCTCAAATTTTACTTTTCGTAAAAGTGCATTATATCACATTGCATTGAAAATTCATTTTGGGATTAATAATTTAACATAGATTATAATTGTTTAGTGAATGAAAATTGAATAGTGCATTGAGTTCATTCTCATTCATCAAAAAATTTAAGTAGGTGTATCTTAGTGAAGTGAAAATCATTTTACTTTTAAAATTTTCATTTGGAAAGCGAAAGTGAAAAATCTAGTTAGGAGAGCTTTGTTTTCTTCATTCTTTGGTGTTGCATCATTGTTTGAATCTCTTCCCTTTACTAGATAGGTTTCATTGAAATTAAAAGTGTCTTTTTTCTCATATTAGTTTCATCATAGGTGTTCATGTGACATTGATATTTGAGCCTTAAAATTGAAATGTAAATCAAGATCAACTTAAAATTTACTTCAATTAGCCTAACGAGCATTTGGAACCTAACGCAAAAATTTAGAAGTCTAGGCTAGAGACATGTTCCAACGTCGTAAAACTTAGCAATTTTTGTTGTTTTCCAATGTTTTATCCTGGGGGTGATATCCCATTCCACGTACGGAAGTATATAGAACCATTCTCCAGTAATTTTGGAGATATCGGAGGTGCTCCACGTATGAAAGTATATAGGAACGCTCTCATCGAACGGTTATGCATTAGACAACACTACTATAGACTTGCACTCCCACGTACTATCGCGTATATCTTGGGAGTCCCCACAAAGTTTCTATCCTACCATAGGTAACCGAGTCGGCTGCCTTGTAAACGTGATACACCGAACACAACATTCAGGGAGATTAGATGCCATACTTCATGGTTTTCCATGAGGTATTATGCAGTTCACGGTTGCTTGGTAATCCTTTTTTCCTAGCTTACCCTTTTTGATTTATTTGTTTTTATTTTCTAAATTTTATTTCTCACATAACAAAATCTCACCCGTGCATAACTCATTTTGCCTCATAGTGACTGGTTAATTGCAATTTGGAATTAAGCCCAAATTTTTCACCAACACTCGACTGATTTTGTGAAAAGACATCATGGAAAAACCACCAAGTCCATGATCGCACCACGAGCAAAGTTCACCTTCCACCTCCCCTTTACTTTATAAAGTTGACAGGTCACCTCAAAGAGGTCAAAGCGATATTCCTCACATTGGGTCTGAACCTCTTGAGAACCAAGGTGTTTAACTTGGAATCATTCTAAGTATCCAACTCCTTGCGTCCCGACCACCTCCTACAGAGTCGGTTACTTCGTCCTAGGTATCTCCTCTGGATAGTCCTGAGCCTACTTCAAGGTTCTTACTCTTTCCTAAGAATCCACTCTTTGATCCAAAAGACAACCATGTCTATTTATAACCTCTGCACTAGTATAGCCCCTTTGATACTCCCAACGTACCTTTGGTAACTTGTCCTGGTGTGTCTTGGATTCTGATTCGAGAATTGTTTCTGCCAAACATGGGAACAAATGGTGATGATTCTCCATTTTAGGACACACACCATACTCCTTTGGAGACATCTGCAACTTGTATTCCAGAATTAAATCCTGAAATAATCTTCCCCCCCTGAAGGCTTTCTGTATGTTTCCTACGATATGGGAAGTAGGTCAACTACACCCTCTAGTCATAGAGCAACTTTAGTCCCGTCGAGTTATACTTCTCTCGGTGATCTTGTATCGGGCACTTCTAGCATAACTTCACTTTATCACAACCCTATATGGTCATTTGGTGTCACTCCTACCACTGGCTCATTTTATCCAAACATGTCAATACCTACTGCTCAATCCAAAGTGATTATAAGTCAAATGCAAGTTACTCTTGGGACTTATGCCCCATTGACCTTATCCATTATAACTACAGTCCCCCCTTTTAGTGGTCAACCTACGAGTTCATCTATTCCACAGCGTGGGAGGAAACCCTATGTACTTGTTGGTTCTAGTGGGAACTATGAAAAATATGGACCGACATCAAGGGCAGGTCATCCCACTGGTGCTATCCCTAACCCAGGTGGAGCGCTAATTTCATCTATGTCAAGTTTTGTCGTAGGGGCACCTTTCCAAGGTCCTCAAGTCTCCTCGACTCAACAACATTATGTTCAACGACCATATGTTCAACATCCTTATGGTCAACAGTCGCATGTTCAACAACCTCAAATCCCATTGTCGGGTGTTTCGAAAAATCCGCAGGCAGGTCCCCAAATGAAATATGGTCCCAGCCCTTCATTGGGACAATGTGTAGCATATCCTCTTGTACCTGGTACCCCTTACTAGTGGCCCCAACAAGGCCCTTACCAACAACTTCAACATGGACCTAACCTCAACTGCAGCAGGGATCATACCAACAGTTTCAATAGGGACCTAACCCTCAGTTTCAAAATGGACCTAACCCTCAGTTGAAACAAGGACCATACCAAAAATAGCAACAAGGGCCTTATCAGAAATTGTAGCAGGGACCTTACCAGCAACTGCAGAAGGAGCCTTATCAGCAACTACAGTAGGGACCTTATCAACAACGGCAACAAACACCCTTTCAACAGCAGTATGGAAAATTTGGTCCATATGGTCAAAACCCACCATAATGGAGGCAGAACCAATTCCAATAAGGTTGGATTACCAAATTTAGTGCACAGTAGAGACCCTATACCTCGTATAATCCTCAATTGTCATTTTTAGCAATGTTTAAATTTTTTGATGTGTCAATTCTAAAAAATGACCCAACACACCACTCGCCCTATTGGCCTCTCGTTCCAACAAAAATACCTGGAGACTGTCCTAATTTTGAAGGAAAGGCTAGAGAAGACCCCCAAGCTCATGTTATGACTTACTACCTTTGTTTTTCCTCTAACTCTTGGGTCAATGATTCAATCTGACTGTGTCTTTTCCAGCTCACTTTGATGGGTGTTGCCACTAAATGGTACATTCAGCTTCCTCAAGGAAATTTCCAAGGTTTCAACTCTTTCTCCATGGCTTTCCTTACTCATTTTCAATTGTTTGTATGGTATGATATTGGAACCTGTTAGCCATTAGTAAACTTTGTTGTAGCAGATGATGGCTAAATTTGTTGTGTGAGCCTTCAAGAGATTATTTTCATAGAAAAACTACTCATTCTTGAAGACTTTTGGTGTCCTCTGACTTAAGAGTAATCTTCACTGATGTTTCCTTCAAAAGAGCATTCCAAGAAGCCTTGCTAGTCCCAATAAAACTATTTTTAAAGCCTGTTATCCCATCATCATTCTTCATCATTTCCCCTTCATAAGTATTCTCCATGTTCACCCCTTCATCTCATTTTTCATTCACTCCTTAAAAGGGTCATTAATCCTCATTTTATCCCTCAATTCCCTCTAAAAACCCTCCTTAAACCATTAAACCTCTTTATTATGGTTTAAAACCCATTTTTTAATCTAAAGGAATGCTTTTAATAGGTCTAAAAATCGCTTTCTAAGCCTATTTCAGCTCTATTACATATTAGGCCTTAAGCCCCTGCGGACTTAAGTCTTTAGCCTTTCTTCCATATAACCCTGCGCCCGTGACCAGGCGCTAGCCCTCAGTCATTTTCTTCTTAGCCCCAGTCCTCCTTTCTTCCACGAGACCACATCCCCACCCTTTTCCCTTGAAAACCCTGGTCTCATTCTTTTCCCCACATGACCATTCTCCGCATTTAACCCCCTTCCCTTGTTATTTCAACCCCCTCCATTACTTTCCCGAACAAATCACAGCCGTGGATCTTTCTGATCCAACGACGTTCGGCCTTTTCCCCCACCATCCTTCCTCTGGCTATTTCTTATCTACGCAAACCAGAGAGAAGATCTCCACCATTGATTATATTCAATCCGACGGCTCCCATATATCCCAAGCCTTTTTACCCCACACATAACACTACCGCTCCACGATAAGTTTGCTTACGTAAGCACCCGGCCCCACCTCATTTTTCCACCTCTCAACTCCCGCCATCGCGATGATCTTGGACCGTCGATCTGACTCCCCCAGATCTAATGGTCCTCACACCGTTTCGCGCCCGTATCCACCAAACCTCCTCAATGTGCATCTTCCGCGTGAAACAATGGTTTCATGGGGGGCACGTGTCATCCACTGGACCATATCATGTTCATATGGGCCAATACCACTAACCACCCATCTCTTTCGTGAAAACCACTTCTGGTTTCGCAAAACTGATTTTCCATTTTCACACCATAAATCGAGTTTAAACCCTGGTTTCCTTGCTCTTCGCCATAGAACCTCCTCCGCCTGCATTCTGCCACTCTGCAACGCTCCTCCACCACCATACTGAGCCTATAAAAGCATTCAATCCAAACCACGCAAGTTTGCTTTAACATGTTTGGTTTATTGTGCAGGTTTTAATGGTGGATTAATACATAGGCCTCCCAGAGCAAAATACAGTTGCAAGTCCCCGGGTGACGATTTTCTAAGGCCCAATTGAACGAAAAGGGGGACAAAAAGTGAATCTTCGGGTTTTAGTCAATATATTACGATCATTTGATTGAATAATCAAACCCTCCAGCGCGGTAAAGGAGCCACCTGCAAATCAATCGAAGAAAACAGGGAAGATCAGTGTAAAGAGATTTAAAGTTAGAGGTTAAGAATAAAGCCGGAAGATCGGAGCTTAATCAGTAGATTTACAAGGATGAAACACATTGAAAGACAAACAAATTAAATTTAAATACAGTCAATAAAGTCAAAGAAAACGAGGATGATTGTAAAGGCCTTAAAGCAATATCAAAGGGCCCAATCAGAGTTTGAAGGCCTAGACACACAGATTAGTCAAAGAGGAAAGTTAAATGCCACCTCATCAACACATTCTACTTCACCAGAAACTTAAGTGACACCTATGACCTCTCCTACACTCAAAGGTACAATTTGATAGTTACTCTGCTGACAAACCCTCTTTAAAACTTTCAGAACAGTTATTAAGCATACATGGGGCTGCAAAACCCAAAAAATGACAGTTTGCTTGTCCTAGAGGTCAAACAGAGTAATTCAAACCAAGATAGCTTCAAAGGACAGGCCTTAGAGTTATTACCAGCCTGCTAGTTGGTTTCATATTCAACTAAAAGCAGCTAAAGTGGTACAAACAGTAATTGCTATGATTATTAAGCAGAATGGGCATTCAAATACCTCTCCCCCTCTGTCTTAGTTAATATTTATTACCATTTCTACAGCACTCTTCCTTTTTTTCACCTATATGTATTCACAGAAGTTTCATTGTAAAGGGTTGGAAAATTGTTAATTGTTGAACTGTTATTGAGTAAGAGTTGTTGAGTAGTTGTAATATAGTAGGCTGGGAAAATAAGTATCAGACTGTAAGGGCTATTGGACTCAAAGTATGTAACTGGTCTTGGACATAAAATAGACAAGCAGATTCACTGGATCCTGATCTAAATCATTGGTGATGTTTTCTCACTGTAATTTTTATTCTCCTTATGTTTCCATACTGTCCATTTTCTCTGATAAAGAACAGCAAATTTAGAGTAGGATTTACTGCAAAGTACCCTATTTCTCACTGATAAGATTTATCTTTATGTTTTCTTCTTAATGTGTGTTTGAGAATGATTTCAATAGAGTATAACCAATCAAGGAATGTTGGTGAGCCCATGTCTTGCTGAGTAGAACTTGAGATGTTGTTCTTGAATGATCTTTTCTCTGCATGCTAAGTAGAGTCCTAATCAAGGAAGTTTATGGTTAGCTCTGTCCCTTGTTTAGTCTTAAATAGTTGTTTTGAATATTTCCCTTAATGAGTATGTCGAAATCAGGATAGGTTAAAAGTCATTACTTGATCTTAGGCTACTTTATGTTTATCTTAAATGTTTTCCCCTTGAAGAGTATGTCAAAACTAGGATAGGTTAAAATTCCTTACATGATCTTAGGCTGCCCTTTGTTTTCTTCTATGTTTTCTTCTTTCACCGCACTTCTTAATGTTTCATATCACAAACTCAACTTAAAGAGATCTTTTGATATAGATGAATTTCCCTATGAAAACCCTTGAATAGCTGTTGTGCAAGTAAACCCTTTTATGACTCCATAGCCCAATGGATTGACACTTTTTCTTAACCTATCTTCCCATGTTGAAATATCCTTCAATTTATTCCCTCCTTCACACTTCACATGACCTTCTCAGTTAATGATCCCCAACCAACAAAAACAAACAAATCCCTTATGCTTCATAACTAGCCTAATATCATATCATGAGCCTACAAGCATATCATTCTAAAACATATATAGAGAGATCCCTCTCTGAATCCAGGAGGGCTAGATCCTAGGATTCCAAAGTGGTTCTAATGTTTCCTTGTCATTTGGTAAGCCAATCTTCCAAATCACAGGACCCCAACATAATGGCGACTCCACTGTGGATTTCTGAGTGAATTACATCTTATACATCCTTAAGACCTCAGAAGACCCACAAACCTCCTTATATTGGTATCCAATTCATGATGGTGGATAGCAACTCATCTTAAAACATTTGAAATCATCCACCTGGCGACTCCACAACTCCTAAAAGACCAAAAGACTCCACTGGTGATCAATAGGCCTGCTGATTAACCCCGGTTTCACAAAGACTCCACTGGGACAGCCCACACTACCATTGAAACATCGTGCACACCCATGATTAGGACGCTTCAAGGATTAAGTTTTCTTTGTCTAAGACTAGTTTGCCTCTAAATATTGTCATATCTCGCTAAATTTCTTTTCTGTGGGTTTAAATATTAACATACTGGCTTCAAGAAGAATTCATACCAAAGCCTATCCTGACCCAAATCCACCTAAAATAGTTGATAATCTAGAAAGCATTCTTAGGAATTCTCTTGTGTCTAGGGATCCAACTATTATCAGTTCAATTCACAAAACTAATTCTGTCCCTGAAAACCTTTCAGCTCTTCAGGAGATTGTTTGGTCAATTTAGTGTATCCTAAATTGCTGCATTTAATTTGTCAATCCGGGATTCGTAAGCTGATGAAGTGCGGCGCACTATATGTGCAAGATAACCTATTTCTTAACTTTTTGTCGTTTTTGGTTTTCTAAGGTGAAATGGAAATTCTAAAATGAAAACAAGTATGGTTATATTTGTTCAAAGAAATGATATCCCCTATAATGATTTACCAACTTGAAACTTAAAAAAGAATTTGAAATTTTCAATGACAAAACTTGAAAGGAAATGAAAATGTACTGCTGAAATGAAAAGATGATGTAAGTCTAATAAATAAAAAACAGTGAACTAGTGAGCATGAAACTAAACTATTCTTGCTGCTGTCTAAACAAAAAGAAACTATGCTTAAAGAAATTCAAAATTGCAACAAAGTAAATCTAAATTAGACTACATCAATTTATCTTCCGATCCTTCATCATTAGTCCAGCTATGATTTTCGGAAGTAACCATAAACAACTTGAGTAACTGATATCTAACTTGCAGAAAGTAAACTAATATCAAACCATACATTCATAATCCAATCCCTCACCATCAGTCCAGCTGTGGCTTTCGGAGGTAACTGAAGATGTCATGCACAATTTTACATTTCTAACTTGCAGAAAGGAAACTAATACTAAACTACACATTTCATAATACAATCCCTCACCATCAGTCCAGCTGTGGCTTTTAGAGGCAACTGAAGACGTTATGAGCAGTTTAATATATTTAAATTTGCAGAAGGAAAACTAATACTAAACTACACATTTCATAATACATTCCCTCACCATCAGTCCAGATGTGGCTTTCGGAGGCAACTGAAGATGCTATGAGCAGTTTAATATATCTAATTTTGCAGAAAGGAAACTAATACTAAACTACACATTTCATAATACAATACCTCACCATCAGTCCAGCTGTGGCTTTCGGAGGCAACTGAAGATGCTATGAGCAGTTTAATATGTCTAAATTTAACTACTGAAACAATTAAGCAAAACTGAGTTAAACAAAGCAATACTGAAATGAAACAGAAACTAAGAAAAACACATTAGCAGCAGAACAATGTTAATTCCATGTCATTGGTCAAAAAGCTATGAAAATGCCCGGGCTGCCTATCTATAACCTGAAACAAGAACACTGATCAGTGATTAACAACATAAAACATGAAAGACAGAAGTGAAATGGAAAGCGGGAAAGTTTATAAATAGAAATGGAAAAAAATGAAATGTATAAACATGTGAATGGATTATGGCACAATGAGCTTTAAAGAAATGAAATAAGAACTATACACTAATGCACAAAACCTTAGCTGAGCAGGGGCCCTCTACACCGGCCTTGGCAACGATCTTCAAGTACGAATTAAGTTGGAAAACAGAGTCTTCTTATATTAAAATGCAGTCATAACAGTATGGTAGTATTACGGCTCAAAGGCAGCGTAATTACATTACAGAGCAGACTTAATAAAATTAACAGAGACTAATTGGGACTAACTCTATATGCGTATGCAAACGCGTTATATATAACAAAAGAAATATAACTGTCTCTTAAAGTTTATGCTGGTGTAGAACACGTAGACCATTACGTCCACGGATCTAGGATCATGGCCATGTTGGAAAATAAATCTATGAGAAGTTGATGCTTGAATTCGACTATGGAGCCATGTACAGATGTCGACTTGTCCTCCGCAAGCTCAGAAACGGCCATATTAACCTTTACGTGACACGGAACAGAGTCCTGTCACCGTAAGACTCTATGGTTGACTTCCATGTGGACGCCTTTGACCGCAGCTTCTTTAGATGAGTTTGCTCAAACCAATAGGACATGAACCATGTCCACATCATTCCTGACTTGCCCATGTGGCTCGTTTTCCCTGTAGACACCTGTAACATAGAGTTTCACAAAATAGCTGCGGAAAGTTGCAGTAGCTGCGGAAAGTGGCAAGATTCCGCAGTTGAATGAACAAAATATAAATCAAATAGAAAACACAAAAATATAATTAAAAACCATGTTAGATGCTCTTTTGCAAATGATATTGACAACTTGGGAGGTTCAGGTGAGTGAAAAAGGTATAGAAAAGTGTATGGAAAAGATGCAGAATTGAGACTCAACAGAGATCCAAGTTGACTTAGATTTTCCAAGTAATTTACCAAGAACTAACTCGCTTAGTGGTATAGATCAGAAAGACTTTAAGCCTCCTAGCTCACCACAACATAGTGGCCAACATATTAGCAGCAGAGAAACCCCTCCATCCACACCTCCCGATACTCATTTCATTCATAATTTCAGTTTATCTCATCCCAAATATACTCAACAAGTCTTAGATGGTCCTAGCACTTCTTCCATCCATACATCTACTATAAACCCCCCATTCCTCCCACAAAATCTTATCATGGCTACATGGTATGCTCCTCTAGTCCTTCCTCTACCTTTAGCTGCCTTACCACAAGGTTATTCGACCACTATTCCTTTATATGATGCCAGCAATTCCACTACTGCTTCCCAACATGTGGACAAAATGAATGATTACTTTGATAGGAATGAAATAGGTGATGAGACTGTTAAAATCAGATTGTTTGCTCAGAGTTTAGGGGGAGAAGTAAGAAAATGGTTCAAAATATTAACCCCGCAGAGCATCAACAATCTTCCTGCCTTTCATCAACTATTTCTGAACAAGTAGGAAGTCAGGAAAAACCCTCTCCAAATTCTGTCAAAATATGAGAATATGAAAAGGAATCCAGGGGAAGGTGTACAGGAGTATTGTACTAGATACAATAGGGCGTACAATGCCATACCAGCTCATGTAAAACCTCCACAAGGCCAAGCTTTAATGAAATTCCCTGATGGATTTGATCCTGAAATGGCATGCCAACTGAGGGAAAAGTAATACCTCACATTAGAAGATATGCAACAAGGGGCAGTGAACGTTGAGGAAAATTTGATTGCCAAGAGAGCTAGGATGAGGACTGAAAAGAAAGTGACATATAGGGAAGACACTGCACCTTCCACATCTGACTCAAAATTAGACCATCTGGCCAAGAACATGTATAGGCTAGAAAGAATGATGGAGAGGATGGTTGTCCAAACAAATGCTCGGAATAGGAACCAACCTCAAAATCAGAACCAGAACTTTAGGAGAAACCCCCCTCAGATTGGACAAAGAGATACTGATCAACAAATCATACCTCCATTTCAAGAAAATTATGTTGACGAAGACGAGGGAATGATAGAAGAGCCAGAGGGGACTGATATAAACATGCTGGGAATAAGTAATGAAGACCCTGTCTTTTTCACAAAGGATGATCAGGCCACATATACATATGATGATAATGAATGCTTAGAATCTGAAGACTATAGGCAAGGCTTTGAGAATGCCATCATGGAGGTCCATATACAATATGACCTCAAGAGCAAAAAGAACCAAGAAACTCCCCAAACAAAGACCTCTGAAAATGTTGTTAAAAATAGATCTGAAAGGGTGGTCAGAAGGGATGCTTAAAACAACAAAACAACAGTTGAGAGTTCTGGTAAAAACAAGGGGAAAAGCACTCAAACCACTGATAAACAGAGTGTTGACCCTAACAGCATCAACACTTTAGCTAGCACCCCTGTAAAAACAGTTTTAACTGATATACATAGCAAAAACCAGCAAGCTGATTTTGTTGATAAGTTAGTAACTAACAAGACAGATTTGAGCCTTTCAAAGAATCAGTTCCCTTTCAATTTGGAAAGTGAAATTGCTAAAATCATGATCTTTGTCCCCCTCACTAATTTATTCACTCAAGATGTATATAAATGTCAGGTGTTAAAGTATTTGAACATAGAAGAAAATAATGACTCTGACAACCTAGATGATGATCATCCAACCCCTTTATTTGGTCCTAAAATGAAGGAAAATTCTAAGAAGGAGTGGTCCCTCCTTTCTATGTAAGTTTGAATATCCATGACAAGATTTTACACAATGCTATGCATGATTCAGGGGCTTCACATAACCTCATGCCCATAGTAATCATGGAGAGATTAGGCCTTAAGATAACCAGACCATATAAAGATTTGTATTCTTTTGACTCCAGTAGAGTAAAATTCTTAGGCTTGATCAAAGATCTTTGTGTAAACTTCACCTAAATCCCTGCCAAATGCATAGTGATGGATGTGGTAGTGGCATATGTGCCACCCAAATATGGCATGCTTATTTCAAGATCATGGGGTGCTAAGCTTCAAGGTACCATGCAAATGGACATGACATATGCCACCATCCCTGTTTTCAGTCAACTTGGAAGACTTTATATGGAAACACACATGAAATTTATGGTGAGTAGTCAAGAAAAATCAGAAAATTCCCCTCTTTACTCTGTCCATACAAACCTAGACTCATTCATTCTTTACAATGATGAAATATTTGACGAGCTAGAGTTGGAAAGTGAACAATCACCCAACATAACAGAAAATATAGGAGGAGAGGATAAGAAGGGAGAGGCTCTCAAACCATTTTCCAAATTTGAAAGTTACAACAAACAAAACAGAGAGTATGAACAACCCATTGTCCACCAGCTTAGTGCAAGTCATGAGAGTCAAGAAGAAAGGCCTCAACTCCATGAAAATTTTAAGGAACAATATCAACATAAACATGTTGTAGAACCCATAAAACTGCATAATGATAGTCAGAACACACAGGATAAAGGGGACAAGAATGAAAACAACAATAAGTCCAAAACTAGCCCTCTTTGGAGTATGAGTTTTGATGGGTCTTGTAATAGAACTGGTGCAGGAGCAGGTGTGTAACTTCACAACACAGAGAATAATTACACTGAAAGCCGTTCATACAAGTTAAACTTCCAATGCACAAATAACGTAGCAGAGTATGAAGCACTTCTCTTAGGACTACATTTACTGAAGAAATTAGGAGCTAGGAGGATAGTTGTTCATGGAGATTCTGAACTGATCATTAGACAAATAAATGAGAGTATACTGCCAAACATCCAAGACTAAGAGCGTATAGAAATGATGCCATGGACATTTTGAAAACTTTTGAGGAATATGAACTTGTTTTTGTCCCTAGAGACCAAAACATTCTTGCCAATGGTTTAGCTTGTGCTGCCAGTTCATGCCAAAGACCCTATGACAACAAACAATTCACAGTCCAAGTGAAATATAGACCAGCTGTCCCAGACAATGAAAAGTATTGGCAAGTCTTTGAGGGAGATAAACAGATAGAGGACTTCCTCCAGCTCAGAAATGAGTTTGGATTGCCAAATTCAGACTCAAAGTATGATAAATATTGTCTTAATGAGGAACATCCTGTTGAAAAATAACCTTCTCCCATTGCAAAAATAAATATGCTAACCAGAGAATTCGAAAATCAAACAGAAGAGTACATAAACTTAGAAAGAGAAGACATAGAGGTACTACAGTCTAAAGACAAAGGGTTACCCAAAGGACTAGCACCTCTAGAAGACTTGTTTTATTTTAATGATGTTGCCAAGAAACCAACAATAGAACCCATTGAATTTGATATTGAGGTATGCAATATAGGCAGTAAAGACAAGCCTAAAATGATCAAGTTATCTAAAACATTGCCAGCTCACATGAAATTGAAATATATTGAGCTGTTTAAAGAGTTTTCTGATTTATTTGCTTGGAGCTATGAAGATTTAAGGGCATATGACACAGAGACCATTCAGCACACGATACCACTTAAAGAAAACCAAAAACCGTTTAGGCAAAAATTACGCAAAATAAACCCTGTGCAGTTACCTCTGGTTGAGAAAGAAATTAGGAAAATGTATGATGTTGGAAATATTTTCCCTGTAAGATACTCAGAGTGGGTATCTAATCTTGTAGCTGTAAGAAATAAAACAGGAGAAATAAGGCTCTGTATTGACTTTAGGAACTTGAACAAAGCCTCATTAAAGGACAACTATCCCTTGCCTAAAATGGAGCACATCTTACAAAGGGTAGTTGGTTCCAAGAGGATTTCTTTGCTAGATGGCTTTTCAGGCTATAATCAGATATTGGTACTCCCCGATGACCAACTGAAAACAGCCTTCACTACTCCTTGGGTCACTTTCAGGTATGTGAAAATGTGATGCAGGGGCATTAGGCTCAAGGAATACTTTATAGTTTTATAAGACATAGGGGGTTGTTATGTTTTTAAATTCTCATGTAATTATTAGTATTTTGAATAAAATGGTGAGGAATTGTAAATGTTCTCTAACCACTAGAGAACATGAGGGAAGTTGATGAATTTAGGAAGGTGAAGAGTCAGTTCAGTTAATCTAAGGAATTTGGCTGAAATTAGGACTTTGGAGGATTCCAAGAGTCTTTGTTGAGCTGTTAAGGAAGCTGAATCGATTCATTCATATTTTGTATAAATGTAAGCATCAAGTAGGGGTCAAAAAGAGTAGCATAGTTGTTCGAGAGGCAGAATAGGAGGATATAAGGCCATCGAATTGAAAATCAGGCCAAGAAGGAAGGTTTTTAATTACCTACGAAAATGAGGAGTCTTGTCCTTTTGACATCCCATTAATATTTCTGGACCAGATCGAACTATATGTATTAATCCCCTGTGTGAAGAAAGAAGCAAGGAAACCTTCGATTATGTGCTTGAATTGAATGGAGCTCTACTTTCCAATGATGAAAGTCGATATGTCATCTGATCCATGCCATTAAATTTGAATCGATGGCGTAAGTCGATATTGATTTCTGTGTTAAAACCGTTATACAAGAAATCGTTGAGCCTTATGTTAATATTAAAGATAGATAATGACCTGCATTTCTCAAAACGTGTGGAGAGGAACGGAATTGGGTTAAACACATGAAAATCTCATATTTACAATTGAATATAGTTGTATCGGGATTCTATTTGGTTGAATCGATACCTAAGAGATCGATCCACAGCATTAAGTGGAGAAGCCAAGCTAAAAGAAGCGAACCAAGCTTAATGCACAGTCCAAACATCAGAAATGAAGTTGAGCGGTTTTGAACTAAGAAAACCAACAGTTTCGCATTGTTGAGGAATGGTAAGCGGAAAAGTTGAAAATAATGCGATAGCATCCCGCTTAAGACACGTGGCATAAGGCAGGTTTAAAATGCTACCCATTTCGCAAATTATTTGCGTGTTAACCCTCGATAGAAAAAAAAAATGCGAATGGTGTTCGATGTTGGGGATGGAGGATCCAAGGGTGTTCGCAACAGCGAGTTGTGGAGGCATCAACAGTTGAAGAACTCGTGCATGGATGTGTTGGGAAAACTAAAGTTTAAGTGTGGTAAGTCTATAGCCTTCGGATAAATTCGAAGAGTAATACACGGCATAGTCAGCACTCCTGTGGTTGGTGGGATGGTTGATGTGTGAGGCCAAACATTCCTGATGGCGTATTAACCCAAGGTATGACAAAGGCTCATATGATTTGAATTGACCCTTAAATGTAAATGGTTTAAACATTTGAATGGGGAAAACGATAAGTGTAAAGACTTATAAATATTCATAACGCAATTGCATATGAGGAATTTTAACGAAAAAGCAAGTGATATAATTGTTGTGGGCCGGAAAACTGTTATTAGGGTTTGAACCAAGGTGAAATGCCAACATAGCAACATATATAGATTATGGATTGATGGTCGAAGTTAGTGGATGAGTATGCATTATTCATATATGAGTTGGTGAAATGGGTTTATGTTTTAATCCAAGTCAAATTTGTATGAAAATAAATGGTAAAGTCGTGACCAATGTATGCATTCAGATTACTTTGGGTTATTGCATTATTCGAATGTTAATTTGAATATGCATGAGTTGGGTTGAATAAGGTTTTAATTATTGAGTTTGTAAATTAGAAAGTGCTTCTGCATCAATTGTGTGAAAATTGCCCAGATTTAAAATTATTTGGGAAAATAAAATGAAGATGCATTTTGATATGCATTAGAGTGAAGAAGAGTGAGTTGAGAGGTTAGCCTAGGCATCAAGTGGTATCAAAGCTGGAATAGCTCATTGAAATAAAATTTTGAAATGCATGTGTACTGAATTGGTGGAGGAAATTTGAAGTTTTGAATCTGTTTAAGAGTGATTACAGATTTGAAGAGAGATGCAGTGCATGTGTTGAGAGGATGAAGGATAGCTCTGTTTGAAGTAAAGGATTTTATAATTAAATCTGAAGGTGTGGTGAGAAAGAAAATCAGATTCTTAAATATTATATGCAAAGATACACATGGTTGTTGTGAACAGGATTTGCGGAAGTGAATGAAGAACAAGATCATGCAGGGATCTTGCAGGTAAGATAATTTTAAATCCGATTTGGAATTGTAGTTGCAGAAAAGTGAAGACAGAGGTTGATGATGATGGCAGTGAACCTGATATTCAACTAAAGGTTGAATAGGGAGGACAATTGCAGTGTTCTCAAGAGAAGGTGAGTTTATGAGCAATGTTTAACTCTAGTTTGAGGAATTGTTTGCAGAATTCAGATTGCAAGCAATTGAAGAAATGTCAGCAAAAGCAGATCACAGCTTTGAGAGCAGTGATACAAGAGTCCAGCAGAGGATTCTCACTGAAGAAGAAGTGTGGAAGAACCTGGAGAATTCCCAACCGAGGTTGGATGAAAGAAGAATAGATGTGTTCTTGAAAATTTGTAGAGTGAAGCCTAGAGGGAGCAGAATAGAGTACTCAAAAGGTTCCAGCAGATAGGAGAACCAGTACTTGCCAAAAGCCAGATCCGGAGGAAAGTATTGGTGAGGTAAGAGGCAGCAGGAGAGCTTGCTATTGCAGAGGCTTAGTGCAGCTTGTGAGTGAAGAACTCATGGAGAAAAGGATGACTACTGATAGTCATAGCAGAGATTGCAGAGGTTCTGAGAGAGGCAACAGCAGAAAGGAGAAAGAACATGCCAAGGCAAATGGCATAAGGTAGCATTTGACTGATGCAGAGTATTGGAAAGAGATAGCTGAAATCAGTGAGCAGTTTTATAAACTGGAGAGGATGATAGAGGAAATCCAGAGAGTTGGTTGGCTCATGAAGAAGAGAGTGAATTGGCAACCATTACAGTTGAGGTTGAGGCAAAAGGAGATTGCCTTATTGGAAGAAGAACTCAAAGCAGCTGAGTTGAGAAAAGAAGTTTATGTTTGTGAAGCAGAGCATAGTAGAGATGAAGAATGGAGATCTGCAAGAGATCTTGTGAACCATGGTGAAGACTTAAGGCAGTAAGAAGCTTGTCTTGCTGAAGAGAAAATCATTGATGATTTCCTGAGCTATTGGACAAGTCCAGATCAGTTGGATGATGTAAAGACTTGTATTTTTGAGTCTGACCATTGTGAAGAGATTACAGATTCTATAGAGGAAGAGGAACTCAGAGTTCCGGAGTCAAGGATACAATTTGAAGATTCCACATGCAGATCTGTTAAAAGGAAAGTGCTTGAGAGAGCAACCAAGACTTAAAAGTCTTGTGGTTTTGAAACTAAAGAGTTGTGTATGTTTGCATGTACACCACAGGGAGATGAGCAAGATTTAAGGTTTGTTGAGGAGGAGAAATTGAATCTGAAATCTGTTTAGATCAATGCTGAGATAGCAAGATATCAGAAAGACATGAAGACAGAAGAGTCTAATGAGGGTATTCAGCAGAATATTGAGGCTAGAGATGAAGGACCAATAGATAATTGGTCAAGAACAAGAAGAGGCATAAAAGGTTGTGTAAAGTTCCCAAAATCTGCTCCAATTGAAGTTGTTGAATTGTATAGAAGGTTGTATTTTCAGAGAAGAGAATTGGAGAAGCAGAGGACCTATGCACGGGATAATTTGCTGAGGAAGCAGGGCAAGAAGGTCTTCATGGACAGTGTTCATGAAGCAGATGATGGAAAGAAGGAGAGACTAGCTAACAGTCTCATGGAGGATGCAAATCAGCATACTGATGCGCTGACAGAGGATTTGGAAGGAAACTCAGAACAACATACTGATGTGTTGTCTGAGGAGAAAAAGGTATTGAGACCTTGGAATTTTAGTGCTGAAGGTTCATGTGTTAATTATGCAGGGAAAGAAGAACAGCAAATGGAAATTGTCAAAGAATTGAATGAAAGGGAAACTATGTTGGCTGAAAACATAGTGAAGGGTCATCATTCTAACATGGTGATTGGAACAGTGGAGATAACTTTGGCAGTTGAGGAGAGAGACAGTGAAGAATTTTTGAGTCTTGAAAGAGACTTAGAATTGCAGAAGGAAGATTTGGTGACTGGGTCATCAAATGAGACCAGTGGGTCTTATAATTTTGAAACTGACAAATTGGTTGTGTTTACAGGTAATTCAGAAGACAATCCATCATTTGGAGTTGTCTTGAGACAAGAGGAACTGTTGCATAAAGAAGATGAGACAGACATGTCTCATATGCAGAAACTTGTCACTGTTGGTGACAAGGAGGAGTTGGCTTGTCTGATGAGCCAAGAGCAGACTGTGGGGCAGGTTGTTAAAACTGACATAGTGATGAAGAATCAGAATCCTATTCTAACAGAAGATGAAAATGCAGAGCTTGAAGGACTTGGTTTGATTTCCAGAATCAGTCAAGATGATGAAAGGCAATTGTTGAAGATTTCCCAAGAAGAAGAAGAAGATGTTGAAATTAATTTGCAGCATGTTGAGGATGGGAAACAAGTATAGAGGAGGTGGCTGAAATTTTTGCTGGAAGAATTTGAAGAAGAGAAATAAATTGCAGACACTAGAGTGAAGTTTCCTGAAGCTGTGAAAGAAATAGGGGCAGATACTAGTTTGACAAATTTTCTTATGTTTACTAGTATACTGAATGAGTACGTTACTGCAGGGAGAAAATTAATTGATGATTTTTTTTCTAAAAGTAAATTTGCAGATGATGAGAAAAAGAAAAATGTTGCAGAGGGACAGGAAGTTTGGGAGGCAACAACACCCATGGTGGCAGCTGAAGCAACATGGGGGGTGACATCTGCAGGAGTATTAAACATGTTAGTAACATATGGGACAGCTAGAGCAACAATCGGGAGAACATTGGTGGCAGAAAAATCAATGTTGGTAGCAAGAAGGGCAGTAACAGCAAAAACAGAAAAACCAGCTACAGCAGTAGAAAGTGAGAGTAGCAGTAGTGGGCAGAGGAAATTACAGCTAGAAGATAAGCTGGACAAAGAAATTGAAAACATCAGAAGACTGATGATGAAGGTGTCTCAAAAGCAGCAGACAGTAGCAAGAGAGCAGAAAGACTTTGGCAAAGGAAAAACAAAAAGAGATTGTGAAAGCATAGTTGGAGGTAAGATGCAGAACAGGATATGGAGACCTGGAGAAATGCAGTTAAAAGATAATGCAGCTGTTGGACAGCAACAAAACAAAGTCTGGGATCCAGGAAAACCAAGATTGAAGACACATGATTAGGAGATCATGATCAATTTGAACCTTAGGAGTCTGATGCAGGGGCATTAGGCTCAAGGAATACTTTATAGTTTTATAAGACATAGGGGGTTGTTATGTTTTTAAATTCTCATGTAATTATTAGTATTTTGAATAAAATGGTGAGGAATTGTAAATGTTCTCTAACCACTAGAGAACATGAGGGAAATTGATGAAGTTAGGAAGGTGAAGAGTCAGTTTAGTTAATCTAAGGAATTAGGCTAAAATTAGGATTTTTGGAGGATTCCAAGAGTCTTTGTTGAGTTGTTAAGGAAGCTAAATCGATTCATTCATCTTTTGTATAAATGTAAGCATCAAGTAGGGGTCAAAAAGAGTAGCATAGTTGTTCGAGAGGCGGAATAGGAGGATAGAAGGCCATCGAATTGAAAATCAGGCCAAGAAGGAAGATTGTTAATTACCTACAAAAAGGAGGAGTATTGTCCTTTTGAAATCCCATTAATATTTCTGGACCAGATCGAACTATATGTATTAATCCCCTGTGTGAAGAAAGAAGCAAGGCAACCTTCGATTCTGTGCTTGAATTGAATGGAGCTCTACTTTCCAACGATGAAAGTCGATATGTCATCTTATCCATGCCATTAAAATTTGAATCGATGGCGTAAGTCGATATTGATTTCTGTGTTAAAAACGTTATACAAGAAATCGTTGAGCCTTATTTTAATATTAAAGATAGATAATGACCTGCATTTCTTAGAACGTGTGGAGAGGAACGGAATTGGGTTAAACACATGCAAATCTTAGATTTGTAATTGAATACAGTTGTATCGAGATTCTGTTTGGTTGAATTGATACCTGAGAGATCGATCCACAGCATTAAGTGGAGAAGCCGAGCTAAAAGAAGCGAACCAAGCTTAACGCACAGTCCAAACATCAAAAATGAAGTTGAGTGGTTTTGAACTAAGAAAACCAGCAGTTTCGCATTGTTGAGGAATGGTAAGCGGAAAATTTGAAAATAATGCGATAGCATACATCTTAAGACACGTGGCATAAGGCGGGTTTAAAATACTGCCCATTTCGCAAATTATTTGCGTGTTAACCCTCGGTAGAAAAAAAATCGAATGGCGTTTGATCTTGGGGATAGAGGATCCAAGGGTGTTTGCAACAGTGAGTTGCGGAGGCATTAACGGTTAAATAACTCATGCGTGGATGCGTTGGGAAAACTAAAGTCCAAGTGTGGTAAGTCTATAGCCTTCGGATAAATTCGAAGATTAATACACGGCATAGTCAGCACTCCTGTGGTTGGTGGGACAGTTGATGCGTGGGGCCAAACATTCTTGATGGCGTATTAACCCAAGGTATGACAAAGGCTCATATGATTTGAATTAACCTTTAAATGTAAATGGTTTAAACATTTGAATGGGGAAAACGATAAGTGTAAAGACTTATAAATATTCATAATGCAATTGCATATGAGGAATGTTAACGAAAAGGCAAGTAATATAATTGTTGTGGGCCGGACAACTGTTATTGGGGTTTGAACCAAGGTGAAATGCCAACATAGCAACATATATAGATTATGGATTGATGGTTGAAGTTATTGGATGAGTACGCATTATTCATATATGACTTGGTGAAATGGGTTTATGTTTTAATCCAAGTCAAATTTGTATGAAAAGAAATGGTAAAGTCGTGACCAATGTATGCGTTCAGATTACTTTGGGTTATTGCATTATTCGAATGTTAATTCGAATATGCATGAGTTGGGTTGAATAAGGTTTTAATTAATTAGTTTGTAAATTAGAAAGTGCTTCCGTATCAATTGTGTGAAAATTGCCCAGATTTAAAATTATTTGGGAAAATAAAATGAAGATGCATTTTGATATGCATTAGAGTGAAGAAGAGTGAGTTGAGAGGTTAGCCCAGGCATCAAAATGACTTTTGGATTAATGAATGAGGGTGCCACCTTTCAAAGAGCCATGGATATTGCTTTCTCAGAAGAAATGGGCCACTTCATTGTGATTTATTTAGATGACATTACAGTCTATTCCAAAACAGATAAAGATCACCTAGTACACCTAAGAAATGTCTTTGAGAAATGTAGAAAGTATGGGCTATCCTTGAATCCCAAGAAGACATTGTTTGTTCTTCAAGAAGGTAAACTTCTTGGTCATATCATATCTAAAAAAGGAATTAAGATAGACCCAAAAAGGGTTGAAGGTATATTGCAAATCAGTCACCCCAGAAACATCAAAGAACTTCAATCTTTCATTGGAAAGATTAATTTCTTGAGAAGGTTCATACCCAACCTGGAAGAACTCCTTAGGAACATGACAAACATGTTAAAGAAAGAGATAGGAATTAAATGGACCTTGGAAGCAAAGAAATCCTTTGAACTGGTCAAACATTCACTTACTCAAGCACTGGTTCTTATCAGTCCTGATTTCACTAAGGACTTCCTCATATTTTCATTTGCATCATAACATAGTGTGGTTGTTGTCCTATTACAGAAAAATCCAGAAGGACAAGAGCAGCCAATTTCATTTTTCAGCAAGGCATTAAGAGATGCACCTCTGAAATATAATATCATGGAAAAATAGGCCTATGCTTTGGTCAAAGCCTTGAAGTATTTCAGAGTCTATATCTTACACTCTCACATTATTTCATTTGTGCCTCATGCAGTGGTAAAGGACATTTTGTCACAAGAACCTAATGGAAAAAGAGGAAAGTGGATTGTTGTGATATTGGAATATGATTTGGAAATTAAAACCACTAAAATCATCAAGGGTCAAGGCTTAGCACAATTAATGGTTGAATCTAACTTGCAATCACTTGATATAAACATGGTAGATGCATTAGATGGGCAGGAAGAATTACCAGCCCCACTTATTGAGGATCATTTCCTCAATTCATCTTGGTATGCTGATATTCTGTATGTGCTTACCAATCTCAATGCCCCTCCTAGTATGTCTAAAACAAAGGCAAGATTCTTGAAGTTAAAGGCTGTTAATTACTGCATTTTAGATAAATTTTTATATTGGAAGAATGCCAGTGGTTTATTACTTAAATGTTTGACTGAGATTGATGCAGATAGGATCAAGCATGAGTTTCATGAAGGAGAATGTGGAGGCCATCTCTATTGGAAAACCACTGCTAATAAAATCCTTAGAGCTAGTTAATACTGGCCCACCCTCTTTCAAGATGTCCACAAAATGATAGTTGCCTGCCACAAATGCCAATTCTTTGAAGGCAAGAGAAAAATTATTCCCTTACCCTTGCAACCAATCACTGTTGAAGCTCCTTTTCAACAGTGGGGCCTAGACTTCATTAGGGAAATCCATCCTGCCTCATCTACCCAACATAGATGGATACTCACAACCACTGATTATTTCACCAAATGGATAGAATCCATCCCTTCTAGGAATGCTACAGACTCAGTTATCTTAAAATTCCTTGAAGATCATATCCTGTCGAGATTTGGCTGTCCTAGGAAAATCATCACTGACAATGTTGCTGCATTTTTTTCTAAAAATATGGTTGATTTCTATCACAGATATCAGATTGTGCTTGGTCATTCCACAACTTATTACCCTCAAGGTAACGGGCTGGAAGAATCTTCCAATAAGAGCCTAATAAACATAATAAAAAAGTTGTTGGAAGAAAATTAGAGGTCATGGCACAACAAGCTGGTACATGCTTTATGGGCAGATAGATTGACAATAAAGAAATCAATTGGAATGTCTCCCTAACAGCTAGTTTATGGAGAAGATTCAATTTTTCCTACCAGTTTAGGAGTGCCAGTGATGAAGTTGGTCCAAGAAATACAATCAGAGGAAGATAGCATGATGAGAAGGATAAATCAGACCATACATCTTCAGTAAACCAGAGAAGAAGTTTATAATAGAGCACAGAAAGTACAAGAGAATATCAAAAAGTTGTTTGATAAGAGGACAAAGGCAAGTGATTTCAAAATTGGTGACAAAGTACTCAAATGGGATTCCAGGAGAGAAGATAAGGGCAAACATGGCAAGTTTGACAATTTATGGCAAGGTCCTTACATCATTCAACCTGCCATTAGTCATAATGCATTTTTTATGCAAGAGATGGATGGAACAGACCTTTTCGGAGGTCCTGTCAATGGCAGGATGCTCAAGCATTATTTTTTCTAAAAATCTCAGTTTTTCATTCTCCACTGTAAATACCATTGCTTTGTTTTGTTTTTGAAAGAAATAAAAAATGAAAAAAAAAAATGCAAAAACAATAGAAAAGTAAAAGAGGGCAGATTAGAAAATAAGAAAGATACATCCCCATACCAAAAAGTAAAGAAAAATCTGAGAGTGTGCAAGCCTAAATTCCACTACTTGAAAGAGCATTGCTATTTAGTCATATAGCCTCATCATGACTAGATAGATTTCAATTTACTGTTGATAGGTTAGTGAATTAGATTAGCCAGACAATTTAATCTTGGCTTATCAGTAGAATAGATTAGGATAGAGAGAATGGTTCAAATAAGCTCAAAACCTGAACCAAGAAAGCACAAAAAGAATGGCTCTAATCAGATCAAAACCTGAGCCAAAGAGAAGAAAAAGAACTGGTTCTAACATGCTGAAAACTTGAACCAGGAAAAGAAGAAGAAGACAGCTCAAAGAGATCAAAATCGGAGCTGAAAGAAAGAAGGAAGGGCTCTCATTGTTTTCAGATGTTAAGCCTTCCAAGTTTTGTTTTACTTTCTGCAAATAAAGGTCTATGTGCAGTTTGTTTTGGATGTCATAGCCATCACAGCAAATCAGACAGCTTAATCCTAGTTTGGCTGTGTTGTCAATTTCTGTTTTAGAATGTAGAGAATGCAAATTTGTGAGACAGTTTAATCCTGACAGATAGTAGATTAGGTAGAGAAGCTATGAGTTCAACTGTTTAATCTGAACTCATGGAAGTTATAAGGGTAGATTTAGATTAGTTTTTCCTGTTTTCAAAAGAATAAAATGTTGATGTCAAAGGTTTTCAAGTCCAAGTGCACCTTATGAAGAAAAAATGTTAGGAAAGTAGGTTGTGTAGGTAGAATGTTTGGGAGAAATCATCTAGTTATGATAAATATTGATCATATGTTCAAGCAACATGATCAAAGAAGAAAAGGTTGTCAAAATGAAAAGCACAGGTCTACATTCCAGAGATAAATCTCTGAGGTTCTTGACACCTCCAAGGAGCTGCCATCCCCAAGTGGAGCCACTGTTAGCCATCATTAAACTTTGCTGCAGCAGATGATGGCTAAATTTGTTGTGTGAGCCTTCAAGAGATTACTTTCATAGAAAAACTACTCATTCTTGAATCCTTTTGGTGTCCTCTAACTTAAGAGTAATCTTCACTGATGTTTCCTTCAAAAGAGCATTCCAAGAAGCCTTGCTAGTCCCAAGAAAACTGTTTTGAAAGCCTGTTATCCAACCATCATTCTTCATCATTTCCCCTTCATAAGCATTCTCCATGTTCACCCCTTCATCTCATTTTTCATTCAATCCTTAAAAGGGTCATTAATCCTCATTTCCCTCTAAAAACCCTCCTTAAACCATTAAACTTATTTATTATGGTCTAAAACCCCTTTTTTAATCTATCAGAATGCTTTTAATAGGTCTAAAACCCGCTTTCTAAGCCTATTTGCGCTCTATTACATATTAGGACTTAAGCCCCTGCGGACTTAAGTCTTTAGCCTTTCTTCCATATAACCCTGCGCCCGTGACCAAGCACTAGCCCTCAGTCCTTTTCTTCTTAGCCCTGGTCCTCCTTTCTTCCACGAGACCACATCCCCGCCCTTTTCCCTTAAAAACCCCGGTTTCATTCTTTTCCCCACATGACCATTCTCCTCTTTTAACCCCCTTCCCTTATTATTTCAACCCCCTCCATTACTTTCCCGAACAAATCACATCCGTGGATCTTTCCGATCCAACGGCATTCGGCCTTTCCCCCCACCATCCTTCCTCTGACCATTTCTTATTTGCGAAAACCAGAGAGAAGATCTCCACCGTTGATTATATTCGATCCGACGGCTCCCATATATCCCAAGCCTTTTTACCTCGCACATAACACTACCGCTCCACGACAATTTTGCTTATGTCAGCACCCGGCCCCACCTCATTTTTCCACTGCTCAACTCCCCGCCATCGTGCTGATCCTGGACCGTCGATCTAGCTCCCCCAGATCTGATGGTCCTTGCATTGTTTCGCGCCCGTATCCACCAAACCTTCTCAATGTGCATCTTCCGCGCGAAACAAGTGGTTTCATGGGTGGCACGTGTCATCCACCGGACCATATCACGTCCATATGGGCCAATACAACTAACCACCCATCTCTTGCGCGAAAACCACTTCTGGTTTCGCAAAATTGCTTTTTCATTTTCGCTCCATAAATCGAGTTTAAACCCTGGTTTTCTTGCTCTTTGCCATAGAACCTCCTCTGCCTACATTCCACCACTCTGCAATGCTCCTCCACCACCATACTGAGCCTCTGAAAGCAGTCAATCCAAAGCACTTAGGTTTGCTTTAACATGTTTGGTTTATTGTGCAGGTTTTAATGGTGGATTAATACACAGGCCTCCCACAACAAAATAGAGTTGTAGGACCCCAGGTGACGATTTTATAAGGCCCAATTGAACGAAAAGGGGGACAAAAGGTGAATCTTCTAATTTTAGTCAATATATTACGATCATTTGACTGAATAATCAAACCCTCCAGCGCGGTAAAGGAGCCACTTGCACATCAATCGAAGAAAACTAGGAAGATCAGTGTAAAGAGATTTAAAGTTAGAGGTTAAGCATAAAGCCGGAAGATCAGAGCTTAATCAGCATATTTACAAGGATGAAACACATTGAAAGACAAACAAATTAAAGCTAAATATAGTTAATAAAGTCAAAGACGGCGAGGATGATTGTAAAGGCATTAAAGCAATATCGAAGGGCCCAATCAGAGTTTGAAGGCCTAGACACACAGATCAGTCAAAGAGGAAAGTTAAATGCCACCTCAGTAACACATTGTACTTCACCAGAAACTTAAGTGACACCTATGACCTCTCCTACACTCAAAGGGACAATTTGATAGGTACTCTGCTGACAAACCCTCTTTAAAACTGTCAGAACAGTTATTAAGCAGACATGGGGCTGCAAAACCCAAAAAATGACAGTTTGCTTGTCCGGGAGGTCAAACAGGGTACTTCAGACCAAGATAGCTTCAAAGGACAGGCCTCAGAGTTATTACCAGCCTGCTAGTTGGTTTCAGATTCAACTAAAAGTAGCTAAAGTGGTACAAACAATTATTGCTATGATTATTAAGAAGAATGGGCATTCGAAGGGCCTCTCCCCCTCTATCTTAATTAATATTTATTACCATTTCTACAGCACTCTTTCTTTTTTTCACCTATATGTATTCACAGAAGTTTCATTGTAAAGGGTTGGAAAATTGTTAATTGCTGAACTGTTATTGAGTAAGAGTTTTTGAGTAGTTGTAATATAGTAGGCTGAGAAGAGAAGTATCAGACTGTAAGAGCTATTGGACTCAAAGTATGTAACTGGTCTTGGACATCAAATAGAAAGGCAGATTCATTGGATCCTGATCTAAATCATTGGTGATGTTTTCTCACTGTAATTTTTATTCTCCTTATGTTTCCATACTGTCCATTTTCTCTGATAAAGAACAACAAATTTAGAGTAGGATTTACTGCAAAGTACCCTATTTCTCACTGATAAGATTTATCTTTATGTTTTCTTCTTAATGTGTGTTTGAGAATGATTTCAATAGAGTATAACCAGTCAAGGAATGTTGGTGAGCCCATGTCTTGCTGAGTAGAACTTGAGATGTTGTTCTTGAATGATATTTTCACTGCACGCTAAGTAGAGTCCTAATCAAGGAAGTTTATGGTTAGCCATGTCCCTTGTTTAATCTTAAACAGTTGTTTTGAATATTTCCCTTAATGAGTATGCCGAAAGAAGGATAGGTTAAAATTGCTTACTTGATCTTAGGCTACTTTATGTTTATCTTAAATGTTTTCCCCTTGAAGAGTATGTCAAAAGTAGGATAGGTTAAAAGTCCTTACCTGATCTTAGGCTGCCCTTTGTTTTCTTCTATGTTTTCTTCTTTCACTGCACTTCTTAATTTTTCATATCACAAACTCAACTTAAAGAGATCTTTTGATATAGATGACTTGCCCTATGAAAACCCTTGAATAGATGTTGTGCAAGTAAACCCTTTTATGATTCGATAGCCCAATGGATTGACACTTTTTCTTAACCTATCTTCCCATGCTGAAATATCCTTCAATTTATTCCCTCCTTCACACTTCACATGACCTTCTCAGTTAATGATCCCCAACCAACAAAACAAAAAAATCCCTTGTGCTTCATAACTAGCCTAATATCATATCATGAGCCTACAAGCATATCATTCTAAAACATATATAGAGAGATCCCTCTCTGAATCCAGGAGGGCTAGATCCTTGGATTCCATAGTGGTTCTGATGTTGCCTTGTCATTTGGTATTCCAATCTGCCAAATCACAGAACCCCAACAGAACCCATCTCTTAACATCTTTGGAATAGATGACATCCACTCATATCTCTGATCACATCCATGAATGGAGACGCAGACTTTGTCTTATCAAATTTGACATTCTGGATCATCTTTTGATCGAATGGTTTACCATATCATTCATCCATGCTATCGCCAGAGACATAGCCATGGGTGGATGTGTAACTGAAGAATAATCCATTTCCCATTCCCAGTATTTGGACTTAGTCTCTTCACAATCTGGCACGTTGTATGAATTACTACTCGATGCCTCGTGACCTTCGACTAATATTGTGTCTTCCAGGTCTACAGATTCAAAACCTATTGATGGTGTCATTGGATCTGTTACTCGGCAGTCTAGTAGTACTCTTGCTAAAACTTTGAAATCCAAAATTTCTCGTGCTGCAACTCCTGATGTTGCAATAATTAAAATAATATTCATAAAACCTTGGAGGTAAATGTTGTAAAAAGAAGAGTAAAGGAAAATCTAAACCAGATACCCCTAAACAGGATTCCCCAAAGCAGTTTGTTGAATATTCATCAAAACGAAAGACAAAATATCCTTGCCTTATTTGTGATGAAGATCATTACACTAGGGATTTCCCCTGTCGTGCCGAAGTAAGTCATCTTCTGAAAGGCACCCCTGGGACGCCAGTTGTGCTAAAGGAACCTTTCCAATCCCAGCAGGCGCAAATGGTAGATCAATCTCAAGATCAAACCTCTGAAAGTTCCTAAGTATTCATGAGTGGCACAAAACCTATCAACGTAGCCACCATATCAAAATATTATCCAACTCCTGAGAAATCCATGGTGGATAAATATGCCATTGATATACCCTCTTCCTCCACTCCACCCAATTCCGGTTCTCCCCATATCGAGAGACCTATCACTAAATCCACAATCTGACCACCCTCGAAAGGTGTTCTTCAGAAATCGGCTTATAATTTAAATGTGTGAGCTGCCCAACATTACAACATTGTAGAAGATTTAGCTCAAGTGCCCTCAATGATGTCGGCTTTGGAAGTCCTTGAAATGTGTCCATCACAAAAGAAGCCTTTTATATCCACCATAGGAGGAATTGATCCCACGGATTCCAATTTGATCACTTTTTATCTTGAAAACCATGTCCCTCGCCTACCACCTCAACCTGATTTTCTCATCCAAGTTGTCGTTATGGGAAAGACTATACATAGGACAATTTCGATGAAGGAGACTCCACATGCATCATGTCCATCTCATGTTGGAAAGCCATCGACTCTCCTCTTCTCAACGAGTCCTTGGATACTTTAGAAACTTTCGATGGTAGATGTTTCCACCCACATGGTATTCTCAATGCCTTACCTATCCAGTTGGAAGGTAAAACTGTCAATATGGAAGTATAATTTGTTGATGGAAATCTTAATTATAACCTTCTACTCGGCTGTATTTGGACTCATGCAATGGTTTGTGTGATTTCTACTATTTCATGTACTTTGTTTCCCCCATCAAGGGAATATTCTTACGGTAGACCAACTAGCCTTCTTTTACGCTAACTCTTCAACTGGTAATGTGCCCTATGTTGGGAAATATAATGTACCCTATGAGAGAATTGGAGTGGGTATTTTCAAAGAATTCTCTTTGATGGGAACATTTTCCCTTCCTCCTCCCACTAATGTCACTTCGGTTAATATGATCATGTCTCATCACAACCCTTTGATCATACCCAACCCTGATCAGATTGACCAGTTTGGCGACACTATGTCGCTCAACCCTCTTGAACAAGCATATCAAACAGTCATCTTGGCTTCTATGATTGCATGTGCAACCAATGATCAATTGAGTACAGTTCTAGACTCGTATTCACAATCCTCTTGGCTTGGTTCTTTGGATTTTGATGATCCTTTGAACAAGACATTCCCGATTGATGAAAGCATTGTTGAAGTCATGTCCCTTTATTAAACTCCATGGAATGATATCCATCATTATTTCTCCTTTATTCCTAGCCTTGAGGCGACTTCTACCTGCATGGATTCTTCAGTTTCTCCTGCAATGGTTTCTCCCCTTTAGACTCCCATTTGAGTCCACAATGTATTGTCTGAAGGAAATATGGTAAATATCATGACAACTATGCCCATCGACATCTCTTTCAAACCAGGGATAGTCGAAAACATTCACATAGAGGCCTCTTGTTCTCCTGATGAGACGATATTTACATGACCCTTTTTGAATAATTTCATGATGCCTTCGCTTGGTCATATGAATAAATGTATGGCATTGATCCAAGCATTGTGGAGCATGAGATCTCTACCTACCCAAATGCGAAACCTGTTCGAAAAATTCTCTGTCCCGTGCACCCATGGAAGGCATCTGCCATAAAAGGTGAAGTTGAGAAACTTCTCAAAGCTAGTTTTATTTACCCTATACCACTGATATATTGGGTTTCCAATATTGTTTCAGTAACTAAAAAACAAGGAACTATACGTGTTTGAGTCAATTATCGAGATATTAATCAAGCATGTCCTAAATATAACTATATGACTCCCTTTATTGACTAAACCATCGACGAATATTCTGGGAGTGAGATCTTTTCCTTTATGGACAGATTTTCTCGATATAACCAGATTAATATCCTCCCTGTCGATCAACACAAAATTGCCTTTATCTTTCCTTAGGAGACCTTCACCTAGAAAAAGCTTTTGTTTAAACTCAAGAATGTTGACGCTACCTTCCAACGTGCCATGTCTCATGCTTTCCACGATATCAACCATATCGTTCAACCTTATCTTGATTATTTCCATGCGCACTTTGTTAAGCGTCATGATCACCCGACTCATCTTCAGGCAATCTTTTTGCAATGTCGACACTCTAATATTCAATTTAATCCTCATAAATGTGTATTTTGCGTCCAATCTTGACGTATTTTAGGATTTGTAGTATCCAAACAAGGCATCTGAATTTATCCTCTCAAGGTGGATGCCATTGTCAATTTAACACCTCCATCTTGTTTTCATCAACTTCATATTTTTCAAGGGAAGACAAACTTTCTCCACTAATTCATTCCTAACTATGCAGAGCTTGCCAATGGTTTTACTCACCTTTTGAAGCAAGGGGTCCCATTCATTTGGGATGATGTCACCCAAAAGGCCTTCGATGCATTGAATACTGCCCTCATAAGTTCACCTTTATTACACCCCCTGAACTATTATCATGATTATTTCCTTTACTTCGTCGTTGCTAACAGTACCATTAGCATGGTGTTGGTTCAGGATGACGATAAAGATGACGAACATGTGATATACTACCTAAGTCGAAATATATTTGACGTTGAGACTCGGTATTCTCATGTAGAGAATTTGTCTTCGGCAACAGTCCACGCCATCCAATGCTTTCGTCATTATATCCTTCTATGAAAAACCATAGTGATTTTTGAATGCAACCCCGTGACTTATATTTTGTCCCGTCAATTGCTTGGGGGAAAATACTCCAAATGGATAGTTATCTTGCAGGAGTTTGATTTAGAATTTACTAAGGCTAAGTCAAAGAAATCACTTGTTTTTTTCGAATTGATCTGTGACCTTCCCGATGTAAACACAACTGCTGCATCTGATGAGTTGATTCCAGAAAAATCTCTCTTCCTTGTTAGCACCCATGATCAATGGTATGGAGATATTATCATCTATCTCCAAACTCAAACCTTTCGACCAGTGGTGTCTCGTTCTCAAAAATGACGAGTCTGATACCAATCCCAACCCTATCGCATTGTTGGTGATACTTTATATCGCCTTGGTGTGGATTCCATCCTTCGACAGTGCTTAACGCATGAGGAAGTTGAGAAAGCTTTCAATTAATACCATTCTGGAGCCTGTGGTGGTCATATGTCAGGATATTATACATCTCAAAAAGATCATTCACGTGAGTTAATCATGGCCTTCAATTTTAAAATATTGCATTCTTCTAGTCCAAAAACGTCATGCTTTCCAAATTTATAATTGGAAACAACAATCCCTACCCGCTCCCTTACACCCAGTTATCACTGTTCTCCCATTTTCCAAATATGGAATTTATTTCATGACATGTAACCCTCACTCGGTTGGGGGGTGATCCAGGTGGATATTGGTGGCCACCCACCTATTCCACCTAGATAGTTTCATCAATTTTCTTATTTACTATGTTTAGTCATTTTTGGGTCGTGAACTTCCAGAGAATTTTTGACCCCATAAACAACGTTTTTTTGACATCTGCTGCAATCCCATAAATAAAGGTTGGGGACTATGGAAAAACCAGTATTCCTCAGAGATATCTTTCCAACGACGTATCATACATACCAAACAAAGTTAATATGGCCAAGTTACAACCCCGGGAAGTTGGTTGCCCAAATAACACTAATGGGGCCCATAAAATCTTGGTGTTACATCTCCTCGGGGTAGGGTTTGTTGAATATTTCAAAAAGAAATATTGAAAGTGGCATTCGGAAACATCATTCCTTGATCCTAGTGAAAACTAATCACCTAAACTAGGTGGGGCCCACACAGGCTATTTTTAGGTATATGTCTATTTTTAGAATGGTGAGCATATTCTAAAATTAGCAGGAGGGTGATTCTATATGGTTGAGAAAATTCTATCTTTTGATGAATTTCTATTTTTAGAAGATGGGTGAAGTCTATTTATAGATCACAAATCTAAAAATAGAATTCTTGTCGATTATTATTAGCCCTTAATAATAACTAGACAATAAATAGTAACTTATTCTCTTGGAGCACTTTATTTCAGTGAACAGATGTGGCACATTAGTGGGCTGAAGGAATTACGCAATTCCTAGGGTGGTTGGTGACTCATGCATGGAGAATTTCATTATAACTGACAGTGGCAAGTTGTAACAGAGTTGGAAGAGTAGTTATGTGAGTAGTTATTTAGTTTAACTCAGTTCAATGAGTTAAACTCAGTTTTGCTAGTTCTAACTAAACATACACTAGTGATAGATGAGTGAATTAATTATTTAATTAATTCACAAATAGTGTCTTACTTGCAACTGAAGAAATACAACAATTAACTACTTGCATGTCAGATATAGTGGAGACCCAGTGGAGAGATAGGTGAAAGCGTGAGATGGACTATCTGTTGTGACTATAGTGATGCATTAAATGCATCTACGCACACATTGGAGATGTTTATGAGGATTGCGCAGTCAAGGCAAGGTAAGGTCGAATTCATTCAGGGTTCTTCTTGAGCAGGGATTGCGCAGTGGAGGCAGGCTGTCAGGAGGCAAGAAATTGGTGCATATATATGCAAATTTATGCATGACAGTGTGTGATGATTGTATATTGTACTAAGAGCTCTATGAGTTGAGCTTTGTATGAGATTTTTACATGTTCCATTGATATACATAATATATGATAGTTGGGGTTTTTAGCTTTAAGCTTTCCCAGTAAAACATCTTGTTATGTGCGATTGATTTTGCTTCATGTGTGTTTTGAAATTGGCGATTTAATTTCCGCAAAGAATTAAGTGGAAGGATTATATATTTAACATAAGATTAATCTGTTAGATCGGGAGAATCCGGAAATACATTGTTGTGTTTATAAATTTCTACATGGTATCGGAGCAGTGTTAATCACTGGAGATTGCAATATTGAAGTGGTGCTAAGTTTTGTGTTGGTGGACAATTCGAATTTGCTGCAAGAATTTCTTGGTGCGAAATTGGCCCTGAAGGATAAACTCAGAAAAAATAAAGATGGAGAAGAACGACACTATTCCAGAATACTTGACAAAGTTTGTCCAATGCAGGAATGAGCTTGGGAGTGTAGGAGTTAGTCTTGAAGATGATGACTAGGTGAGCTTGGTTCTCCTTGGGCTTCCGAAGAGTTGGCACAGTTATCAAGACCCTGTCAATGGACGGGAGAAACTGCAGGATTGGGAGCGACTGTGGTCGGATCTAGTGCAGGAGGAGATAAGGCGGACCACCAGGGATGGCTCTTCATCAAATCATGATGATGAAGAGGATTGTGCTTTGGCTGCCAAGGCGAAGAAGAAGAAGGGGAATAAATTCCATTCTAGATCTAAGGCCGGTGAAGATGGAAAGGAGCACAACATGTCCAAAGTGAAGTGTTTTCACTGTCACGAGTTTGGACATATTGCCACAAATTGTCCACATAAGAAGAAGAACAAGATGGTTGTTGGAGCTGCAGCTGGTGAGGCCCTTGCCTCGCAATTTGAGCTTGAATTCTCATTGATCGCATGCATGGTGTCTAATGCATTGGGATCGGGGTGGTACTTTGATAGTGGTGCTTCCTTTCACATGATGGGAGATGAGAAATTGTTCAGTGACTTGGTGGAGAAAGATCTCCAGATGCATGTTGAGATGGGCGACGATGGACGATACAGTGCGACCGGCATTGGTACCATTACCTTTCAAAGCGCGTCAGGTAAACTCCTTCATTTAAAATATGTTGTGCATGTTCTAGGTTTAAAGAAGAATTTAATCTCAATTACAATGTTAGAGGATAGAGGCTATGATGTTGTCTTTAGTGAAGGAAAAGTTTTTCTGCGACACAAATCAATAGGGCAAGCCAAGAAGGTTGGGATTCGAGTTAAGAATCTCTACAGACTTGAAGTAGATGGGATTTATACGGAGCTTCCTACTATTGGGAAGTGCGAGGAAGACATGCAATTGAAGCTTAAGAGGGAGCAGGATTTGCATGCAGGTAAGAGTGAACCTCAGGATGTGGAGCAGCCACAAGATGAGGATCATGGAGTGGGACTAACCACTCATGCAGAGAAATTTCGTGCCAGATGAGCAGAGGGAGTGCATGTAGCTATACCACCAGGTGAGAGGTGGGCAACATGCATGAATAATCCCAAGAGGAAATTTCTGGGTAGGATTCATTGAGATTGTCTAGATCTCATGAATTGAACCTAGCTACGAGGAGCCCATAGAGCAACAGTAGCAGGATCAGTTGGATTGATGTAGTCAGATCAAAGGGACAGTGTCGGATACTGGAGCGCGGATCAAAGCTGACAGCAAGTGTGGAGTGCATGGGTGCAAATTTCAATAGCGCAGTGGCTCCTGAAGACATGTGCAGTAGCTAAGCAGAGGTCAGAAGACTTTGATGATAGCTGCATTATACTGATTCAATTGTTTGGAGGCTATTCAGTTTCAGAAGTGTTGCATACAAAATTTGTAGGGTGAATGCATGGAGTTGCATGTCACATGCAAAGACAGTCCTTTCTTATTTAGAGGGAGTGTTGAAGATTGCAACAAGAAACAATGAAAGTGGCATCCAAAAGCATCATTCCTTGATCCTAGTGAAAAATAATCACCTAAACTAGGTGGGGCCCACGCAAGTTATTTTTAGGTGTATGTCTATTTTTAGAATGGTGAGCATATTCTAAAATTAGCAGGAGGTTGATTCTAGATGGTTGAGCAAATTCTATCTTTTGATGAATTTCTATTTTTAGAAGATGGGCGAAGTCTATTTATAGATCACAAATCTAAAAATAGAATGCATGTCGATTATTATTAGCCCTTAATAATAACCAGACAATAAATAGTAACTTATTCTCTTGGAGGACTTTATTTCAGTGAACAGATGTGGCACATCAGTGGGCTGAAGGAATTACGCAATTCCTAGGGTGGTTGGTGACTCATGCATGGAGAAATTTGTTATAACTGACAGTGGCAAGTTGTAACAGAGTTGGAAGAGTAGTTATGTGAGTTGTTATTTAGTTTAACTCAGTTCAATGAGTTAAACTTCGTTGTGCTAGTTGTAACTAAACTACACTAGTGATAGATGAGTGAATTGATTATTTAATTAATTCACAAATAGTTTCTTACTTGCAACTGAAGAAATACAACAGTTAACTACTTGCATGTCAGATCCAGTGGAGACCCAGTGGAGAGATAGGTGAAAGGGTGAGATGGACTATCTTTTGTGGCCATAGTGATGCATTCAATGCATCTACACACACATTGGAGATGCTTATGAGGATTGCGCAGTCAAGGCAAGGTAAGGTCAAATTCATTTAGGGTTCTTCTTGAGCAGGGATTGTGGAGTGGAGGCAGGCTGTCAGGAGGCAAGAAATTGGTGCATAGATATGCAAATTTCTGCATGACAATGTGTGACGATTGTATATTGTACTGAGAGCTCTATGAGCTGAGCTTTGTATGAGATTATTACATGTTCCATTAATATACATAATATATGATAGTTGGGGTTTTTAGCTTTAAGCTTTCCTGGTAAAACATCTTATTATGTGTGATTGATTTTGCTTCATATGTGTTTTGCAATTAGAGATTTAATTTCCGCAAAGAATTTAGTGGAAATATTTTGTATTTAACATAAGATTAATTTATTAGATCAGGAGAATCCGAAAATACATTATTCTGTTTATAAATTTCTACAGGGTTTTGGTTGTTTAGGATTTTTTCTTATTATTCAATAATAAAAAGGCCTTTGAGCCTCATTGTAACACAGTTCAAAGGCATGTAGCCACCACATTTCTTCTCATAGATAAGCTACCATCGCCAGAGCTAGTTTCTTTCAATTCTATCTATAAGCATTTTTAGTATTTGATATTAATGAAATGAAATATTATTTTTGTTGCATCTCTATATTTGTATTCTACTTCATTCCTTATTAAATTCGGATCAGGGGGCATGGGCACATCATTATTGTTGTGTATTATTTCACTAAATGGGTCGAGGCGATTCCTACATACAATGTCGACGGTGAAAATGCAACTTAATTCATTTTCAATCATGTTATCGCTCAATTTGGTGCTCCTCAAGCCATAGTCACTGAACATGGCTCCCATTTCCGGAATTGTATGATGACAAAACGTATTGCTAAGTTGGGGCTACGTCATGATAGCTCAACTCCTTATTACCCACAGGCCAAAGGCCAAGTTGAAGCAGTCAACAAAGTGTTAGTCACGATGCCTCAATCAGCCGTTGGGATGCACAAAGGGAATTGGCATCTTATTTTCTTTTTGAATTTATGGGCATACCAAAATTCTTCCAAAACATCGACCGGATTTATGCCTTTTCAATTGGTGTATATACTGGAAGAAACTCTTCCACTCAAGTGTGAGATTCCTTCATTGAAACTAACTGTCGAGTTACTCCCAAGTACTTCACCTAAGGAGGAACAATTTATTTATCTGTAACGTCTTGATGAGACTCGTTGAATTTTCACTTTGGTCACTTATACTCAGAAAATACGAGTTAAATAGTAATATGAAAAAACTGTGACCCCTCATGTATATTATAAAGGTGACTTGGTCTTTTTGTATGATCAAGTTAATGAAAAATTAGGTGCTAGAAAATTCGAACCTATGTGGCAGAGACCCTATATTGTTAAACGAGTATTACAATAGGGTGCATATGATTTAGTAGACTATGAGGGGAATCAGCTGGCTAAGCCTCGCAACGAGATCGACCTTAAGAAGTATTATGCTTGATTTCTCATGGATACTTTGTACATTAGTGTGTGTTTCATTAGTGTGCAGTTTTTGGTGTGATTTGTTTGCCTTTTTGAAAACATGTTTTCCCCTGCTTACCATGTTCTGCTTGGTTTGCAGATGTCAAAAAACCCTCTTCCTCATGTTAGTTTCGTTGATGGTTATTTTTGTAGTACATGGAATCTGTCTTCCGTTGTGTGAGCACTTTATGCTCCCAATGGTGAGTTAATGAGTTTATAGGGCATATGTCTAGGTCATACAATTAACAATATTGCCGAATATAGTGTGATTATTGAACTATTATCAAAATATGTTGCTATTGGTATTAGGGCATTAGTTGTCAAACTTGATTCGCAACCCACAGTATTACAGTTAAACAGACATTATACAATCAGAAACCCTCAGCTTTTAAGGATGTATCTACGTGTTCATCTCTTGGAAAGAAATTTCGATTACATTACTTATCAACATATTCGAAGAAATCTAAATACAGTAACAGATACACTGGCAAATTTTGTATTAGATAGACATCTGCATCATATGTAAAATGAAACCATAACATATCAAGGACATTAAATAGCATCGGGAAAAACATGTATATATATGTTTATGGAGTTTTCAAAATGTGAGCTACATCAAAAAACAAATGTGTTATAAGACATATGGCTCATCATACCTACATAAACACAACATTAAAGATCAGAAACATGTCTATTCACCGCCATGGTGCTCGTGGTAACAATAAACACTCGTAATTAATTGGCCTAATAATCAACGTAATCGAGCAGACACACCTACAGTGTGCCTCTGATATCGGAGAGGTATGTCGTCGATGGTCACATAATCTAAAATTCCTTTGGTCAAGGCATCCTAATTTCTCTCTATCTCAACCATAGCTTCATCCCCCTCGACATAGGGAGCATCTTCAAACTGGCGAGCCACTCTCTGTGTAATTGGAGAAACCCCTGGAGGTCTGTCTGGTCCAACATCTGCAAATGATCATAGGTCCAAATCTTAGTTCACACATAAAAAAAAATTGAAAACTTTAAAAACTTTAAAACCAATTCTTACCTGAGTCATTCCATCGTCCCCCTAGTGGCAGAGGCAGATATGGATCTCCTTTGAAATTTTTCCCTACGTAGGCCCAATCATCTATCATGATGATTTGTTGTAGCAGTCATCCAAAGAAAGCAGATGGAAAAGAAATTTGTTGCTTGCCACCATGGCAAGGCATCAACTCACTCAACCTAAGTAGTCGTGGCTCTCTTGGTGCGGTAGGTCTGAAATCTATACACTGGTACATGAACAATGGAACTCGCTCCAAGAAAATTGTTACCAAGATTGACCCATAACCAAACTACTTAAGTTTTCCCATCTAGAATTTTGTGACTTAATCCTTCATGTTGAGAAGCAACCCCTCACTCCAGTTTAATACAGTTGGTCCCATACAATCCATCGCATACTGGAAATGAGACTTTCCTACCTAATGTAAGGCTTGTACCCCTGCCACTCGAACAATAGTGTTTAGGAAATTTCTTAATGCAGGAACTACAATAGTCTTTATGTTAATTTTCCCACTTTTTGTTTTGCAAGAGTTCTCACTGCAGTGTCTCACAATGAGCATCTCAGTATTGTCCCCTCTTGCTCGAGAACCATATAGCTAAACTGTTTTTCCCCTCCTGGACAAACTAGTAATGAAGTATATGTTAGAAACCTTTATATTCAACTCTTGATCTCCTATCATGAATAGTTGGCAGTCTACATTCCACCAAGTCACAAAAAATTGCAATAAATCTGCTTGGGATCGAATCCCAGGGGTCCATAACAACTTCAATAATCCATTGTTACGAAGTGCTCTTATGCATTGTGACTTTTGTTTAGCTTTTTGGTATTCGGCCTCATGGCCCCTATCCTTCCATTCAATCGCCATTTTCACCTACAAACATCATTAAACGAAGATTAATTACCTTCCATGAAGAAAAAATAGCAAAGTAACAGGTAAAAATGGAGCTTTGGTTTAAAAAAATTAACCCTTGGCGCCAACGCGACTATGTCATAATTTCTCCGCGCTGGCAGTGTGTTGGTCTTGTTGGGCCCAGGGCGATCAACACGGACCCGATGGGTAAATCCCGCGTTGGCCGCCCACAATACCTAATATTTTATAGCTCCCCTATGCACCTAATATATGGCTTAAAATTCATGAAAATACAACCAAAATGAAGAGAAAGTAAAGGTTTGTTATCTGTGACAAACGACTCGACAAATGGTCCTCTGGATTGATCGTACTTCACAGCTGAAGATCGAAGGTCAATGTGGGTAAAATTCTCTCCAAAGTCACAAATGGTAAAAAATAAATTTTTATCTTGATTTTTTAGTTTATATAGACCTGTGAATATATTTTTTACCATTGTTTGTATGCATATTTACTTATATTTATATTTTTCTCGATCAGAATGACATTTTTTCACGTGTGCAACAACAAGCTCGTTACAAGTTGGCGATGTTAATTGGTAAAATGACGATTTTTATTTTATCGCCTTTTTGAACTCATGAAAATAAACAAAAAAAGGACCTCCCCTGGAATCATCTTTCACCTCTTTTTTTACTCTCGAAACATGAAATGATTGTCGAGCACTTGTCATTTCGAGATCAATAAAGTAAATGAATTGACGTCGTCTCAGTATAAGTTTAACCCTTTTTCAGGCTAAGATAGACTAACTACGAAAAAGGAATACCTTAGTCAAAGATGACTAAGAGGTTCTCTTGAATATCGTTTTCTACCTTTTCGGATCTGAGGGACTATCTATGAAAAGGGACCTTTGGAGTTTTATTTTCTACCTCTTTTTCAAACTCCCTAAACATGAAAAAGACGTTGATTTTCCCCTCCGTCAGACTCGTAAAACTTAAATGACGAAGGATTTCTCACCATGACGAGATCGAGTTACTCCTTCATAGGACTCATTAAACTTACTAGGATGAATTCATGTGAAGTGTGAATTTATATGCTAAGCATATTGTATCCTCTTAAATCATACAATGAAAAATAAAGAGGTACTCGCTATAAATAGTGGGGAAAAATGGAAGTAAATGTATCTTGTATTATGTATCAAGGAAACATGTTGCTCTTGACCATGACACTTATAGGCTTCATCTCTTGTCGGGTTTGGGTTATCCTCTCTTTGTCACTTGCCTTCCCGGGTTTGGGAAAACCATTTTGCTCTAATTTGATCATATCTTATTGTCACCATGACCATTGATCCCATTTTAAGTCAAATGCTGCCAACATCCGGAGTCGTGTTGTTGATATGTTCAAGAGAAGTCCTGTCTACAAATTCAAAGCTCTCACACCTCATTTGACCTTCTATGCTACAATCATGAATCACTTTCATCAAAACCCTATGTTTTGCGTCGATGATGTGGAAAAATTATGGCCCTCCTTCAACAGATCACTTCTTGTTGAATCCCTCTCATTATCCATGAAGACGATCTAGAAACCCCCTTTCATAAACTTGGAGCTTGCATGCCTCAATGGCAGATTATTTTTGGTTGACAACAGGTTCACATCAATGGCCTTCAATCGAATGATTTTGTGAGTGTTCAACTTTAGCTCCATTATTCACACTCGTAGATTGTGTTTTTGTACCTTGAGTGCCATTGTCATTATTGGTGGTTTCTTTCATGCATGTTATTGTCTACCTCATTGACTGGTAATCAAGCAGTTTCTGCCATGTTCAACTTCAACACATCTATTCACATGGTTAGATTCGTTCTTTGGTCTGGTCGAGATAGAAGACCCTGGATTTCCTTTTCTAGATCTAGGCTGCGAGGTGTTCATGATTGTACACATGGATCTCTCTAATCAGATGGTTGTGCCCATGCTGTAGATTCATAGTCATATTCATGATCCTTTTTAGTTGGATGGTTGTGTCCATGTCGTGGGTCCATGTATTTTTGTCTCAAAGATGTATTATTGAGCATATATCAGAGTTGTCATATGTATTTTTTTATGTTTGATTTTCAGGTCTCTTGACGGTGGTTTCCGAAGTCCTTGCCATGACTTGTAAAGCACTTCAACCATCATTTCTTATTCTTCTTTCATGCTTTAGGGGGAATCTATTATACATTATTTTTTCGCATTCCTTGTCTCATGCCCCGAGTTTTCAAACTTTTCCCCTAATGTCGCAAAGCGACCAAAAAATGTCAAAGTGTTTACCATGAAAGACATGATTAGAGCATCCCTGAAGACCTAAAAGAGAAATACCTTGAAGAAATTCTTCAAAAAACTTGTAATAAACCCTATTTGTAGACCCAGCGTGGTTCCTATATTTAAACCCTCACTCTTGTCACCTTCAATGTGACTTGTGTATAGCGTTGGCAGTGTGATAATTAATGTGAAAAAGAGCATTGGTCCTCTTCAGGTAGGTTCTCCAAAAATGGAGCATAATATTCTCCTACTAGAAACCTCTAGAACAGAGAGTTGGTAATAGTTGAATGAGGATTGGGTCGAAGGATCCCATTTCAGGCCTTTTATCCTACTATTGGGAATCATCCCTTTAATATATGGACCTTCTTCCCCCTTTTGCAGATCCCTAACCTCTCCTCTTTCTGTATAAATGAATGCCATGCTTTCCCCAAATGGTTGATCAATGTTGGTTGCAATCCTTGTGCTCAGTTACGTTGCCGAATTATGAAGGAGAAAGGAGTGCTTGAAGGTCTTGGCGAGGACTTGGAAACTCATTCGAAAGTGGCTTCCAACATCAAAGCTTAAATGGTTGTATGCTTCTCTTGTTTCTAATAATAATACATTATACATTTTCCTTCCATAAATGTTTAAATGATTATGCATTTAGTGTGTTGCTCCCCAATCTTTCACATAGTTTATGTTAGAGTAAGTTATGCTATACATGCTTTCGCCGATTTGGTTTGATCTTTCTTGTAGGTAAACATCCGCGATGACACTTAAAGGATTGAAATTGGAAGCAAGAAGATCGGGAAACGACACTAATGAGCATTAGCATCAGAGTGAGGTATGCTATCTGTCTTGTTTTGTATTTTCTAATATATGCTAAGAATTTTTTCGTGTATTTGTTTGGTTTGTTTCTAGATCTTCTGTTTAGGATTAGTGAGATCATTGTTGTCTGCAACAAGGATTGTCTATACAAAAATCCATCAAACCCTAATACACAAATTTCCTAGGGTTTCCTTCAAACCCTAGAATTATTTTAGGTCTCCTCCATCCTTTCTTGTATCCTTCAACGGTGCCATCTTAGGGTGATCTACATGAATTTTCTTCATCCCATCTCTGATACAATGTTAATTTTACTTAGGGATACATTGTTCTTTGCTTTTATAATTGAATTATTCATTAACATAGTACATTCACCCCATTATTCAAATTTACATCATTATTCAACAACATATACAACTATGTAGAAAGAAAAATACCATCATCATCAATACAACGAAACATAAAGGAACAATAAAAGAAAATCATTCACACGTAGAGACGCCAACATTGGTTGGAGACCAGGGAAAAACCCACTATGGGGAAAACCCTTTCAAATTCTTCTTCTTATTAGATCGTCATCAAATAACAACAACATCCATGAAATGAACCCAACAATGCTTATACTCAAAACCATGATTATGGAATTTGTAATGAACTATCATTGTCTGTGGTCAACTATCGAACTTTGTGGTCTACGAGAAAAAACTTCAGAAGGCTGAGATTTCATCTTTTAGGGCACGGTCAAGTCATGCGAACGACTATAACTTCCTGGACGCTCTCTAGAGCATTGTAAGCTAGCTACTGTGGTCGGATCTGCCGAGATCTAACTCAAAGCCTCGGCCACACCCTTAAAGGTGTTATGCAAGCGACTATAACTTCACAGTATCTCTTTGAAACACTATGAGTGAGCGACTACGATTTCCTAGTTTCTCTCTTAAGCCTGGTCTACAAGCGACTGGGGTATGCAACCAGAATTCTGAAACCCTAACTCCCAATCGCATGGATGGAGGATTGTTTGTGTGACTAGAAGGCTCTAGTTGCACATATGAGCTTCTTTGGGAGCGACTGTAGTTGAATCCTTCCTATTTTGTGCCTGTGACTATGGCCCAAAATCCTAAAACTGAGATGCAAGCTTCAGACCCTGCAATTTCACCTCAAAGCGAATCGGTTCCTACGCTAACGAGCCTCATACCTGTGTGAGCTGAAAAAACCAAGATAGAAGAGTTTCTCATGGGTAGAGGTCACTTGTAATTATAGCCTTCCAATGGGGTCCACTTTAATTTAGGGTCGACCTTGTCAAATATGCACATGTGGGTTTTTCTTCATAAATACACTTTCCCTTATCTTATCTGAGTGATATTTAGGTTGATTTTGGTCCTCTCGAAAAGATAAATTCAATGCAATCATTATCTCCATCAAGTGAGTTGTCAAAGGTGTAATTTGACCGTAGTTGTGTGATTTAAAAACTCCAATAAAAATTTAAGTGTGCAAGAGTATGAGAGAGAGAATAGAATAGATCCCTACGCTAAAACTGAAAAAAGGTTGTGAACTGATCCTCAAAAACATTTTTATCATTGAGGCCTCTATTTTCTTCATTTTCCTCTATTTTTCCTTCAATTTTCCTCACATGTAATTTTGTGACCTTTCACCTTCCTTTTATTTTATTTCCATTTATTTCATATATAAAATTCCAATAAATTCCTCTTTTCCTTTGCAAATATCCATAGCCATAAATTAATCACAAGTGATACCCATCACTATGTTTTTTTACCAGCATTCAGCTTGGAATACCTGTCCCTTGACCTTGGTCTTATTCTCCCTTTATTAACTTTATTACATGGATTTTTTAACTGGGGATGTTACAGAACCCTCCCCTTGGGGGAGCACCGTCCTCGGTGTTCAATGACACTTACAAACCAAAAAACACATGCTTCCCATGGAGCTTTATAACACAACTCGATGCAACATTTACACCATATCCATCAATTGAAAACACAACCAACATATCATGAACACCATACCGCTTATTGGAGCCTTATAACACAACTCGATGCAGTATTTACAACATACATATGCATATAAACATAACCAAAACACAAAATTAAAGCATATATGAAACGACATCTGCTCAACCAGTGAATAGAGGAGGATACATATATTACATCTGATCAACCATATCCCATGTAGTTTCATTGGGCCCAAAGTGCTTCCATTGCTTTTTAACTTGCCTAATTGCTCGATTCCAGATCATGAGCATCTTTCGTTGAAAAATGCATTGAGGTTTTGGTTGGAATTCTCCTTCTGGTTCCACCTGCAATACATTCCAGTCAATCACATGATAAACGTTTTTCACATACTTAAGCAATGACACATGGAAAACATCATGGAATTTCATTATCAGAGGTAGTTTAGGTTGGCAAGCTACTCGTCCAATCCTCTCAATAATCTTGAAAGGTACGCAATACTGAGGTGCAAACTTGGAACATGATCCAATCCTTAAGGAGATCTTCTTAGGCTTGATGTGCAAGTACACCTGTTCCCCAACCTGAAACTGCTTAAACACCCTGTGTTGATCTGCATCTTTTGTCTATCCTGTGTTGCCTTTATATTCTTATTGATAACTTGCATTTCCTATTCCATCTTTGCCAACATGTTTGGTCCAATAAACACCATGTTCACTGGATCACTCCAACTGATAGGAGTATTACAGCATCACCCATAAAGTGCCTCAAACAGACTCATCCTCAAATATTCTTGATACCCATTATTATACGCAAACTCCACCAATGGAAGTTATGTTTCCCACTTTCGTTGTTGATGCATGACATACATTCTCAACATGTACTTCCAAATCATGTTGACCATATCTATCTGTCCATCAATTTGCAGATGATAAGCTATACTGAAGGCCAGATCTGTCCCCAAACCTGCAAATAACTCTTTCCAAAACTTGGAAGTGAACTTGGAATCTCTGTTTGACACAATATTCCTAGGAATACCATGTAACCTCACTATATCTCTGATGAAGACCTGTGATACCTCACTAGTTGAATAAGTAGATTTTAGTGGAATGAAGTGAGCTACCTTTGTCAACCTGTCAACCACAACCATAACATAATCATGTTGTCTTTATTTCCTCGACAAAATTGTAATTAATTCCATGGAAATGACCTCCCATTTCCACTCTGGAATCGTAATCGACTGCAGTAATCCACCTGGATGCTTACACTCTGCGTTTACCTGTTGACAATCTAAGAATATCGCAACAAAATTTTCCATATCTTTCTTCAAATTCGACCAATGGTAGAACTTATTAACCATTGTCAATGTCTTTTGATATCCCGGGTGACTTGAATGCAGTTTAACATGAAATTATCTCAAGATAAGCTTCTTAAGCTCAATGTTGTCCGACACATAGATCCTATCCCTAAATTTTACCAAAGCATCTAACGTGAGATGATAATATATATCTTGTTCTCCTATACCCTAATGTTGTAACATGTGCTTAAGTTGTTGGTACTTGTCATAATGTTGTCATGCCTACAAGATCTCATCATGTAAATATATCCCATATGAATTCATAGCTTTTATGTGATTTACCTACACCCTTTTTCTAAGAGCATCTACAACCATGTTCTCTTTTCCCTTAACGTACCTGATCTTGAAGTCAAACTCATTGATAGTGTTCAACCACCTAGCTTGTTTTGCATTCAGATTAGGTTGGTTAAACAAATATCTCAATTCACTATGATCACTCATCAAGATGAACCTCTTGCCAAGAAGATAGTGTCTCCACATCTTCAATGTATGGATGATAGCTTCCAACTCAAGATTTTGCATCACATAATTTTTCTCATGCTCATTTAGTTTCCTTGATTCATAACACACTACTTGTCCTTCCTGCATCAGAACCCCACCAAGTCCTCTCTTGAAATCATTTTTACATACCAAAAACTATTTGTTCAGGTCTGTTATCTTTAGAACTACAACATTCGTAAGCAACTGCTTTAACTACTCAAAACCTTATTGCAAATTCCTTTGTCCATTTAAATGTCTTTCCTTTTCTCTGCAATGATGTAATAGGATAGGAAATATGCAAGAAGTTCTAGATGAACCTCCTATAATAACCCGCTAACCCCATGAATGATCTGACCTCATCCACATTCCTAAGAGCTGCTCATTCCATGATAGCTCTTATCTTTTCTGGATCCACTGCTAATCCTTCCTTAGAGACAACATGTCCTAAGTAATGTATATTTTTCTGAAAGAAGCCGTATTTACTAATCTTGGCATAAAACTGATGTTCTCTTAATAATTTTAACATTACTGCCAAATTTTATGCTTGCTCTTCCTCATTCTTAAAGTATATTAGTATATCATCAATGAATATAATCACAAAATTGTCAAGATAGGGATGCAACACATTATTCATTAAACACGTAAAATTAGTTGGAGCATTAGTCAAACCAAATGGAACCACAGCAAACTCATAATCCCCATACCTTGTCTGAAAATAAGTCTTGTAGATATCCTCTTCTTTGATGCATACTTGATGAAAACCTGATCTCAAATCGATCTTCGAGAACATCGTTACTCCCTTCAACTGTTCAAACAAGTCATCAATTATCGACAATAGATACATGTTCTTGATGGTTATCTTATTCAACTGTTTGTAGTCAATTCATAACCTGAGAGTACAATCCTTCTTCGTCACAAGAAACATTGGTGCACCCCAAGGCGACACACTTGGCATAATATATACCTTGTCAAGCATTTCCTTTAACAATAACTTCAATTCCACCAACTTTGGTGTGCCCATCCTATAAGGTGCCTTTGATTTTGGTGCTGCCCCTAGTACCAACTCAATAGAAAATTCCACTTCCTTATGATGCAAAAACTCTGAAATATCTGCTAGAAATACATCCTGAAACTGTTGTAAAATAGGATACCTCTTCAAGACCTCAACATCCTCAACATCCTTACCTTTATCACTAGAAATATGCACTAAAGACAATACACACCCTTTCCCGTGACTATGCTTTTCCTGCATAGCTACAACCATTCTAACTGATGTTGCCTTCTTCTTACCTTGTAAGATTATATATTCTCCATTGTCATCCAAGCACTCAATAGCCATTTCATAACAATCTACCTTAGTCATGTGGAGATACAACCAATCCATACCTAGAAGCATATTGTATGATCCCAATGGAAGTACATTTAGATGCACTGATGTAGGCATACCATTCAACTCAAAAGCACAAGATCTTACCCAATGACGAACTATCTTCTTAGTACTTGTAGCCAACTGAACTAACCAATAATTTGCATGCACTTCTTTATTCAAACCATACTTATCCACCACGTGAGGATTAACATAACCATAATTAGACCAAGGTCAATCAAAATAGAAACAACTTGATCAAAAAGCTTATCATCCATATCGATAATAGATGCCTGGTGATTCACCTTCCTATTATCCAATGATGCATAAATCCGAGGAATACTTTGTCCAACATCCCCCACTATCTGTGCCTCATGAGCATTGTAAATATGCGGTCTTCCACTCTGGTGCTATAAGAAATATCTCCTACGATGATCCTTGCCACAAGTAAAACACTATAAAATCTTCCTACCATCACCCTTTTTCTTCTCCTCAGAGTTAAATCCCTGTCCTCTCTCAAATGCATTGAACTTCTTGTGCAGTACTGCATTCTCTTTGTTACTTGTGTCCTGTAGTCTTCCTTACTTCTTATTCCACTTTCCCTTAGTCTTTTCATTACCTTTCCAATCATGTTTAGATTCAGACATGTGCTTCGATTTATCATAACAATGTTTCAACTTCCTAATGGATTTCTCAAGCGATCTAGGCTCATCAAACTCAATACTGTCTTTGAACGCTATCAACAACGCATTGATGAATCTTTGAATCTTCACTTTATCCTCCTTAATATAAGGAACATATATCAAAAATTCCAAGAATCTGCTAATATACTCCTCATCTGTTAAAGATCCCGTCTTTAGCTCATAGAATTCCTTTTCCCTATCATCATAGTATCTCTCAGATGGATACTTCTTCCTGAAAAGTCTTTCAAACTCACTCCAAGTCAACTCCTCTTCCTGAATGCCTCTGAAATTCTTCACATATTCCCACCAAATGTTTGATTTACCTTTAAGACTGAAAGTAGTTATCCTGGCTTTCATGTTTCCCAAATAGTCACACAATATGAAGAATTTATTCATCCCAAGAAACCAAGCTTATGCATCTCGTGACTTCTTCATTTCTCCATAAAATGTAGGTTGATTTTATTTCTTGAACTCTTCTGCAAATACTTCTTATCACTCCTCCTATATGGATGGTGACGATGATGACCACACTATCTCTCTGAACTAGAACTAGGATAGAAACCATGCTCACTACCCCTCTAGTTAGGTTTATTTAGAAATATGTCATCTTTGATTGTATCATCTCTATCCAACTTGTGTCCTAATCGATACCTAATACCATATGCCCCATTGGTCATTTCCTCCTATCCATGACTGATCCTAAGCGGTCCTTGTCTCTGTAAATATGATAAAATATGAAGAATGACTAAATTAACCTCTGCTTGTTTCTCCTGTGCCCTAGCAAGTCTTTCCTATGATTGAATGATCCTATCATTAACTGCTTTGTAACTTCTTATTTTTGCCTTCAAACTTTTCAATGTATCTTTTATGTGAGGGGAGTACTCATCACCATGTTTCTCATTTTATCTGTAGGGAGAGTCATGTGAATTGTAGTCCACCATTTTACTTGTCATCTTTGATCTTCTTCCTTCAAACATACTATGTCAGATAAACCAAATATAAACATAATTAAACGTAACTCAGTGAAGTTCAGGGGAAGCTATCTCATTTTCAAGATCAATCCATATTAACATAACATATGTGTTTGGGTCCTGTGTTTTGATAGATTGGCTTACCAAAAGACAAGGCAACATCAGAACCAATCTTTAGAGTTCCAGGATCTAGTCCTCCTGTTCTCAAAGAGGGATCTCTCAAATTATTTGTTTGCAAAGGTATATCTTGTTTGCTTTTAAGTATTGATTTTAAACTAGTTATTGGGTGCAAGTGTTTGTTTGTTTGTTGGTTGAATTGGCACAATAGAGCATGAAAGGTCTAGGTAGTATAGATAGAAAGAAGAAGTGTCAAATTCATTGGGAAATGGAGTCAAGAAGAGGTTTATGACAAAATTATCAATGGATATGGGATATCAAAGGGCAAATATAACTTGGCCATAGGATCCTTTAGTTATTGTGAATGAGATGGACATTAATGATTTGAAAAGAGAGTTTGAATTCCCAACAAAGGGAACTTAAAAACATAACTTGAACAATAAAGAGGTATTTGATAGACAGGGCTAACCATGAATTCTACAAACCACACTTTAAGAAAATAATGATTTCAAGACAACTTTCAAAATGAAATCTAAGATTCGGGAGCACATCCTATTTCCTCAAAGAATTTATTTCAAAGGACTTACAAAACACAAAAGATTCACTGATACTTGCAGTCATAGAAGAGGTAACACCTAACACATCTATGATCACAACTATAAAGACCTTTAAAACAATTTTTCAAGCAGGGACAAAGGGTATGATCAAAACAGACCTCCTTGGCTAACTGTAAACAATGGTACTTCAAAGGGAAACTTCAAAAACAGTTTTCAAGTGGCAGTAGACAAGTAGGGAAAACCATAAATCATGCTGGAACCAACTATTTGAACTATTAGAGAAATAAACAAGCATGAGGACTAAAGAGAAATATTAAAGACTCTAAAATACCTCAGCAGAAGAAAACATAAAACAATGGAGGATAAACAGGTCTAAGGTGCTTCCAGGAGTCATTTCTTAGCCTAAAATTTTCATCCTACTGTAGTAAGCATTTATGAAACTTAATGAAAACAGGAAAAACAACAGACAGTTCAGAATACATCACCAACAACCAAGCTCATGGATCCAATGATAGAGCCTTCTCAAGAACAAGCATGCCAAAACATAATCCAGCTTCCAAGACTTCAATTTATTCTTCAAATTCAAACAGACTATGTATTATTTCAAATATTTTCAGTGTTACAACTAGTGACCAACCAACAACTTCTCATCTTCTTCAGAAGTATTTATAGAAGAAATGAGGAGGTGGAAGATTTTAGGATTGAAGTGTGATTAATTCTACACTAAATGCAACTCCTAGCCTTGAAAACCCTGCAAGGCATAAGGCAGGAAAGCATTGAATTACAACTCTATTTCTTTTACTTTGTTTCTGCTTTTTTAGGCTTAATGGGTAAAAAGATTGACTTTGAGACTCTTTCTTATCTTTTCAATAACTTCGCTGATAGTTTGAAATAAGTTCCTTTGTTTGAAATAACTGTTCAGCTGTCTTTAGGAAAAAATATCACTGACTGGGCAATAACTATGCCTTCTTTTGATTTATGAACGCTGCAGGTGGCACTTTGGTAGCTGAAGAGGATTCAATTAGCCTCTGATGTGGCAGTGGAAGCCTTTCGAACTGATATTTCTCATTGTTTTTCTTTAAAACACCTTTAATTTGCTTTTGGTCTGTGTTTTAGGCTTAATTAGCCCTTTATCTTCATCTTCAGGTCTTTTATTCCTCGCTGACTGTGGATTTGGACTTTGATTCTTGAATTTGTGCCTTAATCCCTTTAAACTCTGCTTTAAAATATTTATTCTTCACTTTATGCTCTGATTGTCACCTTCGGCATTGATACTCTTTGTATAATTGATGTTTACTGTGTTTTTGTTATGTTGCAGGTGCACAGAAGGTTTCAAGACATCAGCAATGCTCATGACGCACGAGTAAAATCATAGTTTCAAACCTTGTATATCCCCTTTCTATGTGAATAATTCCCATGGATCGTCATCGCTGGCCTTAGAATTATTTTAAAAATATGGAAGAAACCTTTATAACCTACAAAAAATGAACAAAAGTTAAGAAAATCCCGTGAAAAATAGGTTAAGGCTGCTTTGGGCGGTTTGGGAGTGAGGTTAAATCGGAGCCGTCGGATTAGAATATCCAACGGTTGAGATCATTTGGTGAAACCATTTGGGAGAACGATGAAGGGGAAAAGACTTGGGGTTGAAATGCAATATGGGCTGTTGGATTAAAACAATCGACGGTCGAGATCGTTTGATGGAGCGTTTGGGAGAAAAGGTGAAGGGAAAATGACTCAAGGTCGGGACATAACATGAGCTGTCCGATCTCAAAGATCGACGACCAAGATTAAAAGGTGAAAATAACTTTTGCGGAGGATGGTGGTAAGGCAGAAAACCATTAATGGTTTTCGCGCGGCCCTCGGGGGGGGAGTGGTTTTCCGAAGAAAAAAAACGCGATTCCATTCATCGCGTGACACGTGGATTTACAAAACCACCCATTTTACGTTTTTTTTTCGGGTTTAAACTGCAGGCGCAAAAAAAAAAATGCGAAATGGATTGTCAACTGTCGGATTGGAGGGCCCAGATCTAACGGTGCGGATCGTACGTGATGGGGTAAGCTGCGGGGAAAGCGAGGCCCAGGATGACGTAAGGTATTTCTTCGTGTAGCGGACGGGTTGTTGGGGTTTTTGAGTGGTCATGATAGATCTTGGCCGTTGGATCTATAAAATGGATGGCTAAGATATAATATCAGGGTGGAGTTTTGAAAGGGAGGAAAGGTAAGCCGGATGGACAGAGATAAGGAGACCCGAGGGCCATTGATCGGTTTAGATCAACAGTCGATATTCGTTTAAAAATTGAATTATTGGGTTTAAAAATAAAGGAAAAAAAGGGTTCGGAGGGAAGGTTTTAGGCCTTTTAAGCGCCCGACTGCGGGGCTTCGGCCACATGGAGAAAGGGGCTAAGGAATTAAGCCCTCGGGGGCTTAAGACCTATTATATTTCAGAAGGGTGCTTTTAGGCCCAAAAATAGTGTTTTTTAAGCCAAACTGAGGGTTTCGGTAGGTAAATGGAGGCATTTTTAAACCAAATAAAAGAGAAATAAAAGGTTTAAAAGGGTTTTTGGAATGATTTAAGAATCAAATGAAGGTTAAATGAAGGGATTTTATGAAGGGAATAATGGGTGAAAAATGGGGTTTATTTATGAGTTAATGGAGGAGTGAAAATGATGGGAAAAAGGGGTTTTAAGCAGTATTTTTCTTGGTGAACAGCAGGTTCTTTAGGATTAAAAGGGAAACAACAATGAAGATTAACTCAAAGAGTAATAATCATCATAAAAACTTCAAAAGATGATAAGTTTTCAAAAGGAACTATCTCTTTGAAGGTTTAAAAGACAAGTTTAGCCACCATTGGGTATGACAAAATTTATAGGTGGCTAACAATATGTATATATGTGTATAATTAAATCAACATGTCCATCATCCCAACAACAACATCAACTTATACATGACGAAAAAACTGTAACAATGACCATCACCATGCATACATAACAAGCACATATACAACCTACATGCATGCATGACAACCACATTCCACCCATCTAGTCCAAGTGTTGAACTTGGGAGCTTTGATACCACTCTGTAACACACTCACCCCAGATTTACCCACTTTACATTGATCACTAGGGTAAACATGAATATGAGAGTTACTATGTGAGACCTGATTGCCAAGATGCATTTATGGAAAATTGGGTCCATATGTCCAGAATTGGCTGCACCCACCCAGTGACACATGATCACATTGTTATCATCCCAACCTAACCCAACATTATTTCTTTTCAATTTTGTCTCCTTAAATTTAACAGAACTTTCTGTTTTTGGCATTTTTCTAGGGTTCGAAACTTCCAAGGCCATTTTGAGGGCCAAAACGAGATTTGTAGGGAAAACGGAGGGATCGAAAAAGTGTAGGATCATATTTTGATTTATTTTGGCCTCCTCGTGGATATCCTAGAAATGAGGTATTATGATAGTCAAATGGAGATCGTATGCCAAAGTGATGACCCCGGGAAGTTGGAGGTTTGAATTACTCATTTATACAAACACTTTGTGTACATAGTACTTGTAGGTTTTAAATACATATATGTTTATTAATTCAGTAAGATCACCCGATAATCACAATTGACACAATGACAAAGCTAAACATTCAATTTCAACTCAAAACTTGACCTAGACTGACCAAAACATACTAGGCATTTCGTCAAACACATCGTGAACATGTTATCTATAGGTTATAAATGCATATTTAAACATAGGGGTCTCATACTTATCTGAGAATCATCAATAAGGTCTGATTCCCTCTCACAAGGCTACAATATCATATATTATGTCATGCATTCAATAACCATTTATTTACCGATCAAAACATGTTAAGATCCATAACTAGAATATGTCATGAAACCATGCTTATAACCAACATATAACCAAAATAATAAAAATGATAGAACAACCATCAAAGCCACATAATAACTAGTATAAATACTCATGAAATACAAGAGGAAAATATCTCTTATTAACATATGCAAAAGCCAACCAAGTTAGGGACTTCCATGTACCACTTGACCATAGATTGGGCTAAACCAAATATCTCTTTCAGCCAATCACCCTCGTGCCATATTCCACGCTTGAATGTGGGATCTCATGGAATAAACTAAGAATAACAAAACTAGGGATTCTAGAGGCCAAACCACCTCAACCCTCAACCAATGATTTCACCTCACGGTCAGACATCACTAACCAGCACCAGATCAGTCTCTACCCAAGCTGTCCAGAGCTCTAGAGCGTTTGTTCCAACCTGACTCCAGGACTAGTAACTCAAAATATAACTATTGTAGGGCTCCATAGAATTTGTCTAATTGAGGCTCCAGGACTAGTAACTCAGCCCACCAAGGGTTCTAGAGCATTTATCCAACCAAGGCTTCCAAGACTAGTAACTCAACCCAAGTTGTTCCAGGGCTTCCAGAGCGTTTGTCCAACAAGGCTCCAAGAACTAATAACTCAACCCACAACCATAAGGAACATGAGCACCAATCAGAAAATAAATGGGAAAACCCACAACACCATGGCTATCCAGGAAATGGAAAGGCTAGGAAAAACCCCTGTCAATCCAGGAAATCCCTCCATGCCAATGACATATCATAACCAAATAACCACATGCATATACCACACATTCCAAAAATAGCAAGGAAATCACACATGCAACTCAATACTTGCATTAAATCAAACCCATTGTAGGTGTTTATCCCATTGTCCCCTTGCGCTTTCATGCTTTTCCTTTGCCTTATTTCTCCAAATCCAAAAGAATGCCAAAATCCTCCATAAGTGCGCCAACAAAACTCTAAGTGTTCAAGAGTATGAGAGAGAGAATACAATAGATATCCAAGCTAAAACTGACAAAAGGTTGTGAACTGATCCTCAAAAACCTTTTTTTATCATTGAGGCCTCTATTTTCTTCATTTTCCTCACATGTAATTATATGACCTTTCACCTTCCTTTTCTCCTATTTCTCTTTATTTCATAAATAAAAGGCCAATAAATGACCCTTTGCCTTTGCTAATATCCATAGCCATAAATTAATCACAAGTGATACCCATTATTATTATTTTTCCCAACATTCATCTTGCAATACGTGTCCCATGGCCTTGGTCTTATTTTTCCTTTATTAACCTTATTACATGGATTTTTTAACCGGGGATGTTACATTCATAATCCTTAATCCATAACCATTATAATTACTAACCCCATGATGTCCAAGCCTTATCACCCATAAATTGTATAAAACATAACAACTATAATCCCAAGCCCCTATAACCCTTAACACCTACTAATTTTTACCACTAACATCTATTATCCAATATAGCTTGTGACCATAACCACTATCCAAAAAGCATAACCCTGTCACCCTTAAATCTTGAAATATAACCATCATCACTAATAAAATCTCAGTCATAACAACTATACTTGTTAAGTAGTGACATATATGATATATATAAACCTAATCCCATATACAAACATTTTCTATAACTCCTATATGCCCTAGATGGGAATGAGGAATGATAACTATGAGACTGCATGATGAACGTTGACGATCTCAAATTAGATTATGCAGGAATGTCAAGCATACTTGAGTCTTGAAACCCTCACATATCATCACAACATGTGCCTAGTCTAACCATGTCAAATTTCAACGCATACAGGAACAATTTGAAGAAATTTCAACGTTGGCCCCATTCACTTCTCATTGTGCGACGTGGGTGGATGAGATTGGTGATGGGCATGTTGGAAGACATTCCATGACATTTCAAGAGAGTTTCAACAAATATTCCTTAAATGATAGCGAGGAATGATGACAATGAGACTACATGATGAATGTTGATGCAAATGTGGATGATCTTAAATATTGTGCGAGGATGTCACACATCCTTGAGTCTTGAAACCCTCGCATACCATCAATGCATGTGTCTAGTCTAACCTTGTCAAATTTCTACACATACAAGAACAATTTAAAGAAATTTCAATGTTGGCCCCATTCACTGCTCACCATGCAACGTCGATGGATGACATTCACGATGGGCATGTTGGAAGATGTTCCATGACATTTCAAGATGATCTGAAAGGAGTGCATTAGTTTGTTGTGCTAAGTGTCCTTTCAATATTAAAAACATGTAAAATTTGTCTCCATTTGTTTGCTTAAGGAATGAGTGTTTTTAACCATGAAACATAGATGAATTTGTGAACTTAAAGCATGAAAATAAGCCTAAAAAACACTGAACAACAGTGTATAATAGAGAAATACAATCACACGTAAGTTTTACACATTAAGCATGATGAAGCAGTTCACCCCTCCTGGACTACGTCTGCTGGTCCAGGTCCCAATGGCATGTCCCTCTTTGTTTTTTTTTTTCACAGAAACGGTTAGAGTGATTTATTAAAAACTGGCCTAAATGCCTCAACACTGGTTACAAAATGCTAGGCAGAGCCCAGATTTCTCCCTGACTAGTACCAAAGGAGTTTTCCATATTCTACATTCGAAGTATTTACGAAGTAATCTTTGATCCAACATATCGATCTTCCCCAATTTAAAGGTGCAAACAAACTGATTCAAAATTAAACGATAGAACATGGTAAAAACAGTCAAGGGATGGGATCCCATCCATTTTCTCCATCTCTTAGAAGAGTTCCGAGAGGGAGGAGAGCTGCTTTATTGGCTTTGAGGTCCGCTTCTTTATTGTTTTCCCTTTTGACGTGATAGAACTTCAAATTCCAGAAAGATTTTGAGAGGGTTCGAATTCTGCTCATCAGCCTGGACAGTCTTAAATCTGAAGGGGAATTATTGTCGATTAAGGACTTTATGATTGACTGCGAGTCTCCTATTATAATAGCAGCGTTAATACCGAGAGCCTTGAGAAGCTTGAGGCCTTGGAAGAGGGCCAGAGCTTCCGCTTGGATGCTGGTGTTAAAGCCAACACCCCAGGCGTAGCTATGATCAATACAGTCAGCAGCGTACTTGACCACACCTCCTGCACCCGATCTGCCCCGGTTTCCTTTTGCTGCACCGTCGAAGAAAAGAATGGGTTGCGCCTGCTTTATGCAAAAGGCCAAGAAATCTGATGCACTAAGGCGAATTTGCCAATCTTGAAGAGCCATGCAAGATCTGGAAATATCAGAGAAATTGAGATCAAGAGTAGCGCACCATGCAGCCTCTTGCTCACTAAGCTTCGCACCATCAAGCTGGTTACCAACACAGTCCTTTAAGAGGCTTTTAACTTTGACCCAAACGATCTTATAGTCGCTCTTCCTGTCTCTGAAGATTCTTTGATTTCGTTCTAACCATGTCTGCCAACAGATAAGCTTGGGGAGAGTGCACCATATGGCTTTTATGTGGGCATTCCGTGAATTGTCACCAGGAAAAGTACGCATCCAATTCGAGAACAATTCAGGAATGCATCTAGGGAGGATGAAGTCAGAGTTCCAATGACCAGTAGCCTCTCTCCAAATACCTGCAACATAATTACAGCTGAGCATAATGTGGGCAACAGATTCTGAATTTTATCCACATAGCGTGCACCGGGAGGGGGCATGAAAGCCTCTTTTCTGCAATCTATCTTCAGTCAGAATGTGCTAGTGGCAGAGGAGCCAACAGAAGGCATCAATTTTGGGGATTGAGGGTTGGAGCCATACCCCTTTCCAAGGTTTCGGATCCGGAGGGGCGTGAGGGTGGGCAGAGAGTTGTCGATACCCCTGCGAGACAGAGTAACGCCCTGGAGAGGTCCCCCAGCCACGAGAATCCAGTTTCCTGTTGTTCAAGGGAGCCTTGCCTCCTAAAAATGTCAATAAGTCTGCATAATCCTTGGCCAGGATTTGAGGAACCTCAATCGATTTCCAACTGTGCCAGACTCCATCCTCCCAATTAGAAATATCCCAAAGAGTAATGAATCCCGCTCTAGCCATCCAATCTTTCAACTTAACCAGAGATCGATCTTCAACCAAGGAGTCGGTGCCCATAATGCGGTCCTCCCATATCCTGATGCGCTTGCCATTTCCAGGTATCCAGTGTGCATGCTGATTGATTAAGGAGATGGAGTTTGCACAGAGCCTATGGATCATTGATCCAGGGATAGGTTTAGGATAGTCAAGGCACAGTTTCCTCTGCCCCCGGAAGTATTTTTTCTATAAAGCAAGTTGGGCCCAGCCCGGGTTAGGAGCAATTATCCTCCATAGCATCTTTGCACCCAACGCAATGTTTTGCTTATCCAAATTCTTGAAGCTCAAACCACCTTCTAGTCTGGGCAAGGATATTGTGTCCCAACTGATTAATGGAAGTTTCTTTTCATTAGCTTTCCCTCCTTTCCAGAAGAAATTTTTTATATGAGCCTCCATTTTCTTCATTATGCCCACGGGAGCCAGCATAACGGCAAATTGATAAATGGGGAGGCTGCTTAAGACTGCTTTTATAAGCACAGTCTTGCCAGCCAGATTAAGCCATCCGAAACCCCAGGAATTTATCTTGGATTTTAACTTTTCTAGCATGGGTAACCAATCTCTGCTAACTGCACCTTTTTGAAAGATAGGGAGACCCAAATACTTGAAAGAAGACCAAGACGAAGAGGCAGCAAAATCCAGACAACTGGAAATGGCCTGAAGTGTGCTGGCAGGTATATTCCAACAATAAATATTGCATTTTCTTTTATTAAGGCTGCTTCCAGAGGCTTCACAATAATCGTCAATCACAGCTTTGAATTTTTTAGCAGAAGAAGCTGTAGCAGCACCCAACAGAAGAGAATCATCTGCGAACAATGCATGATTAATATTCTTGACCCCCCTTGCAATGTTCATCCCTATAATCTCTTGATCCTGTTGTTTTTTATTCAAGAGGAAACTAAGGACTGAGGCTTGAAGGACAAAGAGCAATGGGGAAAGAGGGCACCCTTGTCTCAGCCCCCGAGAAGCTTTGAAGAAATCTGTGGCTCTCCCATTCACCAATGGGGCAATCCAAGGCTCGCTAATACAAGCCTTAATCCAGTTGATAAATTTAGTGCCAAACCCAAATTTATGCAGAACATTTATTAGGAAACTATGCCTCACTCTGTCGAAGGCGTTTTCCAGATCTAACTTGACGACCATGCCTTTCTCTTTGCGCCCCATGCTTGAGTGGACGGCTTCTTGAACCAGAATGAAGTTATCCACAATCTGCCTTCCCTGGATAAAACCTCCCTGATTCTTAGGGATTATGTTTGGAAGAATGACTTTTAATCTGTTGGCAATCACTTTGGTGATTAGCTTGTAGCTGATATTACAAAGGGAGATAGGACGAAATCTGCTGAAGGTGTTGGCGCCTTTCTCCTTGGGAATGAGGGCGAGGAAGGCCGAATTGGTGCTTCCCCCTAATTTCTGACACTCTTGAGATTTCCGCACCATTCTACAAATATCTTTCTCCAAAATCTGCCAACAAGCCTACAGGAATCTGGCAGTGAAGCCGTCAGGGCCCGGAGCCTTGTCCGGTTCCATAGCGAAGAGGGCGTTTTTTATTTCTTTATTAGAAATCTCTGCTTCCAAGAATTGATTCTTTCTGTCTGATAGGAGGCAGGGTACCTCTTCCACTAAGCTAGGGGTGTGACCCATGTCCTCCTCTTCACTATAAAGATTCTTGAAGTGGCGGAATGCAACATTTTTTATACTTTTGATGTCTCAATGCATGGTAGATTCAACCTTAATTTATGAGATGGAGTTTAGGCATTTTCGGGCTTGGGCTTGCTTATGGAAGAAGGATGTGTTCTTATCGCCCACCTTTAGCCAGAGACTGCGAGACTTCATTCTCCAGAACTCTTCCTCAGCAGCACTAGCCTTAAGGAGTTTCTGTTGAAACTCAGCCTCCTTTTCAAGAATTTCTTTGGTGATCTCTACATGTTCCGTGTCTAGGTGGTGCTTCTCGAGACATTCCTGAATCTTTTTTCTTTCTACTGTAGGATTGGGTAAGGTTTTGACCCAAGCTTTTAACGCTGCTTTGACTCTTCTAAGTTTCTCCTCCCAAAAAAAAAACGCAGAGCCTTTGATGGGATGCTTCCAGCAATCTTTTATTAAAGACATGAAGGAGTTTTCCTTAACCCACTGAGGGCTAAACTTAAAAGGAATGGGGCCTTGATCTAGATGTGCCAGCAGATCAAGTCTAATGGGTCGATGATCGGAGACACAACAGGGGAGAATAATCATTCTATATTCTAAGCCAAGAAGAAGAAATGAACTTTGAATGAAAAATCTGTCTAACCTTGCAGCGATATGGCCTGGACCGAGTCTTTTGTTGGACCAGGTGTACTTGCCGGACACAGGTTTGATGTCGATCATGTCCCATTCGTGCAGCAAGTCCTCGACCCATTCCCGCGCCTGGTCCCTCACAATACTTCCACCTCGCTTTTCAGCGAATGATAAAGTTAGGTTCAGATCCCCAGCAATGATGATATTTGCTAACTCTTCAGTATCTGCCAGACTTCTAATAGAGTCCCAGCAGTTCTTTTTTTCTCCTGCGCATACTGGAACATATACGTTAAAAAGGGAGAGAGTCAAGCCAGAATCCACGTGCTGTAGTTTTAGGAACAACCAATGGGTGTTGGAAATTTCTTTGACCCTTGAGAATTTTTTTGCATTCCAAATGGTGCCCAGACCACCTGAAGCGCCTCGAGCTGATACAGCTTGACCATCGTTTTTCTTCCACAGTCTTTTGCCGATTTGGAGGAAGATATTATCCTCCATTTTAGTCTCCTGGATGAGGAGTATGTCAGGAGATTCTGTTCTTAACAAATTTCTTATAGCTTCTTCCTTTATTCTGCTCCCCATACCCCTACAGTTCTAGGAGATGATCTTCATCACTTGCTTTTGGATTGGTGAGCTCCTTTAGAGCTATGGGACTGATTTCTGGTCGACTTCGGTGTTTTGCCCAGGAGTTTTTCGAGAGTTGGTTGGCTTCCCTGGAGTTTGTCTTTATAGGTCTCCTGCTCTCTTTTTTCTCAAGCAGATTTCCGGCCTCTCACAGATCTTCTAGCCGAGGTATGTGAGTCTCCTATTTCGCCTTCTTCTTCTGAATCCTCCGTACCTTGCCCTTCCTCAGTCTCTTCTATCAATATCTCTTTTGCTCTATCAGTATTGCCTTCATCTTGTTGTGATCCCGAGTGGATCTCTTTGTGTTGCGACCCTTCCTTCTGCATCACAGGTTCTTGAGTGTCTTCTAATGCTGAGCTTAAATGAGTAAATTTATTTCCTTGTTCTGCGGTGGATTCGGTTTGGGGCCCCGATGCTGCCTGAGAAGTTTTACCATTCGAGTTGCCTGTTCTTGGAGTTTTATGTGCGGTTTTTGTTTTTTTGACCTGAGTCCAACCATCCTCCTTTCCTTTCTCCACTTCTATATTCTTCGGGCAGCTTCTCGCAAAATGCCCATAGACATGGCATTTCCTGCACTTGAACGGGAGCTGTTCATAGTCCAGCATTTGAAGATGTGTCCAGCTTCCAACTTTTATCTTTATAGCTTCAGGTAGTCCTACCTCCAAGTCGACTTCCACGCAGATACGATCACAATCGTATTGCTCTTTGCTATTAGCTCGGTCAATGAATTTACCTAAAGAGTTGCCGATATGTTTGAGAGATTCCCAATTCCAGCAATGAACACGCAGATTTGGGAGTCTAACCCACACTGGGACGGAAGTGGGGACGTCGACTGCTGGATCAAAGTCAGGTGTCCACTTGTTGAGGTACAGCCCCTGAGGGCCCATGAAATAGGGACCGTTACGAAAGATCAGATCTTTGTCTTCCTTGTCAGAGAATTCGAACAGAAAAAATCCCTTCCCGAGAAAATACGAGGTGACATTGTTTTTAATCAGTGGAGCCCAATTCCTAGCGACCCAACTCTCTGTGGTTTTTGGAGAGGGCCAGAGCCCAGTAAACTGACCGACCAGAGCTCTTTCCGCCAAAGAAAGGGCAACTTTGATCGGGCCCTCCGGAGGAAGCGAGATTTCGGGGATATCGTCCTTTCGTTTTACAAACTTCGCTGCTTCGGAAGGTTTCTTCTTAGGCAGAGAGTTCAAGAGGGAACGAAAAGCCTCTTCATTAGAGGTGGGAGGCGGAGGAGGCAACTCCATTGAAACAGCAATCCCTTCGCTCAGGGAAGTCGCGCACACACCGCTTCCCGCATACATACCATCCTCCACAGACCGCCTCTAAGGAACCGAGGGGAGAGGCCCCAACAAGACAAGAAGACAGGGTCAGAGGGCCAAAGAGCTGCGTGAGAGACCAACGCCCGCGCGGAAAGCAATGTGACGTGCCCAACAATCGATTCAAGGCACCGATGGACACGAACAACCGACTCGCAGAAAAAAACCTGAGGCCAACCGCCCAGAACAAATCCAGGAAGGGAACAAAGCCCACCAAGGCGGCCAGAGGGCCGAGCCGCCTCCAGAAGCTCAGAAGATCAGATGCAGACCGGCTAGGTCAAAAAACCAGTCGCAGCCAGGTCTTTTTGATTAACCGGCATGTCCCTCTTTGTTATTATGCTCAAAATTGTAGATTTCATGTGTTTGCAAGCCTCCAATGGTTGTTTTCTCTGCACCAGTGGCTCCAGAATTCTCAAAATAGTCTAGGTAGACTATTGTTTCACCCAAATTGGTCGAAAATTGACCTCTCCATGCATTTTTCCCAATGTCAGCTAGAAAATCTCCACTAAATGTGGAGAACTACAGTTAACTATGGCTAAAAATAGTAAAAACCCTAAATTTAGGGTCGACACCAAAATTCTCGCCGTTATGGACCATTTGCATTGAATGTTAGTGGTTAGGTCGGGGTGGTCACAAGCCGACCCCCCACCTAAAACCACATGGTTATGGGTTTTAAAAATCCGCATTAAGTTGGAGCGGAACCCGAAGGCTTCCACGTTCCGTTGATCGTTAGAACTAACCGTTATATTATATGCTAATTGAATGCGCATGTGTTAGCGCTTACCTACCGCCGGAGGTTATGGTTTATTATTCGTCACATTTCAGTTTTAATATCACCGCGACATGTGATCTCATCCATCGAAACCATAGTTAAGTTTAATGTAACCGCCGCCTTGCAGTTTGATGTCACGATGTGACTTGTGACCAAGAACATTGTCATTGGTGTTATGGTTCAGATAACCATCTAGTTGAATTTTTATGCTGCGGTTTAATGGCATGTGACCAGTGTTCGTCGATGCCATCGGAGTTACGGTTTTAACTAACCATCGACATAAACACACAACGAAATCGTGCCATGTGATGGATTATGGTGTTACGGTTTTTGCAGGCGGTGATTGTAATTTTTGTAGTTGTGGTTGCAAAAATCGTGATATGTGACCAACCTTTGGGGCCGCTAGCGGGTTGGGACCACTGGCGGTCCCCCCCTCTGAATTGCAAACATATACAACATAAAAATGTGCGATAGATAGTTAGGTTAAGAAACAATGAATAGGAGAGATGGTAGAAGGTTGGGCATGCAGGTCGGAGGTCACGGGGTCGACCCCCCCCCCCCCCCCCCCTCTAACTCCAACTAAATTTTACCATAGCCTCCTAGGGACATGCGGCAACCTCTAGGCTTGCCACGTGTCACCCATCCGCCGGCCCGATCATCAGATGCAATCTCCCATCAACGGTGGGAAATCAGTCAAATCAGTGCAGCCACCAAAAAGCAGCCCCCGCCGGTTAAGCCATGTGGCGCGATCTGATTGGCAGTGAGAAAAGGGAATATTCCCCAAAATATGCCACATGCTGACTGTACCTGCATGCTAACTAGGCATTATAGTCATAAAATTTTAGCTGTTTGGGAAAATGAACATAACGTGTTATCTTCCTCATATGACATCGATTTTTTGAACTGTTCACGGTGCCAGAATCACAACGATGAGACCTTTCCGATCGCTTAGGTTCGATACAGTTTTGAGCACTTTCAATTTTGAGCATAACACATGATCTCCTGATCACACCTCCCCATTGGGAAGCTTTTGGACCCCAAAATCTCTTTGGATTACTGAACATGAAGATGAGGAGACTGTGTCCCCACTCTTCCAATCTTTATCCACTGAAATTTCCCTAATTTCATTTATTGGAACTTTTCATGAAAAGACAAATTTTTCCTTGATTCCGTCGACCAACCATTGATGTCTTTGACACTGTCATGCTACACATTTTCTAAACTTGAAAAACAACAATCTAACATTGCAGTAAACATATTGTTTCTATATTGGTCTATAATCAAAGGAAACTTGGAATTGATCTCACCTTGCATTCTGTCCTTATGGAGATTTTTTGTTGAATTTGCCTTGAACTTGTGTCGATTCTTAACCAAGTTTCTTCGCCATTGTACCATGACTTTTAGAAACTAGTAATGAACATTTCTGAATCCTGTGCCTTCTTTTCCAAGTTGCTTTTCCCTCTCTTTGACATTTGCAACTTCTTGCACTGACACCTTGTTTTCAGCACCGTGCAACACCAATGTCGATTGCTGCAACTGTTTGTTATCTTCTTTCAAAGACAACATGCTTTCCAACTGAAACAACTCATTACATACATCAGCATTAGTTTGAAAAATATTATGTAAAACATCTCTTTGTTTAATCATCATCAATGTCAACTTTTGGCTTGCATTGACTACCCTCTTCATTTTCCTTGCATTAACTAAAGAAGTGTCTAGTTTCTTGCGATGAGCTCTCACAATATACTCCTTGCCATCTTTGAATAAATAATATTTGTTCTCATGGCGATGGAAGATTTATTTCCTGTTATACAAGTAAGGATTGCCCAACACCATACCTGTTATATCAAGCGGAACAACATCTAATTCAATTGTGTCAATGAAATGTGCAGTTATTGCAAAGAACAACATGCACTTCTTTGAAACCTATAAATTTGCATCCTTACAAATCCAACCAAGTGGATATCGTTTTGGATGTGGAATGGTCTCAAGATTAAGTTTCTTGACCAAGTCTTCAGAGATTAAATTTTCTTGTGACCCATTGTCAAACAATGTGTCAACCTTGGTATGTTTGGAAATGAACCTCGCATGAAACAATTCAATTCTCTCTTCTTCATTTGGAGCTTGTATGTAACAGTTAGATATACTAGAACTGGGTTTAGTTTCAATCTCTTTCCCCTTCATGTTCTTTAGTCCCATAGCTATGATTATTGTTTCATCTCCTGAATCTGACCCTAAGTATTGTTCAGCTATTGCAACAGTTTTTCCTTTCTCCTTGGCTTTCTCTTTGGCCTTCAAACTTTCTGGTTTCAACACTGGATGAAGTTTCCAACAATGGTCTTCATCATGGCTAGTTTTAGAACAATTTGTGCAAAAGAATTTTCCCTTCTCTTTTCTGATATTTGCATTTCTCTTTTTCTTCCATTTGCCTTTAAACTCATTTTCCTCATTCTCAATCTAGGTTTTTTTTTTCCCTTTGCCCCCAAAAGTGTGGTTTGTACACAAACTTCACTAGGATTGTAGGGTTAAACATGATGATAGTATGTCTTAGGTAGGTATGTAAGCCTCCTATATACTTGAGAAAAGTGTCTTGGCTCTGTAAATATACTCCTAATACAAGAGCTCTTCTCCTAAATTCTTGAGTACAAACTTGTACATTTTTTCCTTTCAATTGTTTAAAATTTTTCCAGTCCATTATGGCTTTCTGCATGTGAGCTAACGGATAAAATTGTTGTTTTATTGCAGAAATGAAATCAGTCCATGATAGGATAATCTTACCATGCTTCTTGATCTCCTCCTTTGTCTTGGCTTCCCACCAAACAAGAGCTGCACCTTCCATCCTCAATGAAGCTAGTTGGATTCTGGTATCATCATCATGAAAGTTTTGGATTCTCAAATAGACCTCCAATTGCATAATCCAATTATCTAGCTTTTTTGCATTAAATTCACCATTAAACATTGACAATTCAAACTTAAGATCAAGTTTTAGAAAAGGAATTTTACCAGTATTATTTGACTTGTATGGATGATGTACTGAAGATGAAGTAGAGGATGGTGAGGATGAAGATGAGGGTGACGATGGTGACTTTCCACTATCCCCATTTCCTCCATTGCCCTTCTTTGATTTATCTTCATCATTGTGGCCTCCTGATGATCCCTGTCCTTCCTTGTGAAGTTTGGACCTTTCTTCTTCTAGTTTCTCATTCCTTTCTTGATAAAGGACTCCAACCATCTCAGTCAAGTCAAGAAATACTTTTCTGTACACTCTTTCTTCCTCTTTGGGATCCATCTCTTCATGGATTTCTCTTTCTCCTGGAGGCATGCTTAATGTTGCTTATGCTTCTTTTGGAGGTGAGCTAGGTGGTGGAGAATGTGGCAATCTTGCCCTCTTTTGTTGTGGCTCACTTTGAGAACCTCTTGCTTCCACCAATTTGCCTTCTCCTCTCTTAAGCTTGAGCCTAGTAAGCATGAAAACCCTTGAAAACAGTTAAACAATATTTGCACACAAAACACCAAAGATTTAAATCTAGCTCTGATACCAACCTGATCTGAAAGGAGTGTATTAGTTTGTTGTGCTAAGTGTCCTTTCAATATTAAAAACATGTACAATTTGTCTCCATTTGTTTGCTTAAGGAATGAGTGTTTTTAACCATGAAACATAGATGAATTTGTGAACTTAAAGCATGAAAATAAGCCTAAAAAACATTGAACAATAGTGTATAACATAGAAATACAATCACACATAAGTTTTACACAGTAGGCATGATGAAGCAGTTCACCCCTCCTGGGCTACATCTGCTGGTCCGACTCCCAATGGCATGTCCCTCTTTGTCATTATGCTCAAAATTGTAAATTGCGTGTGTTTACAAGCCTCTAATGGTTGTTTTATCTGCACCAGTGGCTCTAGAATGCTCAAATGAGTCTAGGTAGACTCTTATTTCACCCAAATTGTTCGAAAATTGACCTCTCTATGCATATTTCCCAATGTCAGCTAGAAAATCTCCACTAACTGTGGCTAAAAATAGTAAAAACCCTAAATTTAGCGTCGGCGCCAAAATTCCCATTGTTATGGACCATTTTCATTGAATTTTAGTGGTTAGGTAGGGGTGGTCACAAGCTGGCCCCCTGCCTAAAACCACACAGTTATGGGTTTTAAAAATCCGCATTGAGTTGGAGTGGAACCCAGAGGCTTCCACGTTCTGTTGATCGTTAGAACTAACTATCGTATTATATGCTAATTGAATGCGCATCTGTCAGCGCTTACCTACCGCCAGAGGTTACGGTTTATAAACTGTCACATTGTAGTTTTAGTATCACCACGACATGTGATCTCATCCATCAAAACCGGAGTTAAGTTTAGTGTAATTGATGCCTTGCAGTTTGATGTCACGGTGTGACATGTGACCAAGAACATTGCTGCCAGTGTTATGGTTTGGATAGCCTTCTAGTTGAATTTTTATGCTGCGGTTTAATGGCATGTGACCAGTGTTCGTCGGAGTCGCTAGAGGTACAGTTTTAACTAACCGTCAACATAAACACGCAACGAAACCTCGCCATGTGATGGATTATGGTGTTACGGTTTTTGATGGCGGTGATTGTAATTTTTGTAGTCGTGGTTTCCGAAACCATATATGTGACCAACCTTTGGGGCTGCCAATGGGTTGAGACTGCTGGTGCCCCCCCCCCCCCCTCCGAATTACAAACATATACAACATAAAAATGTGTGGTAGACATTTAGGTTAAGAAACAATAGATAGGAGAGACGGTAGAAGGCTGGGCATGCAGGCCGGAGGTCGCGGGGTCGACCCCCCCAACTAAATTTTACCATAGCCTCCTGGGGACACATGGCAGCCTCCGGGCTTGCCACGTGTTGCCCATCCAACGGCCCATTCAAAACATACAATATCCCATCAACGGTCAAAAATCAATTCCGTACCACAAAAATCAAGGGCCTAGATTAAGCCATGTGGCGTGATCTGATTGGCTGCGAGAAAAGGGAATATTCCCCAGAATATTCCACCTGCTGAGTGTACCTGCATGTTGACTGGGCATCCCAGTCAAAAAAATTTAGCTGTTTGGGAAAACAAACAGAATGCGATATCTTCCTCATAAAACATCGGTTTTTCAAGCCATTCACGGTGCCAGAATCGCAACGATGAGACCTTTTCGGTCACTCAGGTTCAGTACAGTTTCGAGCACTTTCAATTTTGAGCATAACACATGATCTCCTAATCACAAGAGAGTTTCAACAAAGATTCCATAGATGGGAAAGACAAATGATGACAATGATACCACATAATGAATGTTGATGCAAACATGGAAAATATCAAAGATTATCGGTGGAGACATCAAGCATCCTTTAGTCTTGAAACCCTTGGATATTATCAAGGCATGTGTCTAGTCTCTAACCATGTCCAATTTGACGCATAGAAGAATAGTTTGAAGAAATTTCAACGTTAATGGCCCCATTCACTGCTCACCATGTGACATCATTGGATGACATTTGTGATGGGCGTGTTGGAAGACGTTCCATGACATTTCAAGAGAGTTCCAATAAATCCCTAAATCCCCTAACCCCTAAGCCCGCATTTACCTTTAAATCCTTAAGCCCTAATCCCTAAATTAAGTACCCTTAATCCCTTAACCCTAGTTAATCACTAATCCCTTAATGCAAAAGCCCTAAATCCCCTAAACCCTAAGCCATAAACCCTTAAACATTTAAGCCTTAATCCATAAACCCCTATGCCCTAAGTACTTAAACATTATTTCCTTAACCCATAATCCCTAAGCCATTAACCATTAAACTACCTAACCCATAAGCTCCAAATCCCTTAGCTCTTGACCCTTAATCCCTTAAACCCTAAATCCTGATCCCTTAACCCTTAATCCATGTACCCTAAATCCATAAATCCCATAATCCTCAAAGCCCCTATCCACTTAACCCACAACACCTCAAATAATTAACTATTTAGGCACATCCGACATTAAATCTAGTGTTAAAAAGGGAGAAACCAAGGCATAAATTTAGGCATTACACGTGGAGCTAAATCTGACACAATTTATTGCATAAATTTATGGCGTGATTCCCGGTGTGATTTATGTCATCCTTCTGACATTAATTTATGGTGCAATTCCTTGCGTTATCTACGACACAAATTCAAGTGAATGCCTAATTTAGTACCTAAATGTTTTCACCGACACAAAAAATGGAAACAATAGCACCATCTTAATAAATAAAGCTGTATTTTTCAAAAAAAAGGGAGAAAAATACACTAAAACAGTCCTTGGAAGCAAAAAATGGAGCTAATCATAGGGATTTGTTGTAATGTTGGGCCTTGGTTTTGCATTGAATTCATTTGTTAAATTTAAATAGTCCAGGGCCTATTCAACAATTCAGTCGACTACCTCATCATCCCAGCTCCTTATCATCTCGGCTTCTCCCAAACTTTACTGCACCTAGCTCTTCTGGGAAAGGACCTCCGCGATGAGCTATCTCGTGGGACCTCTCGCTTTAGTGATTTCACCAATCAATGTGCTTTCCCACTACTGTACTAATGGCCACATCAGGATGACGCTGAGTCATCCTGGTGCTTCACTTTTGAGCGCTCCTTTAGTTCCTCCAGGGAAGAACCTCCCGGATGATGTGGCTATGTGACCTCCCCATGCTACAACTTCCACCAATCAATGCATTTTCCTGCTTTTCTCTACTGTGTAGATTGTCCACCTCTGCTCGGGAATACGTCATCCCAGGTATCAACACTTGCACACACTTTGGTCATTTCATGGAAAAATCCGTCAGGATGAGCTGTCATATAAGCTCCACTACATGCCAATAAAAATATAATTTGTTGCTGACGTCCTCCTGAGCTTGTGTCATCCAGATAACTTCCTTTATGCACATCTTTGATCCTTCTAGGGTAAACTCTATTGGGATTACATGTTCTATGTGTTCCACTATCGACCAATGAAAACACAGTTCGTTGCTTAAGTTGTTAGGCCACACAACCCAAACCTTTGTTAGTAGCTTCACCAAAAGGCTCCATTGAGTTTGGCAAAAACACCATACTTAAATTGCTCCAATTTTGACCCTATACCATTTAGAGATGCTACTCTAACCTTGGGGCTAGCCACCTTTGACTGTCAATAAATTATGATGTAGAAGGCCTCTTCCAAACTTTAACATACCGTTGGAAAGCTCTTTCTGAACACAATCCAACTACACCATTTCTAGGAGCATCTTAGTTGATCTCCTGAGATAAAAGCAACTTCAAATATTGGAACTCTCAACCATCATAACTATAAGATTTTATAGCTTCTTCACTTATCCTATTACTATGACGATTATTTACCAAATATTGTTGTAACTATAGAACTCCCCCTAAACTTGACACACCATGCATCTACCATCATTGCCCATTTGACATAAATGCCAACATTATGCTCAAAAAGCTCAATAAGGTTCCATACCTCCCAGTTACATGTGGATATGATGGGTTAAATTATGAGGAGGAGTAATTGCATGAATTAAGATCCTAAAAGAAAGAATTTCCCATCCCCTTGTTCTCCCACTAAAAATTATTTCATGGGGCCACATTTTGTGATGATTTAGAACCCATGGTATGATTTTCCAATTAATTTGTGACTTGGAGGGGCATAAATCTTCTATTGGTGTTTTTTCATGGGAAAGGAAGCAACCAATATTGAGAGCAATCTCCATAGGGGACATGGAGAGCTTTCCCTCATTTTTAGTCTTTGATAATTGGGTTTTATTTTAATAAATACCTCAAAGAATTTTTTATCTCAAGGGGAGATGAAAGCAAAGGGATACTATAAATAAACTTCCATGCAATCCTTTAAGCACTAATGAGAACAAGACACATCCTTTGAAAATATACACACTATTGCCTAAAAGAATCAAGTAGTTTTGATTTCTAATAAGAGAAATAAAATAGAATAAGAAACTTTGTGAGAGAAAATACTTAGCCTTAAATATCGCTACCTTCATTATTTTATGCAAGAGAATCATTTGAGAATTGTTACCTTCATGATTTTATGAAGGAGAATCATTTGAGAATTTCATAAGTTAAGGGAAAATAAAAGATGATGCACACATTTTCTAAGATGATTTTAAAGACTTCAATTTTTACATCAAATAAGTTTCACAAAGACTATGTACTAAAGATATATGCTTCATAGGGTTGAAAACTGAGACCATAAAACAATGAATCTTTAGTGGCTTTTTATGGAGCTTTCAAAATAATAACAAAAATATCAATTTGGGTTGTTTAAGTTTGAATCAATGATCACTTAGCATTTCAAGTATCTCAATAACTTAAAGAATGAGATAACATTGCATTTTCCTGCAAAGACACAAATGGGGCTACTAAACATTAAGATAGTAAGGAAAACTTAGATGTGAGAAAATGAATATATTAGAGTTCTATCTTCACGACCATGGGGCCAATGAACTGATGTAAGCATAAGACTAGGTCAAAAGAAAAATGAAATTGTGTTATACTCAAAGGGTTCTTATTACGTAATTGTGGAGGTAGGATTATTGATTCTTATCTTTTTTTTTTTTTGTCTTAATGAAACATTCATACCTACTATCTCTCAAGTACGTTGGAAGTAAACATAAATAAATTGATTTCCTTAACTCATTTCTAAATTCAGGTAGTTGCAACAACAACTTGGTCAATCCATTCTTTGTTATACTCATGAGATAGACACATTGTGATTTCTTCTTTCATCTTTAATGCAAATGTTATTTTCAACACCTTAGAGGATATCCACATTGTCTTTAGTTGTTAATCTATGATCTAAGTTGTTAACCACAAAGTATGCTAACAATTTTTTATTTTCCACTTGAAAAATAGGTAAGATTATCAAATTATGCACCCAACACAACTTTGACCAAACATAATTGAGCTCAAATCCTTGTGCTTAAATCCTTGTTTGGTGCACCCCTCTGTATATTTGGTTCCATTATGCATGGTGTGGTGGAGATAGGAGGCGGGTTGAATGGAGAATTGGGATTAGAATAGCCTCCACACTATGCATGTCAATGTCAATGCAAATGTAGATGCAATGGAATTGAATGGAAGATTATTCCTTCCATCTTCAACATTCCTCGTGTTAAAGGAAATGTAGAGTACCATGGATGGGGGAAGAGCAAAACATAACAATAAGATTTGTGCACACTTCGTGTTCCACATCACTAGCAATGTTGAGTGCAGAGGTGCAACATCGAGTATACTCAACAACTTTGCTTCACAATTCTCACTTAACTAATTTTTGATGCTTCCTTTATAAAATGGAAGCTCTTTGGAACATTCTAAGGGATTTCACCAATAACTCAAATTCTCAAGGGTACACTTAAAGAGCACAAGAAGACTTTACAATATCCTAAAAGTACATAATGCATATGTTGATGGGTTTAGGGAGGGAATACAAATTTAGCAGTATCAACAATTTCTTATATGCTCAAACTTGAATTCCTTAAAGCACACTAATGTTTCAATTATTTAATTGACTTAGATTGCTTATCATCACCCGAGAAGGATAGCAGGTATACCCATTAAGATGATCTGAGGATGATCTTATAATCTTCTTTAAATATATGCTTCTTAAAATCAAGTATAAGAGCCACTATCACCCACATAGTAAGGGCCTCGAGTGTAGTGTGATAATTTAATTTCCTTTTCATTAAACTAAAGCTACAAGTATGATATGGCCATGATGATTTCTAATTCGAATTCTTAACCCAACACAAGGTCCTATTGAAATTGTACTTACCCTTCTAATGGAAAGAATTATTCTTTATTGTATCCTTTATTCATTAATAACAAGAATATTATAAAATTCTAATACTCCTAAATTTCCATGAATTTAAAAATTTAAGAAATCTAAAAATATCATTACTAATTATTTTTTATATGAAATTTCAACTTATCAAATCACATTTCTTAACCTTATTATATACTTAACTAAACTAAATGGCTAATAAACATAGTCAGAAATTAAAACACTTATAAGCCATTTAATCCATGTAACATTGAGAATTTCTAACACCACTGAAAATCACAAACACACAACATAAGTTTTAAAACATAAAATCAATTTAGAAATCTTTAATTTCATCAATTTAATTGTGTATACTACAAAAAAAAAAAAAAAAATATTTTCATATTATCAAATCTAAACTATTTATATATTTCTTTAAAATTCTAATGACTTTATTCCAAAATAGATTACCTATCACAATAATTAAAATCAGAAACAGTATAGAGAACAAAATATACCCATAAACCAAATACTCTTCTAAAATACAACCAAAAGAATAAAAACCCAAAATCCCAATGATCATAATCGTAGTTTTGTTCCCATCTCTGTCTTATTGTTATGTTGTTACGGTTACTTTGTTGCAATCAAATAATTAGTCGTTGGTTATCGTATCACATTGCCCTATTAATATTTTCGCCACATTTCACTCTTTCAGTGTCGTGGTTGGTATGCGATATGTGTATACTAACTACATGATAGAGCGTAAAACTAAAAATGTCTGCAACATTTCTTGCTTTCTTGTCACCTACCAGCTGAGGAAGAACGGATTTGTATCAGTAGAATAGTTCCATTGATTTCTATTTTACTCAACCTCCTTTCCCGGTATCTTGAATTGCAAGCCAAGCATTCTCCCAACGAACCTTTAGGTGAGTTGGCAAGTGTGAATATGCGATTTTAAGAGTCTCGAAGGTGGAAGCAGTAAGCGGTGAGGCAAGTGGATTAACTGAAAATAAAAAATCGCAATCCAGAGAAACAAACTGAACGCGGCCAGCCCAGCAACATGTGTATACAATTCAAAAACTACACATGTTGCTGGGATTGAATTGAATCAAGTATGTTTTTATGTTGCTTCAAAGAGCTAATCCATCCGATGGATCGGTTGAATAAGATTATCGAACCTCCTCAGCAAAATTTCTTACTGCTATGAGATACCAGTCATTGGATGATGTTTTGGCATAAGCATAAGTGTAGGATCCTTCTCTTGGTTTTCAGGTACTAGTATTAATACTAGTACTGTTTGGGTTTGTACACCACAACAACAATTGTGCAAATTGAAGATGGATTCTGAAGACAGAATGCAGGAAATTGGGTGTGAAGTATCAGACAGGGATGGACATGAAAACGGGCTGAGGATAGACCCAAAACACATTGAGGGTCCTGGTAATGGCAATGGCAATGCTTGGAGCAGCTCTTTCTTGATGAGATCCGCATCTATATCCACATCCACATCAACATTATCGACACCAAGAAGCAGGCAGGGATCCCCAAGGAGTCCCTCGCCAACAACCTTTTCCTCCTCTCCTTTCAGGGATATAGCCCCTCTCAAAACCGCCTTCCAGAGCAGGCTCTCAAATGCATATTCTTTCTCATCATCCTCAGCTTCCCCAAAGCACCAGGCGAAGAAGGGATGGACGAATTTTCTGTACGAAACAAAAAAGTCAAGGTTGCAAAGTCCGAAAGCAGAGTTGCAGGAATCGGCAGCAAACACCACAAGGAGAAGGCAGAGGAGGAGGCGTGTGAGGGGGATGATATTCATAGTGCTAGGATTGCTAGCGGCCTTCTTTTTACTGGATTGGTGGGTGTTGTCCCGTCTGCAGGATGATCATCATCAGCCCCTTCATCTTCTTCTCCACGAGGACCCCCAATTCCCAGACAAGTCAAGACGGTTGCAGGTGGGCAATTTATTCCTCTTTTTCTTCTTTTTTAAATGCGGCTTGGATCTGTTTTAGATTGCAGAACGCAGCTATCCATTGGAGTGCTTTTTTCTGTTTTCATCGTCGTCTTTTAAGTGAATCTTGTATGAATCCATCTCTACCAAGCGCTCAGTAAATGATCCCCTCGGAGTTTTGAATCGCCTTAAAAGCAGTAATATTTTGTGTCTAGTCACTTTTTTTTTACTTTTCTTAACTTGCAAGTACCTATTTCGTTTGCATCCACTTCGGTTCTCAACTGTACGGCACTTTTAATGTGTGCGCTTATGAATGTTGCGGACAGTTCCATCTTGACCAAGAACTTACATGACATCCATGAAGTTTCAAACCACTCTGACGGTTCTTTGTGTCAACATTGTAGACAATATTGGGGACATTTTGGTGTCGCAGGGTCTCCTTCCTCTCTGGCCCAGCTTTTTCGATTTGATTTTTAAAGCCTAGTGTAAATCCACTGCGCTGTTCTTGCTTTCCTTAATCTTTTAAAAAGTTCGTGATGTTCTGCTGCCCTGTTTTGATATTCACTCTGTATAGGTCCCTTCAACTTGATTGTTAAACTTGCTCAGGCTTATTTGTATAGTGAGAATCATGAAATATTTGCGGATGGATACATCTTGATAGGCTGACCGATATTGATGCAACTGAGCCTTACCACTGATTATTGTGGGTAGTTGACAATCTGAACACCAGAAATGAATGGTCAACCAAAAAAAATTTCTGAAATTCAGAATAATTAGGCAAAGATAATATCCTGACTAATAATAGAGGTGACAAAATACTAAAGATCATACTTCACAAGGTTAGTTCCTGAGAAACTACTGAACTTTGAACTTTTAAAGTCTAACCCTACTTTTCTATCCAAAAGCTTTTAAATTTCAATTGTTAACCCCTAATACTAATGGATATTTTAACTTTTTGTGATATTCCCACTTAGCATTATTGGTAAAGTGAAATATCAATTTTGGCAATTTTTATCTTAATTCATGTTTGCACTTAGGAAATGTGGGTAAAGAGGACCCGCATGTATTTTTGATTAAAGCAAGCCCAAACATTAGAGTTGGAGGGGGGACATCGAGCCTCTAGTGGAGCAGGGGGCCACTCATAGAGAATTATCCTACACGAGAAATACACACTCATTGGAGCAAGTTTGGTGGGGGGAAATTGAGCTGAGCCCACATAGGAATTTTGGAGACACTTTGACAAAAAGGAAGGAAAGACACTCATTTTAGCATTCATGATCTTTTGAGAATTGTCTTAGACGAGCATGCTTGAGCTGAAGCCAAGTCTGCAAGTGCTGTTTAGCACAAGAGTATTTCCGAGCGGAAATCTCAACCCTTGCTTCGGTCGACTTCGAGTGCCAGCCCAAGGAGGGAGTTTCTCCTATTCCAGTTCGATCCGGGAGCAGGGAGTGGGGACTTCATATCATTCACTTGGGCTTTGCTAGCTTGCCTTGGGCAAGCCCAGGTTTACACTTTCCAGCACCACATTGTACCCTCTTTATTTTTAATAAAATGGCTTAACAATGCAGCTTTTGGTGCAAATTTATGGACTGATTTATGTGTTTGCTTTTCACGGTTTTTATGTCTATGCATGCTTTGTTATTTATTGTAAAATTTCCCTAGGAATATTATAGTGGTATCAGAGCTCATAGACTTTGCTCAACCTGTGGGAGCAATACCGGTCTATGACACCAAAGGATAGGGAAGCCATCACTTCCAAGGACTTTTCTCAGCGGAAGGGCAATAATAGTCCCAATGGACAAAGTGGGGGTAACTATACATAGGGGACAGATTTGCAGCGTACTGTGAAGACACTGTTTTTCCCAACTTTTGATGGCTCTTTTAAGAGCTCAACCAGAGCGTGGGTAGAGAAGCTAGATGTCTACTATCAGCTAAATCAGATGACAGAGGGAGAAACAATCAAAATCGCCACTCTACATCTGGAGGGGGAAGATCATGAATGGTATTTCCATGGGCTAACCACGATGGGACATGCCAGAGTGACCGCTTATGATGATTTCACCAGGAGTGTGTTGGAGCGTTTTGAGAGGAAAGATTCAGAGGAGTACTTTGGAGAGCTGACAAGGCTCAAGCAGACCGGGAATGCAGAGGCATACATTTTAGAGTTTCTGAGGCTGTCAGTGATGGTGCCAGATTTATTGGAGGCCAGGAGGATCTAAATGTTTATAGAGGGGCTAACAGAGCCATTGCGGGGGTTGGTGAGGTCCAACAAAACCACTACTTTGCAAGACACAGTAGGGAGAGCCCAAGATCTACAGGATGCCCTACCCAGGGCTAGAGCACCACTACCACCTAAACAGGGTTTCCAACAGAGGGGAAGAGACACTAGGGCCCCACCACTGAGAGCCAATAAGGGGCATGGATAGATGGATGAGGAGACCCAGAGAGACCTCTGAAGGAGGAAGTTGTGTTTTACTTGTCAGGAGCCATGGGCACTAGGCTATAGATGCGCAACAGGCCAGGCCCACTACATTGAGGTAATTTCTGATAGTGACGCAGAGGATGATGCAAATTTGGAGGTGGGTGGAGATGACAATGCAGTACACACCAAGAGGGGACCACCACCACTACCACCGGCCGGGGGAGCTCCCTTTGCACCTTCAGTAGGGGTCCTTGCATCTTTACGTTGACCACGAGGAGCAGGGGCACTGTTTAGGGGCAACCTGTATTAGTTCTGGTGGACAGTGGGGCTACCCACAATTTCATTGATGCACATATGGTTCAGAGGAGGGTCATCACAACCGAGGATTTTGAGGGATTTTTGGTTCTTGTGCCTGGGGATAGAACCATGCAGTGCACACACTATGTTCCCTCCTTGACAGTGACCATGGGGAACTACTCCATGACAGATCACTTTTTGTGGTGGAAGTACCGGACACCAACGTGGTGTTGGGAGTCCAGTGGCTCTATTCACTTGGCCGAGTCACTCCTAATTGGAGGAGGTTGGAGATGGAGTTCATAGGGCTGGATGGCAAACCAATTTTGCTACAGGGTATGCACTCTTACCCTCCACAGACTGTTTCGGCCCAGAGGATCGAGGCTGATTTGAGACATGGGGACATTGAGTGGGCTGTGGAGTTGAGGGTTTCAGAGGCTGGGGGTCAGCCCAAGCCACCACACTCGGAGATACAGGCCATCTTGGATAGGTACCCAGTAGTGTTTGGAGACATACCAGCGGGTCAACCACCTGATCGGGGGTTTGAGAATACTATTGAGCTGGAGCCGGGGCACAAGCCGTGATTACTACCCCTTACTGACATCCCAAGGCGTACCAGGATGAGATAGAGAGAGCTATTCACGAGTAGTTGGTACGTGGGCACATCAGTACTAGCTCCAACCCTTTTGCTTCATCAGTTGTTCTGGTGAAGAAGAAGGATGGGTCCCTACGCATGTGCATTGACTACTGGGCCCTTAACAAGAAGACCATGAAGAACCGTTACCCCATCCCATGCATAAATGAGCTGATGGACGAGTTGAGGGCGGCAAAGTTCTTCTCCAAGATTGACTTGTGCTTAGGGTACCACTAGATCAGGGTGAGGGACTAGGATATCCCTAAGACAACTTTCAGGGCCACTATGGGCACTTCGAGTTCTTGGTTATGCCCTTCGGGTTATCCAATGCACTGACCACCTTCCAGTCCTGCATGAACCACGTGTTTCGTAGACAATTGCGGAAGTTTGTGTTGGTGTTCTTTGATGATATCTTGATTTACAACTGGACCTGGGAGGAGCACTTGCATCATTTAGAGACAATGTTGCATATTTTGGAGGAGCAACAGTTCTACACAAAACTGTCCAAGTGCGAGTTCGGTTTGACAGAGATGCTCTACCTAGGGCACATCATTGGGGAGGACGGTGTGAGGGACCATGAGGAGAAGATCAGGGCCATTCGAGATTGGCTAGAGCCCCGAAATGTGATAGAGTTGAGGGGATTTGTGGGCATATGCACTTACTACAAGAAGTTCATGAAGGGATTCTCTCAGTTGGTAACTCCCCTCACCAATTTAACGAAGAAGGTGGCATTTGAGTGGACAACTACAACGCATGAGGCTTTTAAGCGCCTCAAATAGGTCATAAGCAGTTGTCCTCTGTTGGCACTTCCAAATTTCATCCAACCCTTTGTGCTGGAGTGTGATGCATCCGAAGAGGGTGCAGGAGAAGTTTTGATGCAGGGGGCACCCCGTAGCTTTTGAGAGTCAGAAGTTCTTGCCCCAGGAGAGGCTGTACTCCATTTATGACAAGGAGATGTTAGCCATCATGCATGCGCTAGCCAAGTTCAGACAGTACTTGGTGGGGAACAGGTTCAGGGTCAAGACAGACCACAACACCCTCGAATTTTTCTTTAGAGCAGAAGTAGTTGCAGGAGAGGCAGGAGAAGTAGGTGAGCAAGCTCCAGGCATACAACTTTGACATTGAGTATGTCAAAGGGAAGCACAACATGGTAGATGATGCGTTGTCTAGGAGGCTGACTACCCTTTCATTGATGAGCATTGCCCCAGATTGGAGGGCATAGTTACTAGTAGAGTACTCCAAGGACCAATTTGCATGTGAGGTCCTTGATGGGGTAGTGGCAGATGACTGGTACAAGGTGACGAACGAGTGATTTACTTCAGGGACTGGATTTACTTAGTGCCCAACTCCTAATTGAGGGAGAAGATTTTATAGGCTGCCCATGACTCACCACTAGTAGGGCATTAGGGGTTCACAAAGATGTACAAGGCCTTCAAAGAGCGTTTTGCATGGAGGGGCCTTAAGGATGATGTTTTGAGGCATATCAAGGAGTGTGACACATGCCAAAGGAACAAGGGTGAGCAGTCACACCCTGCAGGGTTGCTACAACCTCTTCCTATCCCTGAGGGGAAATGGGAGAGCGTGTTGATGGATTTCATTATCGGGTTGCCCACAATACAGGGCAAGGATTGCATATACGTGGTGGTGGACCGGTTGACGAAGTTTGCACATTTTTTCGCCATCTCAGCTCGGTACTCGGCCTCACAGGTAGCCAAATTGTTTTTCAGGGAGGTGTTTCAGCTACATGGTCTTCCGAAGACCATTGTTAGTGACCGGGACAACAGGTTCATGGGGGGATTTTAGCAAGAGCTGTTTCGACTGGTGGGAACAAAGCTCACTCCGAGCACTAGTTATCACCCCCAGATAGACGGGTAGACGGAGATAGTCAACAAATGGATGGAGGGCTATTTGCGTAATTATGTGACTCGCCATCAATGAGCATGGATATGGTGGTTGCACTTGGGCAAGCACTACTACAACACCATGTACCACATGTCCATATGTGTGTCTCCATTCCGAGCCCTGTATGGTTACGATGCATTATCTTTTGCTGACGTGATGTTTAGAGATAGCAAGGCCCCTAGGGCCAAGGATTGGATATAGGAGAGCGAAGACATTTTGTGGGTTCTTAAAGACAACATGCAAGCGACACAAAACCAATAGAAACTATATGTAGACAGGGGTAGAGTTAAGAGGCAGTTTGAGGTAGGGGATTTGGTCTTCTTGAGGCTTCAGCCATACAGACAGTCATCACTCAAACAAAAGGGGGTCTAGAAACTCAAACCTCGCTTCTATGGGCCGTATCGAGTCACTCGGAGAGTTGGGGAGGTAGCATATGAGCTGGCGCTACCTCGGGAAGTCGAGTGCACAACACTTTCCAGATGTCTTGCTTGAAAAAGGCACTGGGGCAGCAAGTGATAGCAACTACATAGCTACCCCCTATGGATGATGAGGGGCGTTTAGTTTTGGAGCCAGAGGCTATTTTGGACACCCGGGACAGGGACTTGAAGAACAGGGTCATCAAGGAGTTTTTGATCAGATGGAGGAACCTACCAGATGAGGATGCCACTTGGGAAAGGCAGCAAATACTTCAACATCCTTCATTACAGTTGCTTGAGGACAAGCAACATTTTGGCGGGGAAGACTGTGATATTCCCACTTAGCATTATTGCTAAGTGAAATATCAATTTTGGCCATTTTTCTCCTAATTCATGTTTGCACTTAGGAAACGTGGGTTTAGAGGCCCCACATGTATTTTTGATTAAAGCAAGCCCAAACATTGGAGTTGGAGGGGGAACATCAAGCCTCTAGTGGAGCGTTGGGGCCACCCATAGAGAATTACGACCCACATGAGAAATATGCATTCATTGGAGCAAGTTTGGTGGGGGGAAATCAATCTAGGCCCACATGGGCATTTTGGAGGCACTTTGACAAAAAGGAAGGAAAGACACTCATTTTGGCGTTCATGATCATTTGAGAATTGTCTTAGACCAGCACACTTGAGCTGAAGCCAAGTCTGCAAGTGCTGTTTAGCACAAGAGTGTTTCCGAGCGGAAATCTCAAGCCTTGCTTCGGTGGACTTTGAGTGCCAGCCCAAGGAGGGAGTTTCACCTATTCTAGTTCGATCCAGGAGCAGGGAGTGCGAGTTTTGAGGGAGGTTCCAGCAGCAACAACGCAGTCCTTGGAGGAGTCACACTTGGGGGGGGCATGAGGAGAGAAGGGAGCTTGGGGCTGAAGTTTGAGGAAGAGTCTGGGGAAGTATTTTGTTGGTGATTGCAACTATCTTGGGGGCTTTTTGCAGCCGGATTGATAGGTGGGTCGAATTATCTAGCACCAGTGCCATAGAGGGAAAATAGGGCTGAAATTGCAAGGTCGACTATTGGCCAATTCCTTCGTGGGTTATTCTAGGTATTTGGTGGAGAGCTCGGTATTAATTTCCCAGAATTTTTTGAGCACTGGAGGAGGCCCTAGCAGCAGTTCTTCACAGCTAGCAGCGTATATTCTGGGCAGTTCAGCGCAGAGCCAGGAGAGAGCAGCATCATACTTGAGGGGGACTTCATATCATTCACTTGGGCTTTGCTATCTTGCCTTGGGCAAGCCCAGGTTCACACTTTCCAGCACCACATTGTAGTATTGTACCCTCTTTATTTTTAATAAAATGGCTCAGCAACGCAGTTTTTGGTGCAAATTCATGGACTGATTTATGTGTTTGCTTTTCGAGGTTTTTATGTCTATGCATGCTTTGTTATTTACTGTAAAATTTCCCTAGGAATATTACACTTTTTGATCCAATGTTAGTTGGCCTGCTGTCCAATGTCCATTACAATCAAACATAAGAAACTTTTAGGATGGACTTGCTGTTCAATGTCTACAGAATGAATAATTGGCCACCAAATTATAACTGGCATACATATTCTAGAAGATTACAGTTACAGACATTTCACTTTTTTTTACAATTTCGTTTGCCATCCCTAGTCAGTGAAAATTATCAATGAAATTTTTTGCATTGGTATATTTGTCAATATCTTATATTGTTAGCCCATTTCCCCACACCCTTCCACTTTATATATTTCACTGTAATTCACATCCGTTGAAAGTTTAAACTTCTGAAATTTAATCATGCAAGGAGTGGGATGTGCAGTGTGTACTGTTGTAATCTGCTTGTACTGCAAAGTTGTCTCATGTTCTCTGCCACCATCTTGTTCAGGTGGTGCCCTTCTTTTATGATTTTCCATTTCATTAGACTTTTGGATACTGTCTTGGTTTAGTAACTAGTTTCTCGCCCATGCAAGGCATAAACTATTCTGGCTCTAAGTTGCAATATTTATCTTAGCTTCTGTATTCCTTGCTTCATACGCACACATTGGGTTATCAAGGCAGCTGTTTGAATTGTTTTCTGGTCCTTCATTGAAGGAGCCAAATATATAATATAGGTCTCTGGCCAGTTATCTGTTCCATATGATAATTTTACTACACCAAATGTAGTTGCCATTTTTTTCTGTGCTGTCCCATTTATGAAGGACTACATATATAAATTTTGCAATATTGAATCTTTTCACGCTCAATGATAAGGTCTCCCACACCCTTTTTTTTTCTTTTGACAAAAATTTAAAGATTTATATTAGCAAAATCTGCATTGAGGTGACACAGCAGAGTTACATAAGGCATGCGCATCATCAGAGAAAGGCCAGTCCAGCACTGTGTGCTAAAAGAGACTTCTAAGAGAAACTATCGGAAGAAAATACAAGTGTTCAAATAGGAAATTTACAGAATAGTCCTTGTAGTAAATTCCTAATATAAAGATTATAAAACACTGCATCCAAAAATACCTGGGTTGTGCAGAGGGATGCTAGTCTGCATTGTTATCTGGAGTTGGATCGTTTAAATCAGGGATGAGCGGGACTACATAAGCTGTTAAGGCCATTTCTGAATGTGCTGAAGGAGAATTGCTCTGAGTTCTGGCTGGTTGAGCTTCCAGATGGTCCACGAACTAAGAAGAGAGAGCCTCACATTCATCTTGAATTTTCTGAATTAATTGTATGTGTTGCATGAGAATACCCAACTCTGTAGTCATTTTGAGCTCCCAGATTGGAGAAACTGATTTGGAGGAGGCAAGGAGAGGAATTGAGCTCCTCAATTTCTCCAGAATGCTGATGTAAGGAAGTCTTGAAATCCATCCTCTCTCGACTAGCCATAAAACCTTGAGGTGGTTGTGCGATTACAAGCTGGCAGGGATGATGGGCTCGGAACAGGAGAAGGAAGAGACAAGTCTGGGGGTGACAATAAACAAGTAGAAGGGCAGAGCCAAATAAAGGGCAAGCCCTTGCATTCCAAATGAGCCATAACTACCTTTCCCATCAGAGAAAAGGCCCTTATTCCTCCGTGATTGCTCATCTGGACGAGGAGATCTATTGCTGCAGAGGAAATCCCACCTTTATTCAGGAAAATATGGGGGAGCTGAATAAATTGATGTCCAGGGGGTGGGGTAATAATGAGAGCTGATGGGGGATATTTCATAGCCATGAGGCAAGGATGACGGAATGGAGACACGTGGGTACTGTTACCCCTCGTTCCAGCAGGGATACCCATATTAAAATTTGGTATTACCCATGAGTTTTGATAAGCAGGACAGATTTGTTGGCATGGTACGATGACCCTAGATCTGTTGGTTTCATTCTAATTTTTAAGCATTTTCACATTCCCCAAGGTAGCTCGCAGTTATCGAGGCCACCTCTCCAACTCTCCTAATCACCCAGTATGGCCCATAGAAATGGGGCTGTAGCTTTTCGGTCCCCCTCTGTTTCAGCGTGGACTCTCTGTATGGCTATAGTTGCAGGAAGACCAAGTCCCCCTCAAACTGCTTCTCGATCCTGTGTCTGTCTGCGTACAATTTCTGTTGATTCTGAGCTGTCAGGACTCAGTAGGTTGTCCTTGAGAGCCATGTAGATATCTTGGCTCTCTTGGATCCAATCTTTGGCCTTTGCGACCTGACTGTCTCCAAAAACAATGTCAACAAAAGATAAAGTGTCATATCCATATGAAGCACGGAAAGGTGACATACCAATGGACATGTGATGGGTGGTGTTGTAGCAGTACTCTCCCAAATGCAACCATTGGATCCATGCTCTCTGCTGACCTGTCACATAGTTTCGTAGATAGCCCTCTAGCCATTTGTTGGCTCTCTCAGTTTGGCCATCCGTCTGTGGGTTGTAATTGGTGTTGGGGGCAAGCTTAGTGCCCACTAATCTGAAAAGCTGCTGCCAGAATGCTCCCATGAAGTGGCTGTCCCTGTCATTGACTATGGTCTTGGGAAGACCATGCCAATGGAAGACCTCTCTGAAAAAGAGCTCTGCTACTTGTGAAGCAGAATACCGGGTTGGAATAGCAAAGAAGTGTGCATATTTGGTCAACTGATCCACCACCACATATTTACAATCTCTACCTTGCACCATGGGTAGCCCCATGATAAATTCGTAGAGATACTTTCCTATTTCCCCTAAGGAATAGGAAGTGGCTGCAACAACTCGGCCGGATGGGTCAACTCTCTGTAATATTCCTGCTTAGCAATTCTGCTAAGTAGAAATATTAAATTTTGCCAGTTTTGTCACTACTTAGATTTTGACTTGGGAAGAGTGGGTATTGGGACCCCACATTATTAGCACACCCCAAAACATTAGCCCGGGGATAAAAATTGCGGCTATAGTGGAAGATGGGGGCCACTTGGAGCAAACTATGGCCCACAAAGGGACCACGTAACCATTGGAGCGGAGTTAGGTAGGAGGCACGAGCTGGGACCACAAGGATGCTGGGGAGGCTTTGGACAAAAGAGGCATGGGAGACTCATTTTGATCACTCATTCATCACTTCAGAATTGTTTCTTGACATCGCATGCTTGAGCATTGAGCCAATTCTGCATGCGCTGTTCAACACACGGGTGTTTCCGAGCGGAGATCCTAGCCCTTGCTTCAGTGGACTTCGAGTGCCATCCCAAGGAGGGAGTCCCACTTGGTTCTGGATCAGTTTAGCAGCAAGGAGGCCATACCACAACGTGGAGGAAGCTACAACAATGTAGAGGCTGCACAGTCCTTGAGGGAGTCACTCCGGGAGGTTGAGGAGTGAGGGGAGTTTGTGGAGGAAACTTGGAGGGGAGGGGAGGGCTTGGGAAGCCTTCTAACAGGGATTGCAGGCATTTTGGTGGCATTCAACAGCTGGTTCTTCAGGTGGGTTGATTTGCCCAGCAGTAGAGCCATCCAAGCCCAAGAGGGTTAATTTTCCGGGGTCAAGCTTTGGCCAAACCCTTCGTGGGCTATTTTGGGTTTATTGAGGAGAGGCTGGGATTAATTTCCTGGAATTTTTTGAGTAGTGTAGCAGGCCCTAGCAACAGATCATTCCAGGCAGCACCACCATTTCTAGGCATTTCCAGCGTAGAGCTACAACCACGCAGAGCAGTGAGATAAAGGGTGTCCGACATTTTATTTGGGGCTTCTCTAGCTTGCCTTGAGCAAGCCCAGGTGCATTCCTTCCAGCACCTATATTGTACATCCTTTGATATTAATAAAATGTCTCAACAACGCAGTTTTTGGTGATCTATGGTGTTTTGATTGTGTGTTTGGGATTTTTGTGCATTTTTATGTCTATGTATGCTTGTCATTTACTGTAAAAACTCCTTAGGGATATTACAGTGGTATCAGAGCTCATAGACTTGGCTCAGCTTGTGGGAGCAATGCAGTCTATGACATCGGAAGACAAGCAGAACGTGACACATCGGAGGCAGAGGTACAGGAGTAGGGAAAGACGGTTGGAGATCACCCCAGATCCCATGACCATTGAACCGGAGGCTGTGGAAACAAACATGGGAGACAATGAGGGAGATAAAAGGAGCAAGGGTGAGGAGTTTTCTGATTTTCACCCCCTACTGAAGGCAGTGCAGGATCTATCGAAGAACATTGAAGAGATGGGTCATCGTAATAAAAATGGCAGTAAGGGTAAGGGAATCCAAGGGGATTTCCAGTGGGAGAAGGATCTTGCACTTCGCAGCACCATGCATCACTCAACCCCAACATGCCTACCGTACCATACACACCCCCTCGGTCTACCATTCCCACGTTCTTAGTTTCCAGACTGGGAGGACAACAGGAGCCGGAGGAAGCACATTATGGGGAATATTTCTTGGAGTACCAGTCCTATGGCCCGGAGTTTGGGAGGGCCATTACTTTCAAAGATTTCTGTTAGCTAAAGGGCAACAATAAGCCCATGGGACATAGCGGTGGAGGCTACAAACAAGGAACAAATTTGCAACGCACAATGGGGAGGATGTTTCTCCTTACTTTCAATGGCTCCTCCAAGAGCTTGGCCAAGGTATGGGTCGAGAAGCTGGATGTCTATTTCCAATTGAACTAGAAAACTGAGGGAGAGGCAATCAAGATTGCCACACCGCATTTGGGAGCGGAAGCTCATGATTGGTGTTTCCATGCTTATGATTGGTGGTTCCATGGCGCAGGGGTCACAACTTATGATGAGTTCACCAGGAGGGTGTTAGAGCGGTTTGAGAGGAAGACCTCGAGGAGTATTTTGGGGAGCTGACTAGGCTCAATGAGACCGGGAGTGCAGAGGTATACATATTAGAGTTTCTGAGATTGTCTATGATGGTGCCAGACTTATTGGAGTCGAGGAGGATTTACATGTTCATAGAGGGGCTGGTAGAGCCATTACGGGGGCTAGTGAGGTCCAACAAGGCCATTACATTGTAGGATGCAGTGGGGAGAGCTAGGGACCTACAAGATGCCCTACCCCAGAGCTAGGGCACCTCTGCCAACCAAACCAGGTTTCCAGCAGAGGGGGAGAGTTATGAGGGTCCCACCACCGAGAGGCAACCAGGGACGTGGGTAACTGGATGAGGACACACGGAGGGACCTCCAAAGGAGGAAGCTATGATTCACTTGTTAGGAGCCGTGGGCACCAGGTCATAGGTGTGCAACAAGAAAGGCCCATTATATAGAGGTCTTCTAGGACAACGATGCAGAGGAGGAGACATACTTTGAGATGGGGGGAGACGACAACACAACACCTCAGGAGAGAGGGCCACCACCACTAGCAGTAGTAGCAACAGGAGGAGCTTCTTTTGCACCTTCTGGAGGGGTCCTTACATCACTGCGCGGGGTACCCAAATTTCTAACCATGAGGATCTGGGGAGAGTTAGGGGGCAACGTGTTTCAATATTAGTGGACAGTGGGGCCACCCACAACTTCATCGATGCCCAGATGGTCCAGAGGAGGGGCATCACCACGAAGGAATTCGAGGGGTTTTCAGTTCTTGTGCCAGGTGACAGGACCATGTAGTGCACACGCTATGTTCCCGCCTTGACTGTGACCATGAGGAACTACTCCATGGCAGACCATTTCTTTGCGGTGGATGTATCGGACACCAACGTAGTATTGGGGGTCCAGTGACTCTATTCACTTGGTAGAGTCACCATTGACTGGCGGAAGTTGGAGATGGAGTTTCTAGATCCAGATGGAAAGCTAGTGTTGTTGAGGGGTATGCACTCCTACCCGCCACAGACGATCTCGGCCCACAGGATGGAGGCTGACTTGAGGCACGAAGATGTTGAGTGGGCTGTCAAGTTGAGGATTTCAGACGCTGGGGGCGAGGCCAAGCCACCACATCCAAAGATACAGGCCATCCTTGACAGGTACCTAGTAGTATTTGGGGATATATCACTCGGTCAACCACCTGACCGACGGTTTGGGCATACCATTGAGTTAGATCCCGGGGTACAAGATGTGATCAACACTCTGCATCGGGATCCCAAGGCTTACCGGGATGAGATAGAGTGAGCCATCCATCAGCTATTGGCACTATGGCACATTAGGCCTAGCTCTAGCCCCTTTGCTTCATCAGTTGTTCTGGTGAAGAAGAAGGACGGGTCCCTAGGCATGTGCATTGATTACAAGGCCCTCAACAAGAAGACAATGAAGAACCGCTACCCCATCCCATGCATTGAGGAGCCAAGTTCTTCTCAAAGATTGATCTATGGTTGGGTTGTGAAAATTCCGTAAATCTCTGGAATCCTATTGCAGCAACTGGAAGATATTCATCTAATTGTTAATTTTAACTTAAAAAACTATTTGTAGTTTACTACGGCAAACACTGAATACATCACACTGCAACCTACACTAATAAACTGTAGAAGAAATACAAGTGCGGAAACAAAGCTAAACAAGAATAGATCACACACATTTGACACAGTTATTTTTAGACCAATGTCCCCGGAAAAACCCAATGTGGGAAAACCGGTGCAACAATCGAGGGTTTATATATTATGCAATAATTATTTATGAGTACAAGTCTATGATTGACACATCTGTCAAAACATACAAAGAAACTGACAGAAGATATCTTGTGAGACAAACCTTGTTGAAATTTGGTACCGGAGGACAGGTGGTTCCCTAAGGCTTTGATCTTTGGCCTAGGGAAAAGTGTCCAAAAGAATTTAATTTTTCTCCTAAAGTGACTTTATAAAGTTATAAAGTCAAATCTAATTTAAAAGTGACTTTAAGTGATAAAGTGACTAAAGTCTAATTTTAAAGTGACTTTAATAAAGTCAATGTAAAATTAGAAAGGAAAAGTGACTTTGGAAATAAATGACTAAGTGGGTCTTTATTAAAGTGGGGTGAATTAAAAAATAGAAAGTGAGATTTAAATGAGCATTTAATCTCATCCCTAGATCTCAATCTATTTCAGCCATTGGATTTAGGGATTCCCCAAAAGTCACTTAGGGTTAGGTTAAAGGAGGAAAAGGAGGAAAATGTCATTCATTCTTTCATGAGCAGATTGGGAGAAGGAGAGCAAGAGAGCAAGGGAGATTTCTGGGCAGCGAGGAGAAGGAGGCAGCAGCTTGGCACGCATTCCAAGGCAGCATTTCAGCAAGACATTTCAGCAAGACAAGTGCAGCAGATTTAGCAAACAGCAGGCAGATTTTTGGCACGGTTTTCTAGGTAGGGAGGCCGTACAGCAAGGGCGTACAGCAGGGCCGTACAGCAGGCCGTACAACAAGCCGTACAGCAATATTGGGCATGGAAATCGAGGCAGCAAGGGGCTGTTCTGTACAGCAGAGTTTTGCAGCAGTTTTGGCACACAAATCGAGGTTTTGGACAGCAGCATTAATTGCTGTTTGCACAGATTTTGAGGAGGCTGTACAGTTGCATTTATTGCAGATTTCTGGGCACGCAAATCGAGGAGAATGTACAGCATTTATTGCTGTTCTGTTTTTGCTGTTTGTACATTTTCCGAGGCGGTGGTTAAGCACAGAAAAAGAGATAAGTTGTAAAAGTCTGTTTGCTGATTTTTATTTTGCTGAATATTTCTCTCACTGTAAAAAGCATTTTTCCAGAAATAAGAAGGAACTTTCAAACTGGTTTTCCCCAAGAGTTGTAGGGGGTTTTTCCAGGGTCACCTTGACCAAAAATTACTGTGTTATGATGTGTTGAATGGCTGTTTGTTACTGCTGTTTTTTTATTTCTACATTTTCCAGCATTCTGAAAAATTTCCAGAATTTGTGTTTTCAGCAAAAATTATTTTCCAGTTGTTGAATGTATGGTTATGGGAAAGGGCATTTAACTATTTTGGAGTAATAAGGTGAAAACTGAAAACCGGGGTGGGAAACTATAAATTTCTACATGGTATCAGAGGTTGAGTGCTGAAGGGCAGTTTGGGACAGTAAGGAGGAAAATTACAGCCTGCTGATTTTTCACTCAGAAAATTCCAGCAAGCTGATTTTTCACAAACAACAGTTTTACCTTTACTACAGCAGTGCTATTTTTCAGTTTTAGGACAGCAAGATGTCTTTGGGACCGAGGGTGGAGGATAGGTTGGATGGGCATTCCAATTACAGCATTTGGAAGGAGAGAATGCAGAGTATCTTTGAGGAGGTAGAAGTCTGGGACATTATGGTGCATACCACACAGAACACTGTAAATGTGCCTACTGATGCTACTCAGTTGGCAGCATATAATAAAAAGAACAACAAGGGTAAGAGATTGATTCTAGAAGGAATCAAAGACCATTGCATTCCTCATGTGAGAGGGAAGAGAAATGCTCATGAGATGTGGACAACATTGTCCAATCTCTACCAAAGTACCAATGAGAACCGGAAAATGGTCCTGAAGGAGAAGCTGAAGACCATTAAGATGGGTAATGATAGTGCAGCTGGATATCTCACAAAGATTACTAATGTGAGAGATGAGTTGGCAGCGATTGGAGAGGCCATTCCTCCCACTGAGTTGGTGCGGATTGCAGTGAATGGCCTCCCCAGTTCATGGATGAACTTTGCCGATGGGGTTTGTGCACGTGAGACCCTTCCCACATGGGAGAGGTTTTGGGATGATTGCATTCAGACAGAGATCAGGAAAGGTCAGCTTGGGGCAGCCAAGCCAGTTGAGCAGGATGAGGATGTAGCACTGTTGGTAGGAGGCAAGAAAGGCAAAGGGAAGAAGCAGGCTTCCACAAGCAATGGTGGGGGCAAAGGCAAAGGTAAAGGTAAACATGATAACACACAGAAGGACTATTCCAAGGTGAAGTGTTGGAATTGTCAGAAGATGGGACACTATGCAGTTGTGTGTCCGGAGAAGAAGAAGAAGAAGGGGAAGAACCAGAGCATGGCAGCTTCAGCAGAGGTTGAGGACTTTGCAGATCGCTTTGACCGGGAGTTTGGGTTCACTGCATGTGAGTCTTCTAGTGCAGGATTATCTGCCATAGAGGTTCAGAGGGAGCATGCATTTCCCTCGATTAGCGGAGCATCTTCGGGTATCTGGTATGTGGACAGGGGGGCTTCACGTCACATGACAGGAGTCCGTGAGTACTTCTCAGAGCTTTCAGAGAGTGGCACTGATATAGAGGTAGTACTCGGTGATGACAGAGTTGTTAGAGCAATCGGTGTGGGAACACTGACATTTCAGAGGGAGTCTAAACCTCCCTTGAAGGTGTCAGATGTTCTTTATGTGCCAGGGATGAGGAAGAACCTCATATCCGTCTCAGCTTTGGAGGATAGAGGATATGAGGTATTGTTCAGGGGAGGACAGGTGTTGATGTATCCCAGAGGCACTCCAGCTGATTCAGCTAGAGTGATAGGTGTACGCCATGCAAAGGTGTACAAGTTTGCATTTCAGTCCCTTTTGGCATTGAGCAGTAGTACCGACAGCAGAGCTAGCAGTTCTGAGCAGTGTGAGATTTGGCACCGCAAGATGGGGCACATGTATCATGGAGCCTTGAGGACTTTGCGGGAGATCACTACAGGTGTGCCAGATTTCAGTACTGATCACTTTGATACTTGCAGAGGATGTGCGATGGGCAAGTTTGCCAAATCCCCTTTTCCCAGCAGTGACAGCAGAGCGACTGGGATACTTGATTTGATTCATTCCGATGTGAGCTGTCGGATGTCTCATGTTTCCTTGAGTGGATATGAGTACTATGTGTTATTCATTGATGATCACTCCAGGAGGACCTGGATTTATTTCTTGAAGACCAAGAGTGAGGTCTTCAAGCGGTTTCAGGAGTTCAGAGCTCTTGTGGAGACACAGACAAGTCGAAAGATCAAGTCCCTGAGGTCGGACAATGGGGGAGAGTACACCCTTGGAGAGTTTGTTGACTATTGTGCGGAGGCAGGCATTAGGAGGGAGCTCACTGTTCCTTACAACCCCCAGCAGAACGGGGTTGCGGAGAGGAAGAACAGATCCATCGGAGGGGCCGCCAAAGCCATGTTACATGATCAGGGGTTGCCATTGTTTTTGTGGGCAGAGGCCTGCAACACAGCTGTTTACTTGCAGAACAGGAGTCCGCATCGTGCCTCGGGGCACATGACTCCGGAGGAGGCTTTTTCTGGGAAGAAGCCTGATATTGGTCATCTTCGTATCTTTGGGTGCATTACATACTCCTACATACCCAAGGAGAAGAGGACCAAAATAGAGCCCACCGCAGAGAAGGGTATCTTTGTGGGCTACAGTGAGACCTCCAAGGCCTTTCGGATTTACATTCCTGCACAGAGGAAAGTTGTTGTCAGGCGGGATGTGAAGTTTGAGGAGGACAGGGCCTTTAGGAGGTCACGGGAGTTAGAGTATCTGGATCAGCCAGACCCTCAGCAGCAGTTGAGTCAGTCACAGGGATCCAGTGGGCAGGGATCAGGAGGATCCGGAGGTACATCGATGACGATGTCAGGTCCGTCAGTGGGGAGTGGCTCGCAGAGTCAGAGGGGTGGTGCTATGGGTAGCACGCAGAGCAGTCCACAGAGCAGTTCACTGGGGAGTCCATTGATGGACAGTTCACACGGTACCTCAACATCTACAGGTTCAGGTGCAGGCAGGAGGACAGCAGACAGACAGTCAGGAGTTCAGGCTCCTGATGTTGAGGAGGAGGAGTTTTATTCTCCGGCGGGAGAAGTGCACTCAGGGAAGAGGAAGCCCAAGTGGCTTCAGGACACCTTGAGAGATGCCACATCCGTTGCTGAGCCTAAGAGGCCGGTCAGAGAGAGCAGACCACCTGAGAGGTTTTGTAGCTATATGGCAATGGCTACCAGCATCCTTGACTCTGAGCCTTCTAGCTATGAGGAGGCAACTAGCCAGCAGGTCTGGAGAGAGGCCATGCAGGAGGAGTATTCTTCTATCATGAAGAATGATGTTTGGGAGGTGGTGCCGAGGCCCGAGGGCAAATCCGTGGTTACTTCCAGATGGCTTTACAAGGTAAAGCATGTTGCAGATGGCAGCATTGAGAAATTCAAAGCGAGATTTGTGGCTAGAGGGTTCTCCCAGGTAGAGGGAGTTGATTATGAGGAGACCTTCGCTCCCGTGGCTCGATATACTTCGATCCGCTCCATTATATCGATAGCAACAGAGATGGGTTGGAAGATCCACCAGATGGATGTGAAGACCACATTTCTCAATGGCTTCATACATGAGGAGGTGTACATTGAGCAGCCACAGGGCTTTGAGGTGCATGGGAAGGAGTCCCATGTGTGCAGATTGAAGAAGGCCCTTTATGGCCTGAAGCAAGCTCCCAGAGCTTGGTACTCTAGGATAGATACATACTTGCAGGAGATGGGTTTCACAAAGAGTGAGGCAGATCCGAACCTTTACTATATTGTGATAGGTGAGGAGCCTCTCATTCTGGTGTTGTATGTGGATGACTTAGTCATTATAGGTGCAGAGAGACTCATAGAGCACTGCAAGAGAGATCTTGCGGCGGAGTTTGAGATGAAGGACATCGGCTTGATGCATTACTTTTTGGGTTTGGAGGTGTGGCAGGAGGAGGGGCATTTCTTCCTGGGACAGTGGAAGTATATTGTGGACATCCTTGGCAGATTCCACATGGAGGATTGTAGACCCATGTCGACACCGATGATCACCAACTGGAAGAATCTTCATGCTTCGGATTCTGAGTTGGTGGATCCCACATTGTACAGACAGCTGATTGGTTCCTTGATGTATTTGGTCAACACTAGACCAGATATTTGTTTTGCAGTCAACACGATGAGTCAGTTTATGTGTGAGCCTAGGAAGGTTCACTGGGTGGCCGCAAAACACATTTTGCGGTACTTGCAGGGGACAGTGGATTATGGTCTGGACTACGGCGGGGATGATAGAGATTGTGTGTTACACTGATTCCTGGATGCGCAGGTTGTGCTTCGATAGGAAGAGCAAAAATCTCGTGAAACAAGCTAGTTGTCTCTAGCTTGTGTCATGGTTCACCTAAAGCAAGAAATGGGCAGGCATCGAGTTCCCACGTGAAGGTAGTATATGGCAAACGGCCTAGTTTAGTTGTGAGGCTATCCGGCTTCGCAAGATGTTGTTTGGCTTATTTGGTCAGCTGTTGAGACCTTCAGTGATTTACTGTGATAATCAGAGTCGCATTAAACTCACTGAGAATCCAGTATTTCATGACAGGTCAAAGCATATCGGGATCAAATATCATTTCATCAGAGACTATGTTCAGAAAGGAGCTGTGAAGCTTGAGTATATTCCCACCGATGAGCAGGTTGCAGATATTCTTACCAAAGCCTTACCACGGGGCAAGCATGTCTACTTCAGAGACAAGATGGGTGTGGTGAGGAACACCTTCCTCGGTAAGAGGGAGTGTTGAAATTTGGTACCGGAGGACAGGTGGTTCCTTAAGGCTTTGATTTTTGGCCTAGGGAAAAGTGTCCAAAAGAATTTAATTTTTCTCCTAAAGTGACTTTATAAAGTTATAAAGTCAAATCTAATTTAAAAGTGACTTTAAGTGATAAAGTTACTAAAGTGACTTTATAAAGTTATAAAGTCAAATCTAATTTAAAAGTGACTTTAAGTGAAAAAGTTACTAAAGTCTAATTTTAAAGTGACTTTTAATAAAGTCAATGTAAAATTAGAAAGGAAAAAGTGACTTTGGAAATAAAAGACTAAGTGGGTCTTTATTAAAGTGGGGTGAATTAAAAAATAGAAAGTGAGATTTAAATGAGCATTTAATCTCAGCCCTAGATCTCAATCTATCTCAGCCATTGGATTTAGGGATTCCCCAAAAGTCACTTGGGGTTAGGTTAAAGGAGGAAAAGGAGGAAAAGGTCATTCATTCTTTCATGAGCAGATTGGGAGAAGGAGAGCAAGAGAGCAAGGGAGATTTATGGGCAGTGAGGAGAAAGAGATAGCGACTCCCACGCATTTTGGTGACATTCCAATGAACATTTGACAAGGCAAGTACGTGATTTAACAAACAACGGCCAGTTACAGCACGGTTTTCTAGCGAGGCCCGTCTGGCCAGGCAAATACAACAAGGTGGAGCACGGAAATCGAGGCAAAAGGAGGAAAAGGAGGAAAAGGTCATTCATTCTTTCATGAGCAGATTGGGAGAAGGAGAGCAAGAGAGCAAGGGAGATTTACGGGGCCCAGGAAAGAAGAGCGACGCGCATTACATAATCACATTTCGACCAAGACATTTCGACAAGACAAGTGCGGCGTTTCGCAAACGACGAGGGCGGACCGCGCACGGTTTTCTGAGCGAGGCCGTCTGACCGTCTGACAATATTGGGCACGGAAATTGAGCGACGGGGGCACGTATTCCGTACGGTGAGGATTTACGAGAGTTTTAGCCCACGCAAATCGAGGTTTTGGACAGCAGCATTAATTGATGTTTGCAAAGATTTTGAGGAGGCCGTACAGCTGCATTTATTGCAGATTTATGGGCACGCAAATCGAGGAGAACGTACAACATTTATTGTTGTTCTGTTTTTGCTGTTTGTACATTTTCCGAGGCAGTGGTTAAGCACAGAAAACGAGATAAGTTGTAAAAGTCTGTTTGCTGATTTTTTATTTTGCTGAATATTTCTCTCACTGTAAAAAGCATTTTTCTAGAAATAAGGAGCTTTCGAACTGGTTTTCCCCAAGAGTTGTAGGGGGTTTTTCCAGGGTCACCTTGACCAAAAATTACTGTGTTATGATGTGTTGAATGGCTGTTTGTTACTGCTGTTTTTTTATTTCTGCATTTTCCAGCATTCTGAAAAATTTCCAGAATTTGTGTTTTCAGCAAAATTTATTTTCTAGTTGTTGAATGTATGGTTATGGGAAAGGGCATTTAACTATTTTGGAGTAATAAGGTGAAAACTGAAAACCGGGGTGGGAAACTATAAATTTCTACAAACCTCACTCCTCCACGGGAACCTGACCCTGATCAACACCCAAACTGGATTGCCCTATGCTGCCTCTGCGCAGTGACTGCGTCACAACAACGACTGCCCTTTGCCTTTGTGCTGGTCTCTCTGATGGCTGGAAACTGAGGCCTTTTGGCCTTCGGAAAATCTCTTCGGGATTTGGCACTGGCCCAACGCTGTCTCTTTAGCAAGAAAATGATTTCCTTTAAGCCTGTGCGCGTCACTGGCTCTGCGCTACCACTGTGGCTCCCTTTGCCTCTGCTGCTATGCACTCTCCAGCTCAGGAATCCTTCCAACCGGAATTACTGCCCCTCTCTGCAAAAGATCTCACGATCAAATTTTCTCCCTGAGCACTGCTCACTAAAGAAATCTATCTCTGATTTCTGCCAAATGTATTTTCCAAATGACCTTTTAAGCCATTCTTATAGTCTTCTTGTTGAAACTTCAACGGCCCAGATTAGATCTCTAATCAATGGCTAAGATTAACTTTTGACTTGATCCACCTTTTCTAGATCATTCACACCCTTATTCTATTAATTCACTTTAATTATTTTATTTTCCAAGTTTAGACTTAGGGTCCCTTTAAAAATAATTAATTATTTTAATAGAATACAATCCGGGTGGAATTTCACCAAACGATTTATGGGTTATCTAGAATACATGTGTCTAAGCCTCTGCAAATTTTGAGACTTAGAGCACATCCTATGCTACCCCAAAATCAACACAGGCTACCATCAGATCTGGGTGAGGGACAAGGATGTCCCCAAGATAGTTTTACGGTGCCACTATGGGCACTTTGAGTTCTTGGTTATGCCCTTTGATGAGCACACCAACCACATTTCGATCATGCATGAACCACGTATTCCGTGGACAATTAGGAAGTTCGTGCTGGTATTTTTCGATGACAGATTGATCTATAGCCAGACATGGGAGGAGCACTTACATCATGTGGAGGCAGTGTTGCGTATCCTGGAGGAGCAACAGTTCTATGCCAAGTTGTCTAAGTGCGAGTTTGGGCTGACTGAGATGCTCTATTTAGGGCACATCATCGGGGTGGATGGCATGCGTGTACCGTTGATTTTTGGTAGCATTGGAAGTGCTCTAAGTCTCAAAATTTGTGGAGAGGCTTAGGCATTAGTATTCCAAAGAACCCAGAAACCGTTTGTAAAAATTAATTATTTTAATTGGGACCCTAAGTCTAAACTTAGGGAAATTAAATAATTAAAAGGTATTAATAAAACAGAGTGAGAATGATCTAGAAAAAGCGAAGATCAAGTCAAGTTATAATCTTAGCCGTTAATTAGAGATCTAATCTCGACTATCGATGTCTCAACGAGAAGACTATAAAGGAAGGCTTGAGGGTCATTTGGAAAGACACATTGAGTGAATCAAGTGATCAAATTCTTTTGACAGAGCAATGCTCGGATGAAGATCAAATCTAAGTGATTCCAGCGCAGCGAGGGGCAGAGACAGTTATTGGTTGGAGGATCTTCTCCGGGACCAAGAATACAAAGTAGAGAGGCAGCAAAACCGGCAGAGGAAGCAGCGCAACCTCCAGAGGGTGTGACACAGGGCCCAAAAGGAGTGACGCAAGCCCATGCAGGGCCCAAGCAGAGGCAGCACAGTGTTTTCGTGAGATAGTCTGAGATTTGCTAGGAGACAGGGGTTCTGAGCTGGGAGGGTTGGAACTCAACTTTCCGAGGAGCAGATCGATCCCAGAGAGGAGGTGACACAGTCCATTGTAATATTCCTAATTTGCGATAGCAAATTGGAATATTCTATTTTGTTTATTTTGCCACCTATAGTTTGTAAGTAAATAAAAAGTGAGTAAAGAGGGTCTAAACTCACTTAAATGAAATAAGACATCCACCTAGTAGCACAACGTTGTGACTTAAGTGGGAGTCAAGGGGGGGGCCCAACACCACATGGAGGAGGGGGCCTATGTACACTCTAGAAGTTTCTCCAAGTTTCTGCGTAGATAAGGATGAGAATGTGGATAAGGATGACGATGTGGAGGAGAGAGAGAGGCTACATTGGGTTTTGGAGGGAAACCAACACTATAAAAGATGGAGGAGCCTCCTCATTTGATTCATGCTTGGATTCTTGGATTATTGATTATTGAGTGAGACATTAGTCTTTCTTTGGCACGCTGGCTGTTTAGCCCGTCTGTTGCACTGTTTAGTGCACCGAGTGTCTTCGTGTGGAGATCTCACCCTTAGCCCCGGGGGACTTCGAGTGCCTACTCGGGCAAGGTTATTTTCTTAGCATCATCCTCCAGGACAACGTTATTGCTGTAGCAACGTAATACTGTGTTGTAGGGTGTTGCCGTGGTGACTTTACGACACCACCTCCTTCTCTTGTTTTTCAAAAGGAGAGTCTCTCTTTCCTTTGGAGGATCAGATTGGGAGATTTTGGAGCTGATTTGCAGATCTTGGCATTTGGCCAAAGTGTTTTATCACACTACGGCGCAATCTCTCTCAGTTTCTGCGTTATTTCATGGTATATCTGCAGTGAGGGTTTGCCGGTTGGTTTGAGGGGAAGATCTCAAGTGTAAGGATCAGCCTTCCACTTTGGAGATCTATTGGAGGAGGTCTACTTCAGTTGCTCATCATCTTCAGCCTTCTCTACTTGGTTCCAGTTTGGAGTTGCAATAGCTGCCCAGCAACTCCGGCATTTTTGCCATTTTGTGTATTTCAGCCAATCCCTTGGAGGATTGAGGTATTATTGCCTATAAGGGTTAGAGCTTTGCTCCCCTATCGTATTTGAGCTATATATTGTCATATCTATGTATTGGAGCAGCATTTTGTCTTAGACTGCGTTTTTCATAGCCTGTGGTTTATGCAGAAATAGCAATGCTTTTCATGTTTATGTACATGTGTTGTGGAGGCTTGCATCTCTTCTCTTGAGAGGTTGTTTCCTCAAGATTTGTACTCTCTCTTGCTGCTAAATATTATTGGTTATTTATTCATCTTCTTGTCTCACATTTACTGCAGAAAACGCTATAGGGTTTCTGGATTATTCTCTTGTCTTGCGGCACATCATTCTTGAGGAGGTTTTCTATATAAAACTGTTGTTTATCCTTGCTGAAAGCCTATGCCATGCTCCTAAACCCATACTCTGATTATTTATAGTGTTCCACATCATATTCCTTCAGAAAATACGCTGCCCTGGCTTCAGTCAAATTCTGCATACTCAAAGTCTCGGGGGATCAGGGTTTTTATTGACTAGTCGGGAAGGAGGAACTGTTTAACTTAGCAAAACGACTTTGTTTGAGTTGAAATTCGACATGGAAGTCCCTCTTGACCTATTCTAACATATTCCAGAACCTTGACCCATCATTTTACGCAGATTTCCTTATTCACTCATTTTAGGGCCAAAATCCTCACTTTTCCCCACCTTTTTGCCCTTAAAAGCTGAGTAAAGGTTGCTGTTGCTATTTATTTTGGTTGCTGAACATTTTCAGAGATATGATATGATAGCTGAAGCCCTCATACCTAAAGAATGCGTTTTTCAGGCATGATCTGCTGAAGAATCCATCATTGGGATATTACATCCATAGAGGTCTCCACGCAAGCCTACGCAACTACTGCACAAAGAGTGTTGGGGTTTCACTAGTTCAGCTACCGGATCAGCCAGGATTTGCAGTGTGAGGTAAACTCACAATAATTTTGTCTACTGTGATTTCTCTGTACTGGATAACCAGCAAGACATCTAGAGATTGTATTCAGAAACTACTGCTTAATAATATAAACCCTCAAATCTGCTGCATCGGTTTTCCCACATTGGGTTTTTTCGGGGACTTAGTCCAAAATAAAGGTGTCCTATGTGTGATTTGTTCTTTGCTTAGTTTCCTTGTTTCAGAATCAAAAGTATTAAGTGTAGGCTGCTTCAGTAATTTATTTCAATAATTCATGAAGAAATCTGAATTAATTCTGTAATGTAATTTACAAAATAGGAGAAGTAAATTCAGCTGGTTGCAGTAGGATTCCTGAGATTGTTAGATCTAGGAATTTTCACATGGAATCAGAGAAAGGCTTGAGGGTCAATTGGAGACACACACACAGAGGCAGAGCTGAGATACTTATCTGGAATTCTAGGGCAGGGTTTGCTAAGAATTTTCAGAGGAGTTTTATGCAGCGAGGGGTAGTATTGGTTGAGGGGATGATCTGATCCTGGAGCCAAGAGTCAGCAAGAGGCAGAGGAGCAACAAACAAGGAAAATGCAGAGGAGTAGAGAGGCTACGCAACATAGGGGCTTTAGCCGCTACGCAGGCCCAGGAGGGGCAACACTGCAGCTCCAGGGAGCTTCAAAAGTTACGCAGAGGCCTCTAGAGGCAGCGTAAGGACTGCGTCACCCACTCTGGGGTTACGCAGTCCCTCTATGAGCAGCGCAGTGGCACGCAGAGCCTATCAGGGCTGACGCTGGGGCTTCAGGGGCAGCGCTGGGGTTTCTAGAGCCAGATCCGGGCCGAGTCTTGTAAATCCCATTTGAGGGTGTGGATCAGTGAGATATTTGGTCTTGGAACAACAGGTTAGCTGCAAATTTCTTTTATTCTCTGTCGGGTTTTCTAGATTTGGAACCTAGATTTGCTGTACTCTGATTCTACTTCATAAAACAAATCCTCATATCTGCTGCACTGGTTTTCCCGCTTTGGGTTTTTCCGGGGACTTATGTCCAAAAATCAGTGTGTCACTTTGTTTGAATGAGCGCAATATTCAGTGAATGATCTGCATGTGTAGACTGTTAGTTGTGTTTACTTCGGTATTTTCTGAATCTAATTTCTGAAGATAACTTGTATAATTTAATCAAGTAGGAGAAGTAAACCATGATACTGCAGTAGAATTTTCACAATACCACCATCGGATCTATTATTGCCCTTGCTGCAACGCAAGAATGGAGTCTACATCAGATGGATGTGAAGACCACTTTTTTGCATGGATCTATAAAGGAAGAGGTGTATGTGGAGCAACCTTTGGGGTTCGAAGTTCAAGATAGAGACACCCATGTATGCAGGTTGAAGAAAGCCCTCTCTGGGTTGAAGCAAGCCCTCAGGGCTTGGTACGAGAGGATAGATAGCTACTTGATGAAGCTGGGCTTCACTCGAAGTAGTGTTGATCCGAACCTTTATTTCAAGGTTGATAGAGAAAGGCCTCTCATTCTGGTTCTCTATGTGGACGATCTCTTCCTGACAGGTGTCGACTCTCTCTTTCATCAGTGTAAGAGGGAGCTAGCTTCCGAGTTTGAGATGAAAGACCTAGGACTGATGCACTACTTCCTAGGTTTGGAGGTCTGACAGAGGCCAGGCGAGATTTTCCTTTCCCAAGGAAAATATGTCATGAAGCTGCTGGAGAGATTTGGTATGGTGGACTGTAAGTCTGTGTCGACATAGATGGAACTCAACTTAAAGAAATTGTGTGGAAACGCTGCTGGGCCTGTGCTAGCAAATCCTATCAAGTATCGACAACTCGTGGGGGCCTTGTGAACTCCCATCCAGACATATGTTTTGCAGTGAACACTTTGAGTCAACATATGGTTGATCCTCGTCTCATTCACTGGATTGGTGCCAAGAATCTATTGAGATATCTTCGGGGCACAATCAATCACGGGCTGAGATACACTGTCGGGATTTTAAGACTCCATGGTTATACTGATGCCGATTGGGCTGGCAGTGTGGTGGATTGCAAGGGCACATTTGAATGTTGCTTCAACTTGGGTTCTGCTTCGATATCTTGGATGAGTAGGAAGCAGAAGTTGATGGCATTGAGCACTGCTGAGGCTGAATACATTACAGCGAGTATGGCCTATTGTGAAGCTATTTGGTTGCGAAAGCTCTTCAGTGAGCTGTTTGGGCATGTGCTAGATACCACCGTTATCCTTTGTGATAACCAGAGTAGGATTCATCTTTTTGAGAATCCCGTGTTCCATGATCGATCCAAGCATATTGATATCAGATACCACTTTGTTCAGGACATGGTGCAACGAGGCACCGTAAGGCTCGATCATATAGGAACTGATGAGCAGGTCGTAGATATTCTCACGCAGCCCCTAGGGAAGGTCAAGTTCCTAACCTTATGTGAGAAGCTTGGAATCATGGAAAGACCTTATTCTGAGGGTCCTGCTTGAGTTGGACTATGAGCTTTGGGAGCTCCAGGGTGGCTTGGGGATAACTTCTTGGAGCTATAAGCACACATGGGGCTAGGCTTGCCGAATGTTGTTGTGCTTCTGCCCCACCGTTATGATATTGAGTTGGTTTACCTCTCTTTGATCTGTGCCCCATACGCATCCTACTCATGGAGTTTCAAACTCATGGGAAGTACCTCTCATTTGGCCAATGAGGTGGGAAATGTGGATAGAGACCAATAGCAAGACCGAATGGACGCATCAGAGATTGCCGTACTCTCTATGTCTAGGATGGCATGTGTCCAACACCTTGATATGGGATCAAGTATGATGAGGTTCTTACCTCTAAACTAACTTTAGGTCAGTAAAATAACTTCGGGTTAGTATGTGATCCTTTTGAGTCTATTGAGGTTTTATCCTCTAAACTGACTTCAGGTCAGTAAACTAACCTCGGGTTAGTATGAGACTCTTTTTTGAGTCCAAAAGATGTTTTTACCTCTAAGATGACTTCAGGTCAGCTGAGTGTGATGTCTTTGTGACTCACCTTTTGTTCTATCTGAGAAAGAGCCAGCAAAGCAAGTTACGGCAAGATGGCAAACGATGTTTGGTAAAAGTACACGATGGTATTGATGGATGGCACTTATGGATAGATGGAGTTCTCCCTAGTTGAGAGGGAGTGTTAATTTTGGGCAACTAGGTCCAAACTCCATGTTGCACTGCTCATATGACGATGGCCATATTTTTTTTGGATTCCTCTTTCGGAGAGGTGCAAGATTGATCTAAAGATCATCTTGTTTGGATGAGCAGAACATATATTTTGAATTTATTTTCCATGTGTGCAAGGTCGGCTAGATTTGTAATGTAGGCTCACATGCCTAACAGATGTGTCACACACCCTCACTGATGGATATAAATTGGAGAGACTTGGAGGTCATTTTCATCATCAACTCATCACACATTCTCTCATTGTGATTTGATTGGTTCGATAGCCTTTAGAGGCCTTTTTCCCCTCACACGTGTGGAGCTGAAGCTGTTGTTTTCTGCGGATCTGTTTAGGGCTTATTTGCTGCAGCGTTGACTGTGGTCAACCCTTGGTCATTTGACCTCAAAACTTTGCCAAAATTCCGATTTTGAGAGGCCGTACTGTTGGGCACTAAAATCGAGGAAATCAGAGTTGTTTGATCGAACCCTTAATCTGCATCATTGACTTTATGTTGCTGTCCTGCGTTGACTTTTCTGCGTTGAATTTTGGTTGACCAACGTTGACTTGTGATGAGCTGTCTTTGAGGGTTGTGGGCGTGACACTTGGAAGGTTGGCTGATCTAGAAAGGCTTTGTTGGCTAAAGTATCCTGTTGACTCCTGTAATGCACAATATCTCACATCTTTGCTGGACAAAAGGAATTGTAAATCTGATCTATATTATTGGCTTGTATTCTGTTGATCTATTATCGTGTTCTATCAGCATTTTACTGTCATGTTTATGTGATTGCTAATTTGTATCGGGCCTAAGAAAGATTGAAGTAAAATTGCATTAAGCATAGAACACCATGGTTATCTAAATTTAACATGTGTTAATCAATGCTCTGCATGGATGGAGGCCTATGGCTCTCAATGCTCACCCTACCAATGCCATTGTGATCCTTTGGAGGGCTTGGATCCTGTATAGGGAGGCCAAGTCTAAGATGAAAAGCCATCTGCAATCCTGCATAAGATCCAATCCGTCTCCTCACCTTCCAATACAATGAATCATTAGTACAATTGAGTAACTAAGCTTGCTAATCAAGGGTAGGAGTGGACACTTCATAGTGGGTTTCCCTTCCAAATTTGGGGCTTTGAACATGTATTGGTGATACCTTCTTGGGTAGGAAAGGTTAATTAAGGACCCTATTAGGTTCTTTCAACCTCTAAGGGAATGACAGGTCCATGATTTCAACCTCTAAGGGAATGACAGGAATGTAACAGCCCTGGTGAAAATTCCATGTAATAAAAGTTAAAAAAAATAATAACCACGGTTGATGGGACACTTATTCCAAGTTGATGTTGGGCAAAACATCCTAGGGGTTGTTGATTTGGTTTATTATAGCTAAGGAAATTGGCACATTTATTTATGAAAATAATGGAAATTAGGAGAAAAGGGAGATGAAAGGTCACAGGTTGCATGTGAGAAGGAAAATGAAGGAAAATAGAGGCCTATTCTATAAAAAGGCTTCTGAGGATCAGTTGGTACCTTTTGTCAGTTCATTTTTGGAGCTCTCTTATTATTTTCTCTCTCTCTCTCTCTCTCTCTCTCTCACTCTTGGGCTCTTAGATTTTTTGGAGTACTTTGGAATTTTGAGCAAGAAAGGAAAGAAAGCAGGAAAAAGGAGGAAGCAAGCAAGGAGGAGCTGGAATCAAGCAACTACAACAAGATTCTTGGAAGGTATTGATTTGCATGTGTACTTTCCTTGCTAGATTTGGCATGCATGGTATTGCATGTGGTTCTTTGCTGTCTTGGCATGGGTTTTTCCAGGTGTGACAATGTATTTAGCCTAGCCTTGCCATTCCCAGATAACCATGGTGTTGTGGAGTTCTCATGTTTTGATTTAGTTGGATTGTCGGATGGATTCGAAGCTGAGTGGGGTGGATCTCTGAATTGATATAGCACATGGCCTAGTGGTCCTTGAACCAGACTATGGATCACGGTAAAGCCACTGGCCTAGTAACCCTTGAGCCAGATTGTGGGTTGCGGTAAATCCAGGATTGTGTTACCTTCGTGGGCCTAGGAAACCTCGACCGGTGAATGGCGGGATATACGATAAAGCCTAGAGGTGGTTTACTCTCCATTTCAAGCCTAGGAATCCTAGGTTTGGGTTTGCGGTAAAGCTTGGAGAGTATGTCTTGGTTTAGGGCCTAGTGACCACTGATTCTGACTGTGGGTTGCGGTAAAGCCTGAGAGACTAGGAGACAGGAAAATTCCTCATGGTGTAGGCAGAGAGAATCTGGTGATATCCATGCTTGTGTTGGCCTAGTGATTGTAGTAGATCACGGTAAAGCCGGTTATGCCATGTTTATTGATGTGTGAGGTGGTTTATCCTCGGGATGCCTTGGTTGGTTCTTTCGGTTTAAGTCCCACATTCATGCTTGGAATATGGCACGAGGGCATGATTGGCTGAAGTAGATTTGGCTTATCCAATCTATGATCGGGTGGAATGTGGAAGTCCCATCTCCGGTTGGTTTTTACATTCGGTAATGAAAAGCTCATTTCTCCGGTATTCGGTATGCGAATATACTAGTTTATGTATGGATTTCATTGCTATTGTATTCATGGTATTTATGTTGTTAATTTGCTGGTTATAAGCAAGTATTTGATTAGTGATGATGTATGGCTCTACTCATGTTTTTGCCTGTAAATGATTATCCCATGTATCTATGGTGAAATTGATTGTATGATAGCCTATGATGTAGGGGAGCAATGCTTCTTAGCCATTCTCAAATAAGAAAGAGACCCCTTTGTGTAAATATGTTCTTTATACCTGTAGATGCTATGTTTGTGACATGTTTGACGAAATGCCTATCATGGCTGGGAGGGGTCGAATGAGTTCCGGTTGATGTGATTGCTTCCATATGTTTGTTTTAATGTTATTTACCCTCTCTTGAAGTTACAAGAAGTTCTGGGCAGTGACTTGGGCTCAGGGGCTGAAAATGTGGCATAGATCCCAAAGCTACAAGCGGAAAATTCACTGTTTGGGCCTGAGCTGCTACCTTGACAAGGCTAGCCTGCGACTCTAGGGTCTAGAGCCACTACCTTTCCCTTACAAGCCCGCGACTTAACCTCAAAGGGGCTAAAAATTAGTTCCCCTTCAGGGAACAGGGCTCTGGGAGGTTGGGTTACCTCCTGGGGATGTCAATGTCGCAGTGTAAGGTGTGTTTTTCGTGTTTCGTCGGTTCCACTTCCTTAAGGTCATCTAAGAGGTTGAATCTCATATTAGTAGCCCTCGTCACATGTTTATATCGGTTGGTCGGTTACTTGGGTAGATGTGGGAAGAGGGTGTTACAAGGAACAAGGTACACCATCAAGTGGCAGGTGTCATGTGAAATAATGATGGGATGAAGTGGGGAGTTGGGACAAGGGAAGGCTCCAAGCCTTTTGCCATGGTACAAGGGTAGCTATGACGAGGAAAGCCCATACCTTGGGTATATGAATGTAGGAGGGAGAAATCATGGTACATGGGTTACCTCGACCTTTGCTTTTCCACCCTTATTCATTTGCCTTTTGCCTTCTATTGATTTTTCTTCATTTTATTGCTCGGGGATCAAAAGGATGAGAGCATGATGTGTAAAATATAGCAGTGATTACCCCCTGAAGGTGGGGAAATTCATCGCCCACCAGGGGTTGGTAGATTCATGGGTTCCTTAATGATGTAGGGGTCACTCATAGGGGCCCTAGGAACCAAGGTGGTGGCCATAGTGATAGGGGGTAGAGCTCATGTTTGGATTTTTCCCACGTGCTAAATTTTATTGACCCAACCATCTTTTGCATTTTGTGGTACATTTCCTATTGTATGTGGTCATATTATGCTTTTATCGTTTTTTTTAGCTGCATCAACCTCCGAGGCATCGTTCCAGGCCCGACCCAAGGTGTGGGCAAGGGGAAGGGGAGGCTAACACCTTGTGGACTCAAAGGGGAGTGAGATATATGGTGTCGGGAAGCGGGACCACACAACTAAAATCAAGGTTTCCCATGTAGTGCCACTCCTAAAGCTAATAGCCAATAGAGGAGATCCCACGGGACTGGGATATATGATTAACACCCCAGTTGAGGTAAGGGAACAAGAGTACAATCAGAGCCCTTCCTTCTTCCAAGTATCCCAATATTCCATGCCCAAGTGAGCCCAAGAAAAACAAGCATAAACACCCAATTACATAATGAAACATCATAACTTCAAGTTGGATGGCCCACCTTCAAACATATGATCATGACAAATGAGCGAGGGTACACAACAACTAGCTCAGGTGGTGGAGAATGGTAGCACATCATGGTTATCAGGTGGCTGCAAGGGGTTGCTGGCTAATGACTGAAGACAAATCTAGGAGAAAATTTCTCATATAGGTGTCACCCACTGGTGCTGGGTAACAGGCCCACTGTCACCATAGTGAAAACCCCTTGATCTTTATGGATTTTCACCAATGGGAGGAGTCCCAGTATAAGGTCACATATAAGGGATATTCTAGGTATAAAGGTGTAAGATGATCAAGAGGCTTCCAAGGGAAAAACACAACTTAAGTACTAGGCTCCAATAAATGAATGAAGGCAACTTACTTTCCTTACTGAAGCCAAATTTGTGCAACACAATACCTAGGGATTGATTAATAGGTTGAGAGTTGGGATGGCCAAAGGTCAAAGTGTATACAAAGGGTTTCCCATAATGTATTTTAGCAAGGATATGGCACATGAAACCCTTAAGAAGCCCCCAAGTTGAAGCGAAAACCAAACTTGGGTTTTACCCTAGGGCAAGCAAAATTATGGACAAAATTGGAATGAATGCCTACCAAAGTTTTGAAATATGTAACTAGGTTCGGTCTTCATAATGTCTTATGTAATCTTGATTTTATGTACTTGATGTAAAGATAAAAGAAAAATTACTGCGATTATTTTTAGCATGGGTTTCATGCTCAAGGTCAATTTATTTTAGTTCAAGCACCCATTGTGTGCTTCTAGGGCTTTGTCATAGGGTCAAAGAAGTCAAAAAGTCATTATTAAATGTAAAAGACCCTATTGGGCATGATGTATCAAGTCAAAATAATTTATTGTGAATCAAAAGTGTCAAAAGTCTCCCTCTAACACCGAGTCGGCCTACAAGAGAAGAAGTTAGCCCACAGAAGACAAGTCAACCTCATTAGGGCTGTTCGAGCCTCATGAAAGAGTATATATAAAGAGCACTTGACCTCATTTGAAGAAGCCATCCATCTAAGTTCAATCTCAAGAAGGAAAACAAGAAAAGGGAGCGAAGAAGAAGGAGAAACAAGACAACAAGAGTAGCCGAAATCCGAATTTTTGGGTCAAATTCTTTCACACGTGCGAAGGAAATTAGGTCTTATTTTATTGCAGCAAGTCTGAAATTGCAGTGATATTGAGAGGCCAAAGTTTGGTGACAAAATAATCAAGTTTGCAAGCCACATCACTTAGAAGAAGAAGCAAGCTAAAGAGAGCAAGAAGGAAACCTTGTTTTTGACCTACATCTCCCACACATGCGAAATTGCAGAGATTGCAGGAGGACCGAAAAAGTGCAGACTTGAAGCGGAAGCCGAAAATCTGAAGAGAAGGCCAAGATCTGAAAATTTGGGTTCGTTTGACTTGGGTTGACTTTGTGAAGGATAAGATGATCAAAGGAGAAGTTTACTTGGTCTTGGAGGGGTCTTGGTCTAGAGTCTATAGGTCTCGGAATTCGTCATTTGAAGATTCTATAAGAAGATAATAATTCTTCTGGGTTTTCATCTCTAGGAGAGGTTTTGGCCCTGGTTAGTAGCCTATATTTCATGTCCTCTTGTTCTATTGATCTTCATAGTTTGGTAGCTGTTTGATGATAAGAACACTATAATAATCAAGACAAGAAGAAGCTAATTACAAGTAGATCAAGTTAAGTAAAAGAACATCACAAACAATTATCAAAGTAAAGAGAAATCACCCTAATCTAGCTGCCCTTGATTTCTCAACACAAAGGGGAATAATTTTGAGGCAACCACTCAACCCTTGATATTTAAACTTTCCAAAGTCCACTATTTCCTTGAATAGCCAATTCGCACTAGGCCCTAGGTGGTCACTTGGCCTTAAGTGGGCCGAATTAGGTAAAGGGAGAGAAAGAGTAAAATTTATAGATAAAGTTTAACATGATCACCAACAAATGATGGCTAGTGCCTAGTCCTAGGGTTGATGGAGTCTATGGGTTCTTCAGTTTGGCAAAAGCTTGCAAATGTGTAAGGATATTTTGATGCCCTAGCATCAAAACTGTAACTATTACCTTTGTGAGGGATTGAAGTTCACTTGGGAGAGCTAATGTAAGATCACCAAGGGAATTGCCATTCACATATCATACAATGAGTAATGCATGCAATAGTATGACTTAGCTTCCATAAATTTGGTATTCAACAAAATTAAGGCACAATGTTAAACTAGATCACCAATTTATTCCATACATTAGACACAAACTTAGAAATTTTGCAAATAAAAGCACTTACAAGATAATATGCATGTAAAATCCAATCATCAATCCAAGATAACTTCTCCAAAGGCAAGTCAATGGCTCCAAGACAAGATTTGCTACTTAGATCACATCTCTCCAATAGGAAAAGAGGTCGAAATTCTCAAGAAGAGAGGCCGAGTTCACAAGTGATGATGATGAAAAGTGAAAAGGTCCTCTCCTCTATTTATATGAGGAGGACAAGTTCTATTTTTGCTTAAAAAGCCCCTAGAAAGACACGTAAAATCATAATGATGCATTGGGTTAAAAACCAACCAACTAGCTTAGACATAAAATCAAATGCATGCCCACACATGTGAGCCATGAGGCCTAATTAGGTTGACATCATCCAATAAACGAGTGTAATGTCCTCTCTAAATTGATGAGCTAATGGAGGATTAAATACCCTGTTTGACCCCATAGGCTATAGTCTTGACTCTTGATAAAGGGGTAAAAACCCATTTTTTCCTATGTTGGGGCAACATTGGGCAAAATTTGGGTCGGCTGGGGCTAAAAAACCCAAAATTGGGGGTTGCACCCACAACCTCTCTCATTTTGGAGCCCACAGAAAATTTTTAAATAGCGAAGAGTTGAGATCAAATGAATCATCATGAATTGTGGATTAAATCATCTGTTTTCTTGAGTTGGAGTTTTGAGGGTTTTAAGACCCCTTCTCTTCTACTAATTTCGGTAAAGATTCCACCCTAGTTAGTGAATTTTGTTTTTAATCTTTTTTTAGTTTTGGCAAAGCAGGGCGAGGGAAGCAAATTCTGTGAAGGAAATCTGAGGCAAAAAACCAAGGTTGAAGTCATCTGAAGCTTATAAAATCCCTCTGAAACAGGACGCAATTCTTCTAAGACTGAGAAAGGAGTTTTCCTAAGGCATCCAAGGCCTCTTGAGGCCAACAAAAAGAAGTTGATGAGAGAAACAGAGGTAGTCAAAACCTCCTGAAGCCATCAAGACGAACTCTTGAGGCACCTGAGATTTATTTGAGGAAGATACGCAGAGTCCTCTGAGGGTGATTTGGTCAGAAACCCTCCTTGGTCGGAACAATGAAACCTCCATGTCACAGTTTGAGGGTTCTAAGCGACTCTTCCTAAGCCTTTTCGATGGGTTGATTAGGACTGCAGCAAACCAAACCTCTTGATAATTGTAGAGAGGAGATTCCCGAGGCAACATAGAAGGCATAACCAACAGATTTGGGAAGGAATCGATTAACATATATGAATTCGTCCTTGACTAGTGACCCTTGGTTAATATTCCTGTAGAAAATTCGACCTGAGGTTATTCATCATTTCTTTTGTCGAACATTCGCAAGGGATCACTGATTGTGCACTATTTGTACGCGAATTCGTACACATAGTCTAGGTCATGGTTAGATAAGGCATACAATTTCATTGGTTACATTTTGTTGGATTTGTAACTGGTTGGCTGAACTACAAACACTGTTGACAAACTATTGCATACTTTGTGGTAAAAGAGTAGTGATATTGTTGTGATTTAGATCATCTGTACTTTTAAAGAACTATTTGTGTCATTAATGGGCAAAATAATATTTACTGAGAAACCATATTAATTTGAGAGAAAACCCTAGGGTAAAAATCTTCCTAGAATATTACAATGAGCTCCATGTGGCATGCGTTGAGGCTCTAGGGTGCCATGAGTGGTGTAAAAGCCTCTAAAAATCATGATGTGAGGGTTGGTCCTCAAATATTTGTTAATATCCCTCAGTGGACCCCAAAATCTAGTTTGGGACCCCATAGGTAGTCTCTTGGGGATCCAATTGCTCAAAATGTCCATGTCTGCTTAAACGTTAACGACTTTCCAAGTGCTACTAGCCCTCCCAAGTCTCTAAAGCTCAAAGCATCCTCATTTTGGCTTTGGATCAATTGCCATCTCTCAGAGTGTGCTAAGGCCGACCTGGGGGCATGTTGGTCTAGGTGCATCATCTTGAAGAATCACTAAATGTAGTGCAAAGTGGTAGGACATCCTGGGTGCAGAAGGTGTCCAGGGTAGGTGTGATATGCTGCTATCGCTCGGAGACCTAAGGCTCTCAATGCTTCATTTGTGGGTGCCAATATACTTCTCTTGGGCTTGGGTACCTGTGTGTAAGGTGGTGCCTAGGTCATGGGTTACTAAAACTCTTGAAAATCACAACATAAAGTTTAGTGAAAACTAGTTATCAATGACAATGATCATTTTTGCCTCTATGGGAACCGAGCTTGAATGTAAAGCGCCATTTAATACTTCAAATAAAGCTTCCCTTCCAAATTTGGGGCCTTGGATTCACAATGGTGTTTCATCCCTAGGTAGGAGTGGCTAAACGATAACCCTATTGTTAGAGAATCAGAAAGGCAAAAATATCCTCTTGTTCTTGACTATTTACTTGTGATCTTCTTTAGTTCTTATTATGTTCTTCTTATTAGTTCATCAAGCAAATATTAAAGCAAATGCACATAGATCAAGGACACCAGATGTAGGCCAGCAGCCAAGGGAAAACCCCCCTCGAGCGGAAAACCCAGTCAAGAAATTCTTCTTTCAATAGTATTCTTTGAGACTCTTCACCCTAGACCAAGACTAGACCTTTCCTCCACACCAAGTTAGCCTTCCAGAATTTCGACCCCTTTCCAACAACTTCAACTATGCAACAATTCCGACATCATACGACTTCCGGTAGCAGCAAAACTTGGAAGACTTCGATCTTCCAATCCAGAGCCCGAAACAGAGAGAGAGAGGCACCAAAATTTCGTTTTTCTTCTTCTCCTTAGACTTCCCAAAACTCACACTTCTTTCGGCTTCTCGGCAATAGACTTCGAACTTCTTCACGACTACAAGAGATATCGAACTACTTGAGAATCTCCTCCAAATGAATTCAAATTGCTTCCTTTTATAAGCTCCAGGTGAGGTCGAATAGGTGTCTCTTGGGCCTACATGAGCCGACATGATCTCTTCTAGGCCGACTTGGTGTGGAGGTCACATAATTCATATTTGACTCAATAATAAACCTTTTTACATGATTCGAAAGCCCAAGAAGGGTCTCTTTAAATGTACAATGACTCTATTAACTTTGAATAAATCCTAGAAGTCCTCATTGGGAATTTGACCTAAAACATGGTGACCCAAGCATGGAACCCATGCTTTAATAAGTCACGACTCACAATAATAAAAATAAGTACATTACATGATGACTCAGATACATTAAATGAAGACCGAACCTAGTTACAATTTCCAACACTCCCTCTTAACTAGGGAGGTATTCATCATATACATATACAATGGAAGATCTCATACTATATGAATAATGAAGAACTTTAGGCACCGCAATGCCATGGACTAGATTCATGACCATGGCAATCTATCCATTGGTCACTCTAACACTTTAGGCACCGCAATGCCATGGACTAGATTCCTAACCAGGGCAATCTATCCGAGTGGGACTAAGATGGACTCAAGCTTTCTGCCTCTATAGGTACCATCAAGCTTACTTACTAACCATCAACCCAGGGAACTAGATGTGCATCCACTCGATGCCACCCAACCAACCAGACATCAACACAAAGTGCCGACCCGATGTCTTTCTACCCAATGCTTCACTAACAAAGCCTCAACACAACATTTTCAGGCAATGCTTTACTCACAAAGCCTCCGACAATGCTTCACTCACAAAGCCACAACATTTTCAGGCAATGCTTCACTCACAAAGCCTTTGGCAATGCTTCACTTGCAAAGCCACAACACACCTTGATCCAACAGATCGAGAACAACCAATCTCTCCCAATCAAACTAATTGGTAACCGACATGCTTATCAAGTCCTTCGAGAGTTTCACCTATGCAAACACAAACCCCAATCATCAATAATTTCAAATGCATAAACGAACTATGGGGTTTTGATGTTGCCCTTCAACTAATTCCAGTAGAACTATTAATAGAATCTTTCAAGAGAAGATTCCTCTTCCTACTTTACATGTGGCAACATATCTTTCCATAATATATTCTCCAACCATGATTATGATTCTTACTCATGGAATTCACTAAGACTTACGACTGTTAGTCCTGGTCTAGTGCATGATACATGAAGTAGAGAACCATAACCATTTCTTTTCTTATCCAGGCTCCCTCTTAATCTAGGGAGATCAACTTTTATCCAGGGTCCCTCTTAATCTAGGGAGATCAACTTGTATCTAGGCTCCCTCTTAATCTAGGGAGACTTAACTTCTTCTTTACGTGTTGGAGAATCTTTCATGGCTTCCATTCTTTTCATCATACTTATCAGCTTCTCATCTTTATGATGTACCTGCACAACTTTAAACAAGTACAACAAAAACTATAGAAGCATGAAGTTCGCCATATTAGAGTCACAGAAGCATTTTCAACTTTATACATATCAAATACCCAAACAAGAGACATATACTCTTTAACATTTTGCTAGGGACTTTCATCATAAACCCTAGACTACTTCATAATGTCTTTCATTATTATCTAGGGTTTCAGTGTTACTTTCAAGGTATAACATATAGCAAACCCTAGAACCAACATAGATAGACAAGATATGTGACACATGATAGACCTTTCACTAGGGATTCATACATCCTAGATCTCATACAATAAAGTAAATCAAGATTAATCACAACTCAGACATGATCAACTTTCACTAGAGTTAGTTGCAAACTCTAGATTTCAAATCAATTAACAAATTATATCATGAAGAGCTTCTACTAGAGTTTAATATACATCCTAGAACATCATAAGTGACATCCATTAGGATTTGATGTAAACCCTAGATTCATCATCTATAAATTCTCAACATACATCATATCAACATACATACTAGAGAAATTAATCATTACTAGGATTCATTTATAGGCCCTATACTTTTCAATCATCATCCTAGATTTTTTCAAACTTTTACTAAGGTTTGTTCCCAAACCCTAGATTCTTAGGACCATTAGAAAATAGGTCAACACATATATCTAGGAGATCACCATTATAAGCACATCATTGTTGAGATTTTGGGGTAGCATCCAATGTGCTCTAGCTTCCAAATTTTGTGGAGGAGTTGGAGTACATGAGATCTCCAAGACCCAGAAAGTGTCAGAAGAAATTCCATATGGTTTAAGAGATATTTAATTAATTAATCTTTTTAATTAAGGACACTAAGTCTAACTTAGGAAAATTAAAAGATTAAAGTGAATTAAATTAAACATGTGATGAGAATGACTTAAGTGACGCAGATCAAGCAACTTCTAATCTTAGCCGTCGATTAGAGATTAGATCACGACCGTTGGTTTCCCAATGAGAAAAGTATAAGAGAAGGGCTTGGGGTCAGCTGGAGAAAACACACATTGGCGGAGCACTGAAGCTAAGCTGAAATTCTAGGGCGTGGTTTGCTAAGTATTTCAGAATCAGCGGCAGTGCAGCGAGGGGCAGTATTGGCAAGGGGATGATCTGATCCCAGGCCAAGAGTACAACAGCGGTAGAGAGGCAGCATACCGAGCAGCGCAGAGGCATTCCAGAGGCACATAGTCCAGCAGAGGCCATGCAGAGGCAATAGGAGCCACGCAGGGCTGACGCAGGCCCAGTCAGGGCAGCGCAAGGGCAGCGTAAGCCCTTCAGGTGTGACACAGGCCCTTCCAAAGCAACGTAGAGGATGACGCATAGGGCTGAGGAGCAGCGCTGGGGTTTCTGGTGGGCCAGAAAGGGTTTGAGTTCTGTAAATCCCGTTTGAGGGTGTGAATCAGCCATATTTTTCGTCTCCGAGGATAGAGGTATTGTTGCCGTGTTTTTTCTTTGTAGGGCCAACAAAATCTGGTGCCCAGACTTGGTTGGAGAAAGCACACATTGGCGGAGCATTGAAGCTAAGCTGAAATTCTAGGGCATGGTTTGCTAAGAATTTCAGAATCAACTGCAGTGCAGCGAGGGGTAGTATTGGCAAGGGGATGATCTGATCCCAGGCCAAGAGTACAACAACGACAGAGAGGCAGCATACCGAGCAACGCAGAGGCACACAGTCCAACAAAGGCCATGCAGAGGCAATAGGAGCCACGCAGGGTTGACGCAGGCCCAGTCAGGGCAGCGCAAGGGTAGCGTAAGCCCTTTAGGGGTGACGCAGGCCCTTCCAGAACAGCGCAGAGGCTGATGCAGGCCAGGAAGGCTGACGCAAAGGGTTGAGGAGCAGCGCTGGGGTTTTCGGTGGGCCAGAGAGGGCTCGAGTTCTGTAAATCTCGTTTGAGGGTGTGAATCAGCCATATTTTCTGTCTCCGAGGATAGCGGTATTGTTGTCGTGTTTTTTCTCTATAGGGCCAACCAAGTTTGGTGCCCATAAATGTTGTATTGAGATTATGATTAATAATAAAACCCTCCAGAGCTAGCTGCACCGGTTTTCCCACATTGGGTTTTTCCAGGGACATTTGTCCGAAAAATGTGTGTCACTTTGTCATATGAGCGTGCTATTCAGTAAATGATCTATATGTGTAGGCTGCTATTTGTATTTACTTCAATGTTTTTATGAATATTCAGATTAATAACTTGTATGATTAATCAAGTAGGAGAAGTAAATCAATGTTTAACAGTAAGATTTCTTAGATTAAAAAATTTCACATGGTATCAGAGCGATTGCAGATCAAGTTGGATCTCCAACAAATCGGCTGAAGAAATATTTGTTGCAGGGTAGCAGCTGAAGCAACAGAAATCCGGAGAGGTCAGCGCAACATCAGGAGGACGCAATCTCAGCAGAGGCTACGCAGTCCCAGCTGGGTGACGCAGAGACAACGTAGTGCCTTCCAGAGGGATGCAGGAGCAGCCTGCGTTGCGCAGAGGTTGCGCTGAGCCAGTCTGCTCACGCAGAGGCCAGCCATGGTGACGCAGTCCAGTTTCGAGTGCTGTGCAGAGTTGCCGTGGTCAGGAAGTAGAGCTTCAGATCTTCAGCAATTTCTCGTGTGGTGGAGATTCTGCCGGTGCAGAATCGTGCCTAGCTAAGTTGACAAAGAGCGGGAGGAGAATAACTCAACAGATTTCATTGCCAAAGAAATCTGAGGATCGATCGTAGGGTGATTGAAGAGAGCTGATTCGTTGTATTTGGCAAATTTCCAAGGGAGGAAATCAGTTGTTAGAGGGAGCAGAGGGTGCCTTTTTCGCCAAAGACCCTAGATCCAAGTTTCTGTAGCAACAAAAGCAGGGAGAGGAAGATCTGTTTCGATAGATTATTTCTGAGCATATGTCGCCACATGGACTGCGTGATCAGGATAGGTTGGACAGCCTGTCCAACTTTGCTATCTGGAAGGCCAGAATCCTGACAGTCCTGGAGGCATACGGTCTACGGGAGCATGTAGAGAGCGTCTTGGTTACACCAACTGATGCTATTCTTCTCGCAAAGCATAGTGAAGCAGCGACACATGCCAAGCGATTCATCATGAACGGGGTTAAGGAACATGTGGTACCACACATAGCCAAGAAGAAGATGACTAATGAAAGCTTTAACCACACCATATCAAGGGAAATCCATCCAAAAGAAGATGCTTCTGGAGAACCAGAGGAGGTTGTTTATGATGACTAAGGGAGAGGAAATCAATCCTTTTCTCTTTAGGTTGCAGGCGATTCGAGATTAGCTGATTGCCATGGGGTCAAGGTGGAGGATGATGTCATGGTCAGGACTGCTCTAAATGCAGTCACAGAGGATTGGGAAATGTTTGTCCAAAGCATCTTGGGCAGATAGGACCTTCCAAACTGCGATGATATGTGGGCTATCCTCCGACAAGAGGAAATCCGCCAGATGACCAACAGACAAACCAACACCAGATCCAACAAGGTGAAGAAGGAGGAAGAGGAAGATGCAGCCCTAGCATCCAAGTGTGAAAATTTTTAAATATTCTCAAACATAAACCCTACTGTTAAATTTCTGATTTAATTCTCCTACTTACATTAAGTTATTAATTTGAAATCTTCAGCATTAACATTGAAGTAAATACATTAACAGCCTACACATACAGATCTAAACTGAAAAACATGCACAATGACAAAGTGACACAAGGATTTTCTGGACAACTGTCCTCGGAAAAACCCAATGCGGAAAAACCGGTCTTCTAGCTGCTGGAGGGTTTTTATTATTAAGCAGAATCTAATTACAATAGATCTGGGCACCAAACGAGTTAACCCGACAGAGAAATAAAAGAATTGTAGTTATACCTCTGTTCTGGAGACTGAAAAAGTGACTGATTCACACTCTCAAACGGGATTTACAGAACTCAACCCTTTTCAGTCTTCAGAAACCCCATCGTTGCTCTGAAGCCCTCTGCGTCAGCCCCTGCGTTGCTTAGGAAGGGCCTGCGTCACCCTAGACTGGGTTACGCTGCCCCTGCGCTGCCCTAGCTGGGCCTGCGTCAGCGCTGCTGGCCTCCTGCTGCCCCTGCGTAGCCCCTGATGCCTTTGCGCTGCCCCTGCTAGGCTCTTGGCTGCTCTACTTTGTTGTTGCCTTGGTGTGCTGCTTCTTTGCCCTTGTTGCACTCTTGGCCTGGGATCAAACCATCTCTCTCACCAATACTTCCCCTTGCTGCAGTTGAAACACTTCTGAAATTCTTAGCAAACCACGCCCTACAATTCTAGCTTAGTTTCATTGCTCTACCACTGTGTGTGTCCTCCAATTGACCCCAAGCCCACTCATAATTTTCTCGTTGAAACATCAAGGACCATGATCTAATCTTTAATCAATGGCTAAGATTAGAAGATGCTTGATCCGTGTGACTTAAGTCATTTACATCACATGTTTAATTTAATTAACTTTAATCTTTTAATTTTCCTAAGTTAGACTTAGGGTCCTTAATTAAAAAGATTAATTAATTAAATATCTCTTAAATAGGATGGAATTTCTTAAATCGCTTTCTGGGTCTTAGAGATCTCATGTACTCTAGTCCCTCCACAAAGTTTGGGAGCTAGAGCACATCCGATGCTACCCCAACACCCCAAAATCTCAACACTCCCTCTTAGCGAGGAATGTGCTCTAACAACAATACTTCATCCCGAAGTTCTGCACTGATCTCTAGTGTGGGTCTCTGCGCTGATGCTTAGCCTGCTGCCCTTCATCACTGCGCTGCTGCTACTCTCCCGTACTGCTGCCCATGACGCTGCCATCGCCACTGCCACATCTGTACTGTAGCTCCCTCTCAATCTGCTGCATCGTGCTGCCAACTACTGCACTGCAACTTAGTTGCTGAGAGTAAGCAACTGAACTTCTTCTGCCCAACCTTTGACAGACAAGTTAGTTGGGCTGCATCTCATCATTGAAGCTCCATAGGCTACTGCTCCGTGCTGTCATCTGGAGGCCGCTGCGCTGCTGCAGCTCTGCATTGCGTAAGCAGACCTCCTCTGCGCTGAAGTCCCCTACGCTGCTGCTGTGCTGCGCTGTCCTCCTAAAGCCTCTGCGTTGCTGCATCTCTGCACTGCGTAAACAAGCTTGCTCTGCGCTGCTGAAGTCACATCAACCCCTCTGCGCTGCTGCAGCTCTGTACTGCGTAAACAAGCTTGCTCTGTGCTGCTGAAGTCACATCAACCCCTCTGCACTACTGCTGCTGCATCTGCACTGCTCTGCTCCCTCTCAGCATCCAGCTCTGCCTCTGCTCCATTTGTGATTCTCTGCACCCATTGCTCCGCTTGTCCCGCTACTGTCTTAAGGCTCCCGTAGCTCGTATGTGATCCAAGAGTTGGGCTACTCAAGGATCCTGCCTCCACTCTGTAGCTGCTCTACAGATCAAGATCGCCCCACTTTCGTGGTTCTTGAGCGCTCATGGCTATGTCATCTTCGGAGCCATGTCTGCTACAACAACCTTGGAGCTAGAAGCTTCCTTATCCTTCTTCTTTTGAGGACAATTGTTGGTGAAATGTCCTAGTTCGCCGCATTGGAAACACTTGATCTTCTACAATTCATGCTTCTTTCTCCCTTGCTGCCTCTTTGATGCCAAGGCCGCATCTTCCTCTTCTTCCTTCTTCACTTTGCTCGAACTAGTGCTGTATTGTCTTTTGGTCATCCAGCAGGTTTCCTCTTGTCGGAGGATAGCCCACATGTTGTCCCAGTTGGGAAGGTCCGCTCTGTCCAAGAGACTTTGGACAAAAGTTTCCCAGTCCTCTGTGACTGCATTGAGAGCAACTCTCACCATGACATTGTCATCTACCTTGACCCCCATGGCAGTCAGCTGATCCCGGATCAATTGTAGTCTGGATAGAAAAGGGCCGATCTCCTCTCCCTTGGTCGTCATGAATAACCTCAGCTAGTTCTCTAGAAGCATCTTTCTCTGGACGAACCTTCCTTCATACAATGTGGTTAGAGCTAACCACATCTCATGAGCTGTTTCCTTCTCGGTTATGTGTGGAACCACATGATCTTTGATCCCGTCCATAATGAAGCGCTTGGCATGTGCCATTGCTTCCTCATGCTTCTCCAGGAGCTTCGCATCGGTCGAGCCAAGACTTTCTCTGCATGCTCCCTCATGCCGCATGCCTCCATTACTACTAGGATTTTGGCCTTCCAGATTGCAAAGTTGGACAGGCTGCCCAACCTTTCTTGATCACGTAGTCCATGTGGCGCCATCTTCTTAGAAGTTTGTCAGAACGAATCCTCCTCTCTATGCTAGAGACTCGGATCTAGGGTCCTTGGCGAGACAGGCACCCTCTGCTCCCTCTAACAATTGACTCCCTCTCTTGGAAGTCTGCCAAACAAAACGAATCAACTCTCTTCGATCCTCTGATCGATCTACAACTTTCTTTGGCAGGAAATATTTTGAGAGGCTATTCTCCTCTCGCTCTTTGTTCGCTTAGCTTAGGCTTAATTCTGCATCGGCATAATCTTCACCCCACCAGCAACTGCTGGAGGTTTGTAGCTCAGCTTCTGGCACTCTGAACAACAATCAGCTTCTGGATTGCGTCACTCGGTCCGGCCTCTACGTGAGCCGAGAGTCTCAGCATAGCTTCTGTACTGCCTCTGCATAGTAAGTGTGTGGGCCTGCGTGCGTCTGCGTGGAGACAGCGTCACCCTTGCCTTTGCTCGGCTCTGCTTCCTTCTGCTGCTGCGCTGCCTTCTTTGGTCCAGTTTATTTGCTGCTGCTGCTGCTTTCTTTGCTGCTTTCTGCAACACAAATTTCTTCAGTCGTCTTGCTGGAGATCTAGTTAGATTTGCAATCGCTCTGATACCATATGAAAATTTCTAAATATGCTCAAACAGAAACCCTATTGTTAAATTTCTGATTTACTTCTCCTACTTACATTAAGTTATTAATTTGAAATCTTCAGCATTAACATCGATGTAAATGCATTAACAACCTACACATACAGATCTAAACTAAATAACATGCACAATGACAGTGACACACAAGGATTTTCTGGGCAACTGTCTTTGAAAAAACCCAATGCTGGAAAACTTGTCTTTTGGCTGCTAGAGGCTTTTTATTATTAAGCAGAATCTAAGTACAATAGATCTGGGCACCAAACTGGTTAACCTGACAGAGAAATAAAAGAACTACAACTATACCTCTGTTATGGAGACAAAAAAATTGACTGGTTCGCACCCTCAAACAGGATTTACAGAACTCAACCCTTTTTAGTCTTTAGAAACCCCAACGCTGCTTTGAAGCCCTCTGCGTCAGCCTTGATGGCCTGCGTGAGCCTTGTGGCCTGCATCAATCCCTGCGTTGCTCAGGAAGGGCCTGCGTCACCCCAGACTGTGTTATGCTGCCCCTGTGCTGCCCTGGATGGGCTTGCGTCAGCTCCTGCAGCCTCTTGCTGCCCCTCTGCTGCCCCTGTGCTGCCCTGGATGGGCTTGCGTCAGCTCCTGCAGCCTCTTGCTGCCCCTCTGCTGCCCTTTTTGGGCTTGTGTCGAGCCTGCGTAGCCCCTGATGCCTCTGCGCTGCCCCTGCTGGGCTCTTGGCTGAGTTACGTAGTTGTTGCCTCTGCGCTACCTCGGTCTGCTGCTTCTCTGCCCTCGTTGCACTCTTGGCCTGGGATCAAACCATCCCTCTCACCAATACTGCCCCTTGCTGCAGCTGAAACACTTCTGAAATTCTTAGCAAACCACGCCCTAGAATTCCAGCTTAGTTTCAGTGCTCTTCCACTGTGTGTGTGTCCTCCCACTGATTCCAAGCCCTCTTCTTATACTTTTCTCATTGAAACATCAACGACCGTGATCTAATCTTGAATCAACGACTAAGATTAGAAGATGCTTGATCCATGTGACTTAAGTCATTTATGTCACATGTTTAATTTAATTAACTTTAATCTTTTAATTTCCCTAAGTTAGACTTAGGGTCCTTAATTAAAAAGATTAATTGATTAAATATCTCTTAAACAGGATGGAATTTCTTAAATCGCTTTCTGGGTTTTGGAGATCTCATGTACTCTAGTCTCTCCACAAATTTTGGGAGCTAGAGCACATCTGATACTACCCCAACACCCCAAAATCTCAACACTAAGAAGCAACAAGGGAAAAAGAAGCGTGATCTATCTAGGATCAAATGTTTCCAATGTGGTGAACTTGGATACTTCGCCAACAATTGTCCTCTAAGGAAGAAGGACGAGGAAGCTTCTAGTTCCAAGGTCGTGGCAGCTAAAGAAGACGATGGCTCTGACAATGACGTAGCCATGAGCGCTCATGAACCACGAAAGTGGGGCGGTATTGATATGTAGAGCAGCTACAAAGTGGTGGCGGGATCCTTGAGGTGCCCAAAGTCTTGGATCATATACGAGCAACGGGAGCCTTAAGACAGTAGCAGGATGACTGGAGCAGTGGGTGCAGAAGATCATGGAGAAGCAGAGGTAGAGTTGAGACGTTGAAGTCTGGAGCAGCGCAGAGGAGAGGTAGCAACAATGTGGAAGTAGCAACGCAGAGGCTAATGGGATTTCAGCAGAGTAGAGGCAATGCTTACGCAATGCAGTGCAACAGACAACACAATGCTTCAGAGAGACAACATAGAGCAACAACAGAGGGTGCTTCAGTGATGAGATGCAACCCAATTGACTTGTCTGTCAATGTTTGGGTGATGGTCCTTCAGTTGCTTACTTCTCAGCAACTGAGTTGTAGTGCAACAGTTAGCAGTGGCAGTGCTATCAGCAACACGATGCAACAATTTGAGAGGGAGTTGCAGTACGGATGTAGCAGTGACTCTGGCAGAGTCATGGGCAGCAGTACATAGAGCAATAGCGTAGTGATGAAGGGCAGTAGGCCAAGCATCAACGCGGAGACCGATGCCAAAGATCAAAGTAGTACTTCGGGGTGAAGTGTAGTGCTAGAGCACATTCCTCGCTAAGAGGGAGTGTTGAGATTTTGGGGTAGCATCGGATGTGATCTAGCTCCCAAATTTTGTGGAGGAGTTGGAGTACATGAGATCTCCAAGACCCAAAAAGCGTTTGAAGAAATTCCATCTGGTTTAAGAGATATTTAATTAATTAAACTTTTTAATTAAGGACCCTAAGTCTAGCTTAGGAAAATTAAAAGATTAAAGTGAATTAAATTAGACATGTGATGAGAATGACTTAAGCGACGCGGATCAAGCAACTTGTAATCTTAGCCATCGATTAGAGATTAGATCACAACCGTTGGTTTCCAAACGAGATAAGTATAAGAGAAGGGCTTGGGGTCAGTTGGAGAAAACACACATTGGCGGAGCACTAAAGCTAAGCTGAAATTCTAGGGCATGGTTGCTAAGAATTTCAGAATTAGTTGCAGTGCAGCGAGGGGCAGTATTGGCAAGGGGATGATTTGATCCCAGGCCAAGAGTACAACAGTGGCAAAGAGGCAGCATACCGAGCAGCGCAGAGGCATTCTAGTGCCACGCAGTCCAGTAGAGGCCACGCAGAGGCAGCATGAGCCACGCAGGGTTGACGTAGGCCCAGTCAGTGCTCTTTAGAGGCAGTGTAAGCCCTTTAGGGGTGATGCAGGCCCAGTCAGTGCTCTTTAGGGGCAGCGTAAGCCCTTTAGGGGTGACGCAGGTCCTTCCAGAGCAACGCAGAGGCTGACACAGGCCAGGAAGGCTGACACAGAGGGCTTAGGAGTAGCGCTGGGGTTTCTAGTGGGCCAGAAAGGGCTCGAGTTCTGTAAATCCCATTTGAGGGTTTGAGTCAACCATATTTTCTGTCTTCGAGGATAGAGGTATTGTTGCCGTGTTTTTTCTCTGTAGGGCCAACCAAGTCTAGTGCCCATAAATGTTGTATTCAGATTCTACTTAATAATAAAACCTTCCAGAGCTAGATGCACCGGTTTTTCCGCATTGGGTTTTTCCGGGGACATTTGTTTGAAAAATCTGTGTCACTTTGTCATATGAGCGTGCTATTCAGTAAATGATCTGTATGTGTAGGTTGCTATTTGTATTTACTTCGATGTTTTTATGAATATTTAGATTAATAACTTGTATGATTAATCAAGTAGGAGAAGTAAAACAATGTTTAGCAGTAGGATTTCTTAGATTAAGAAATTTTCACAATCATATGTTAGACAACATTTATACATTAGACACACATTGGCCTAGACTGGGCTAGGGATTCAATCTAGAGAACATATACCTAAGGTTTCACTCCTAGTACTTTACATAACAGGGGTTTTGCCTATAGACCTAACTAAAACCTAAGGCTTCAATCCATTGTCAAAGCATATCCTTATTATATCAGACTTCAAGGTTCGAAATTTTGAACAACATCATATTAACTCCAACAAGTTTAGAGTTTCCATGAGCTTATCAAAATCCCAAACTTGACATTATCAAAACATTAATCAGAATAGCAATTTTCACAAATAGACCTAAATAGGTTTAGGTTTCACATGTCAAAAACATACCCCTACGTTAGGGTTTTCTAGAGAACCTCCTTAAGGTTATATACAAGCAATTTGAGGTGTATAAGGTGGGTGGATTCATCAGGTGATGAGTCATCCCAAACAAGAATCTTTTTAGGATTTAGTAGTGCTAGACATATCAACAGTTAGTAACATATGAAATAGATATTTCAAAGAGAGTAATAAGACTATACATTTCAAGACATACCTTTGATTCTTTGACAAACCTTTTGATTTGTGTGGCCTTGTTGTTTGAGCCTTCTCCATGATTCATGGACATTCAACAGATTGATTCCTAGACAAGGAATAGAGGTAGACAAGTGATTAGTACATAAGATAATCAAAATCTTAAACAAGTACATGAAGACAAATAGAGGGAATGAGATAGTTATCTTGAGGAGTTGTTGTGAGCTCCCTTCCAAGCTTGAGGGAAAACCTAAAACTTATAAAACAAAGAAATACATTTTCAAGATGTTAAACCTATACTACATAAAATATACAAATGAAACATAAGATGGAAGGGGCTTAGTAGAACAAGTCCCTTAGTTCTTCTTCAGTCTTTGCTTTCTTCGGGGATGATGTCTCTTCCACCATGTTTGCGTGATCTCTATCTCTTTTCCCGCTCCTGGTGTTGTTAGGACAATCACTTCTATAGTGTCCCATCTCGTGACAATGATAACACTTGTTCTTGGACATGTCAACCTTCTTCTTTGGCCCTTTCTTCTTGAATCTTCCTTTATGATGAGCAACATAAGCATTTGAAACTTCTTCATTGTTGGTTACGATGGAGACCCTTAACTCTTCTTGACTGCATGTTGTCCATAGCTCTTCAAAGGTGGGTGCTTCTTTCCAACTGTTGAGCGCTGAAGCAAAGGAACTCCAAGAAGATGGTAGTCCCAGAATGGCTGCAATTACTAGTTCTTTAGCTGGCACTATTTCATTAATGGCAAGAAGCTCATCCCTTATCCTTGCTATTTTCACAAAGAAAGAGGAAACAATATCCTCTTTTGTCATCTTAACAGTTCTTAGACCATTCTTCAGGTTTGCCACCTTTCCAATGTTCTTGATAGTGAATAGTTCTGACAAAGCCTCATTCATACATTTCCTGAGCATGATCAATATTTTCTATGAAGGGGACAAGGTTGTCCTTTGCCTTCAACCATCAAAGCCATAGCTACAAATTCCAGTTCTTTGTACTTCACCTTATCAGCATCACTTGACTCTTCTATAGGCCTTTTTATTTTTCCTTTGACTAAATCCAAGACCTTGTTCTTTTTGAGGATGATGTCAATCCTCTTCTTCCAAGACGTATAATTTGAAGCTCCTTCAAGCATGTTTTCTCCTTTGATAGTGTTAGACATTTTTCTTGAAGATAGTGAAGTCTTCTTTCTTCTAGTGAACTCCTTCCTTGATCAAGTCCTTGAGACTGCCTTTTTCTTCTTCTTTCACCAAAGCTTTGATACCATGTTAGAGAATCAGAAAGGCAGAAAGATCCTCTTGTTCTTGATCATTTACTTGTGATCTTCTTTAGTTCTTATTATGTTCTTCTTATTAGTTCATCAAGCAAATATCAAAGCAAATGCACATAGATCAAGGACACCAGATGTAGGCCAGTAGCCTGGGAAAAACCCTCCTTGAGGGGAAAACCCAGTCAATAAATTCTTCCTTTCAATAGTATTATTTGAGACATTCACCCTAGACCAAGACCAGACCTTTCCTCCACACCAAGTTAGCCTTCCAGAATTTCGACCCATTTCCAACAACTTCAACTATGCAGTGGTTCTGGCATCAACAAAACTTGGAAGACTTAGATCTTCCAATCTAGAGCCTGAAACAAAGAGAGAGAGGCACCAAAATTTCGTTTTTCTTCTTCTCCTTAGACTTCCCAAAACTTGCACTTCTTTCGGCTTCCCAGCAACAGACTTCGAACTTCTTCACGGTTACAAGAGATATCGAACTGCTTGAGAGAATGTCCTCCAAATGATTTTGAATTGCTTCCTTTTATAGGCTCTAGGTGAGGTCGAGTAGGTGTCTCTTGGGCCTACATGAGCCGACATGATATCTTCTAGGCCGACTTGGTGTGGAGGTCACATAATTCATATTTGACTCAATAATAAACCTTTTTACATGATTCGAAAGCCCAAGAAGGGTCTCTTTAAATGTACAATGACTCTATTAACTTAGAATAAATCCTAGAAATCCTCAATGGAGACTTTGACCTAAAACATGGTGACCCAAGCATGAAACCCATGCTTTAATAAGTCACAATAGTAATAATAATAATAATTATTTTCTTTATTCTTTTGACAAGTACATTACATGATGACTCAAATACATTAAATGAAGACCGAACCTAGTTACAATTTCTAACACCTATTAGGTGTTTCCAACCCCCGAGGGGAAGTAACATTTCCTTAGTCCACCTTTCAACCAATAGGAGTTAGTGAATAATGATGGTATGAAGGGCAAAAGACTTCATGGCCAAGTGCCATGGTTAAAGGGATCAACATGACGGGGATCCACATCCTGAGTGTATAGATGTGGGGAGGGAGCAATCGTGGATGCATGAGTTACAAACTCGGCCTTTGTTTTTCCACCCCTCTTCTGCACCTTTTACTTTTGCCTGATTTTTCTTTGTATTATTGCTGGTAGCTCAAAGGGTTAGCCCTTGCTTTGTATGATGTATAGCAGTTGTATTACCACTTAATGATGAGGCAACTCATTGCCCATCAGGGTTGGAACATGCAAGGGTTTCTTTTATGATGAATAGGAGCAACATGTGCTCAGGAACTGGGTGATGGCCATAACGAGTGAAGTAGAGCTCATGCTAGGCTTTTGCCCACATGCTAATGTGTATGTCCTAGCCATCTTTTGCATTTTGACATTCTTTTGTTTTATTTTGTGGCCACACTATGCTCTTTCCTTTTCTTTTAGCTGCATCAACCTCCCAAAGCAAAGTTTCAGGCCCTACCCAGGGATGTGGATGTATGGGTGCCAAATACCAAAGAACCAATGGTTAGTTGAACCTGAAGAATGGAGGTGGAATTTGGGCTTGTAATGTAAAATGAAAAGTGATAAGTATGGAATAGGGATAGATGGAACACACTATCTCTATCATGGCTTCCCAAGTAGTGCCCTTTCTATACCCATTGGGTCATTAGGAGAGGTCCCATTGGACTAGAGTCTAGGACCGAAGATTAACCCCTCCCACTTGAGGTGAGGGAATTCTATACCCATTGGGTCATTAGGAGAGGTCCCATTTGACTAGGACCGAAGATTAACCCCTCCCACTTGAGGTGAGGGAACAAGATCATGATCAAAACCCCTCCTTCTAGGTTACCCCATAATCCATATCAAAAGCCCAAATACAAACAAGCATAAGCACACAATTGCAAAATGAATAAAGTACCTTTTGATCGGAATCTGACCTTCGTGCATGTGTTCTTTCCGGATGGTTGAGAAAATATGACTAATGCCGGTGGTGGAGATAAAATGGCACGTCATCAGCTAGTGGTGGCTGTCAAGGCCTGCATGGCTGGCCCGTTGGATGTGAAGAATGGAAGAAATTTTTTCTCCTGTAGGGTCACCCACTTTGGTGGGTAACACAACCCTCATGCATGCCTTGCATGTCACATGCAAGGTCCTACAGGCCCAAGTGGCAAAACGAGATCTTCCTATCTAAGACACCAAGCTAGAAGACCTTCCGCAGCTACAAAATTCAACAAATGGCATACTGTACACTAAATTGACTATTGTGATGCGAGTTTTGATGATTGTGCTCACTACTAGGGTTGTAGATGCTCTACATAATAGCTAATATGTTTTATTGGGCTTGTTTCATCTCTGTTACAGCTTAATTTATTTTGCATGAAGGAAAACTGTACTGTTAATTGTTTAGAGATGTAGGACTGCCAACTGGGATCTTTAAGGTTACTGTAATTTTTTTTTTCTTTCTATTTTGCAGGGGGGATGGAGCAAGTTTGCAAAAGGGAAAAGACCTCCGAGAGTCATGTATGACAGACTTTTAGCTTTAGCAGCCCATGCCCTAGCAGAGGTCAGCTTAAATTGTATTGTGTTTGTATTCAAACATGTTTATAAAGATATTAGAGACAAGGTGGGTTCAAAATAGCTTGGAATCTAAATTTCTTTTTACACTAGGGAGAGTCCAAGCCTGAGCCAGAAGAACTATGGGAAGAACCGTTTGTTCAGGCCTCTGCATGGAAGCCTTGTGCAGATAAACGCAAATTAGACTTTCGAGGTAAAATTGTATCCTCTTCATATTCAGTTCTGGTTTATTGAATTTGAATTTCTGGCTCTGAAGCTTCATTGTCTACTGCCTGTTTGATGGCCTTATGATAACCATTTCTATTACTTGGATATGCTCCTCAGTCAATAGAAGGGGTTTCTGGAACCAAGTTCAGTATTTTGTTCATATCATTCTTTGAGTTTTGCATTTGTTTGTTTTGTTAAACTTTATGTGGCTCATAACTTTGACATTCTAGTTATTTATTACATGTTTCTTTGAGTAGAACCTCCATCTCCAGAAAAGAGCACAGGATATATTTTGGTCAGTGCAAATGGAGGTCTAAATCAGCAGCGAGTAGCGGTGAGGCATTTTTCTGACCTTATATAAGTACATAATTTGGTAATGGATGCACCTTTCATCCATTTGCACATGCATATGCCAATTTGTTGGAATTACGTCATCAATTTTTGCAGAATAGCTGAACATGTTACTGATTATTATATTATTTTCTGAACTATACATTAGTCTTTCAACCCTTAAAAAACTATAATGTATGTAATTATAGGGTTAGACTAGATATTTGAATAATAAACTTCAAATGCCAGTCAAAAAAGTAATCAAGACACACATGCAACATATAATTCAATCTGAGGTAGCAAGGGGATTGTTTGAGGAAAAGATAAATTGTTCCCATGAAACTCTGTTGCCTTGTCAAAGAGTGAGCATACATTAGCTTTGCTAGTCTATGGATCCAGATACTGTACTTCATCCTTGATAAAGGACAAAGAAAGTAAACTTTTCATCCTCGCGGAAACCGATTTTTGAGGAGGGGCAGGGATGACCTAATGAGGCCTAGAGATCAAGCACCTCTCTTGCTAGGATCATCTTGAGTAAGACTTTTGACTTTGTAATGAACCATCTCTAGTAATAGACTTGAGAAGTGAGCCACCTCTCTACGCACAAGCTCTTTGTCTTCCCAAACTTGGGTTATGATCTATCAGTAGATATCAACTGTCCAAAAATCCTAAGTCCAGTTGCTGTGGGAAAACATCAAGGCTGTACCATGAGCAGGGGAAAAAGCAGATGCTATCTGTTACTATTTAGGGAAAAACCTGTTTCTATAAATGAAAATGATAAGAAATTCACATGTTCAATGATATTCCACATCATTACCAGGTTTGACATGAAGGGAGGGGTCAAATTTGTAGTCCTAAATCTTCATCAGAAACGTGTTTTACATAGTTTTGTAAAATGTGAGTGCCAAATAAAAGCCCTAGACATATTTTTTAATTTAGGGAACAGAAAAATAACAGATTTTATAGAAATATTGAAGACAAAGTCCCACAAAAAAATAACTGTTCAAACGTCAGCGTATGGTCTTACTTTGGTGGTGTTATGCATTTATTTCAACAAATTTTCCTATTAACTGTGGAAGACTAGACCATAAATAAGTATAAAAATGTTCTCTAATATTTTCAAACATAAATTTATAATATTAACATAATAAAACAATCATAAGAGTAATTGAGGTTTTATATAGGATTGCTTCACTTTTCCAAAACATTTTGTTGCATAAATGCAAACGCTTGTTTGTTACCACTTGCAAAGCCTTTGGCTGAGTCTTGCTTGATGTTTATCAATTTACTTCTCAACCTGTATTTTTCTCCATACACCTACTTGCTCCCTATTGCTTTCATGCTTGAAGGCAACTCAAGTAACTCCCCAGTGCGCTATTCATCAACAATGCATCAAACTTAACTTGCATTGCATATCTCAAAATTTGTTTTCTATGTTGGGAGACTAACACCCAAACAATGAAAGTTGAAGGTCACTAAACTGACTAAATGACTTTTATATGTAATAAAAGGTCTGATTAAATTAAGTGGCTATTATAGACTTATAAGATGCCATATTATTATTTAGTAGTTAGGTAAAGAAGGTAGCATGACTACCTAAATATGAAAATGTGATCTTCCTTATTGTATCAAATGAATCCATTTGTAATAAAATCCTATATTCCACATCTCCCTTGTACATATGTTCCTATTTTTCTGAATGATATCATAGTAGCACTAGCTTGAGCCTGTGTGTTGACGAATGCAACTAGTTTCAGTCTTCATAATTGTATTTGAGTCATGATTTAAAATATTTGTCAAAAGAAAGAAAAATAAATTTTATTAATAATAAAATTGACTTATTAAAACATGGGTTTCATGCTTGGGTCAATTATTTTTAGGTCAAAGCTTCCATTGCAGGCTTCTATGGTTTATGTCAAGTGTCCTTGCCCATGTAAAGAACCCTTCTTGTGATTTATTTGTCAAAGAAGAAATTTATTTTATTATATTTTAGGTCTTCTAGGCCTCCTCCACCAAGTCAGCCTCAAAACTGGACAAGTCAGCCTAAAATTGGGCAGCAAAATCACTATATAAAGGCAACAACTCGACCTCATTTGTCACTCACTCACAACAAGTTTGATCTGCAGTTTTTAGGCTAAGAAAAAGTGTGAATTCCAAGGAAGAAGAAGAAAGTCTTTTTCAAGCATAAGAAGTTAAAATTCTCTCTTTTTCTACACGTGTGAAGCTGTGCAGTTGTTGGAAAGGGGCCGAAATTTTGCGGTAACTGGGAGGCCGAAATTCTGCTACTGGGGGTCGAAATATTGCAACTGCGAAGTCAAATTTCCTGATTGTTGCTGGGCTGGAGCTCCTAGATAAGAAGAGACTACTATATCATCTTGGACGACTGACTTGGTGGAGGAGGAAAGTCTGTTGGTCTAGGGTCTGTGAAAATTCCTAGATCCCAACAAGTCTAAGGAATCCTACTGCAACAACTGAGTGTACTTCTCCTATTAAGTAAATTACATTACATAATTGATTCAGATCTGAATTATTGAAGCAACTACTTAAGCAACCTACACTAAAATTGATTCAGAAACAAGGAAACTAGAAAATGAAATCATTCACACATATGACACCTTTATTTTGGACTCAGTGCTTGGAAAAACCCAATGCGGGGAAACTGGTGTAGCAGATTTGAGGGTTTTATTATTATGTAGTAGCAATGTCTGAATACATCTTTGTATACCCTCAAGGGTTATTTAGTTATAGAGAGAAATACTGGCAAAAGAATTTGTGAGGATTTACCTCACTCAGTCACTGAGTTTCTGGTTGATCCGGATGAAGGAAAAACTACCTTGGACAGGCTCTGCGCAGATCCAACGTTGGAACTTCCAGCCATTGCGTCACCCTCTTCCAGGCTCAACATTAGCCCTTAGCCAAGTCGTTTTGCCTTTGTGGATGTTGAGGAACAACCTCCCTGTGCCACTTTTCGGATCCCTGCTTGTGCGTGAGCTTACACAGTCACTGCGTCAGCCCTCTTCCTTCAATGTTGGCTTGGTTAGATCTCTTTTGCCTCTCTTTGACTAATGCTTCACCGGACTGAGAAAATATCTTCCTCTCTGGATGTTATCTTTGCCCCTCATTGCTCATATCTACAGTTCGAAATTCTCAGCAAACCACGCCCCGAAAAATTCGATCTTAGATCAATTCAGTGTCTCAGTGTGTTTTCCAAATGGCCCTCAAGCCTTCCTTTATAGTCTTCTCGTTGACAAATCAACGACCCAAATTAGATGTCTAATCGATGGCTAAGATTAAAACATGACTTGATCTTCGTACTCTAGAAGATTCACTCTGTTTTATTAATGTCCTTTAATTATTTAATTTCCCTAAGTTTAGACTTAGAGTCTCCATTAAAATAAATAATTATTTTAATAAAACATTAACCGAGTGGAATTTTCACAAACGGTTTCTGGGTTCTTTGGAATATGTCTAAGCCTCCACACCAATTTTGTGACTTAGAGCACTTTCTGATGCTACAAAAATCAGCACTTTCTCTTAGCATGGAAGCTACTCTAGTAATAATACCAGCTGCATACTGCTCTATCCCTGAAGCATCCTCTGCACTGTTGAAGTCCATCAGTGTCTGCGCTGCTGCTGCCACTGTACTGTTGCCCACGATACTGCCACTATGATTGCTACATCTGTACTGTAACTCCCTCTCAAGCGCTGCATTTGCTATGCTGCTAACATTGCCACTGCTAACACTGCATCTGCACTGCAACTCAGTTTTTGAGAGAAACAACTAAAACTCACCCAAGATTGAACAAGCATTCAGTGGATGCACCTCGGTGCTAAAGAATCTGACTGCTGATAGCTATTGCGCTGTCCCTCTGATGCTCTGCGCTGTTGCTGCTCTGCACTGCGCTGCACCACTGTGCACTGCACTGCTGATGTTGCCTCTGCTCTGCGCTACTCCAAAAATTGGTGCTGCTATCGAATGCACTGTCGTCTCCATCACTCGGTTCCATCTGAATACTCCATCCCGCTATTGCTTATCATGGGCTCCTGTAGCAGGGTATGATCCATGAGGTGGGCTCCTCAAGGATCTTGCCCAACTGAAGTTCAAAGAACTACAACTCAATATCACCCCACTTCCCACTAGGAGAAGCATGGGCACTCATGGCCACCTCATCTGCCTCGATACTCGAGGCTGCAACCTTCGGGTCATGCTTCTCATCTTTGTCCTTCTTCTTCATAGGACACTGAGATGCATAGTGGCCCATTTCGCCACATCTGAAGCACTTGACCTTTGAAGCATCACGTTTTGGTTTCCGTTACGCCTGCTGTCCCTTCGATGCAAGGGTTGCGCTCTCCTCTTCCTCCATGGATTTCGATCTGCTTCCACTGTGCCATCAAGTTTGCACTTGACAAGATCTCTATTCAGCTCTTCCTCTTGAAAAGCTGACCACAAATGCTCCCAACAAGGTGACGCTGCCCGACCTAGTATGCTCTGGACAAACACTTGACACTCCTTCGTGACACTGTTAAGGGCCATCTGTACCATGGTTGCAACTGTAGGTGTAACACCTATTGCTAACAGCTGATCTCGAACCTCCTGAAACCACATAAGGTATGAAGCCACACGCTCCCCTTTCCGCATTTGGATCATACAAAGCTTCTGCTCCAAGTACAACTTCCGTTGCTCGGAAGATCCCTCATATAGGTCATTCAAAGCTACCCACATATCTCTGGCAGTATTCTTGCCAGCCAAATGTGAGACGATGTGGTCCTTGACACCATCAAGGAGCAACCTCTTCGCCTTCGCATATCAACCATGTATTTTTTGTTTTGATCCGGCTCTGTAGGTATAACTACCACGTTCTCCATGAATGCCTTCAGATCATATTCATCCAAAAGAAACATAGCACGTTCCTTCAGATCATATAGTTGGAAGAGCCCTCCAACCGATCTTGATCATGAAGACTGTGAGATGCCATATCAACCGAAAAACTGTCAAATCCGCTCCCTCTTTCTCCCCACTGCGCAGTCCTTGGCAAGCTTACGCACTCCCTGATGGAGTTGTAAGTATTGCAACTCCTCTACTACTCAGCTACTGAGAAATGCTGATTTCCTTGGTTAGGAAATCACTGAAGAAGAATTCCCTCAATATGTGTCCCTCTGATTCCTTCTGACGCTTTCTGCCCAACAACAGCTTCAGAAAACTGCATCCCTCTATCTTCTGCGTGGAGGCTCTGCGCAACTCCCTCTGACACAACAAAAACTCGAACTGGAAGTCCTACCTCTCTATCGACTCACTCAGAGAGAGACAACCTTGAAGCTTCAACCCTCCTGACTAGATCTACATAATCCCTCTAGGGATTCGTTCTGCTGCACTACAGCAAAAACGACCTTCACTTCAGAAATTAGATCTGTCCTTCCTGTTTCATATCAATGCTTTGATACCATGTGAAAATTCCTAGATCTCAACAAGTCTAAGGAATCCTACTGCAACAACTGAGTGTACTTCTCCTATTAAGTAAATTACATTACATAATTGATTCATATCTAAATTATTGAAGCAACAACTGAAGCAACCTACACTAAAATTTATTTAGAAACAAGGAAACTAGACAATGAAATCATTCACACATATGACACCTTTATTTTGGACTAAGTCCCTGGAAAAACCCAATGTGGGAAAACCGGTGCAACAGATATTAGGGTTTTATTATGCAGTAGCAATGTCTGAATACATCTCTGAATACCCTCAAGGGTTATTCAGTTACAGAGAGAAATACTGGCGGAAGAATTTGCGAGGATTTACCTCACTCAATCACTGAGTTTCCGATTGATCCGAATGAAGAAAAAATTTCCTTGGACAGGGTCTGCGTAGATCCAACGCTGTAACTTCCAGCCACTGTGTCACCCTCTTCCAGGCTCAACGTTAGCCCTCAACCAAGTCGTTTTGCCTCTGTGGATGCTGAGGAACAACCTCCCGGTGCCACTTTCTTGATCCCGTCCTCCAAAATTGATCCACCAGCAAATTCCGAAAACCCTTCCTTCTGCCTCTGCGGTGCTTCTGCGTGAGCTTACGTAGTCACTGCGTCAGCCCTCTTCCTTCAACGCTGGCTTGGCTAGATATCTTCTGCCTCTCTCTGATTGATGCTTCACCGGACCGAGAAAATCTCTTCCTCTCTAGATGCTATCTTTGCCCATCACCGCTTAGATCTCTAGTTCGAAATTCTTAGCAAACCACGCCCCAGAAATTTCGATCTTAGATCAATTCAATGTCTTAATGTTTTTTCCAAATGACCCTCAAGCCTTCCTTTATAGTCTTCTCGTTGACAAATCAACGACCTATATTATATGTCTAATCGATGGATAAGATTAAAACATGACTTGATCTTCGTTCTCTAGAAGATTCATGCTCTGTTTTATTAATGTCCTTTAATTATTTAATCTCCCTAAGTTTAGACTTAGGGTCTCCATTAAAATAATTAATTATTTCAATAAAGCATTAACCGAGTGGAATTGTCACAAACGGTTTCTGGGTTCTTTGGAATACAAGTGTCTAAGCCTCCACACCAAATTTGAGATTTAGAGCACTTTCTAATACTACAAAAATCAACAGGGTCTTGGCCCATCTCAATTTGAATTACTAAAGGAAGAGTTCTTGATTGGGTTTTTCTCTATATAGGGATTTTAGCCCTGATTGTCGGCCTACATCTAGTGTCCTTGATCTTCATGTTTTGCTTTTGATAATTGCTTGATGAAACAAAGATAAAAGAAGAACATAAGAAAGTTAATAAGAACATAAATAATATCACAGTAATCATCAACATAAGAAAATCTTTTTGCCTTTCTGATTTTCTAACATGGTATCAGAGCTAAGGTGATGAAGGAAGGAAAATGCATGTTAAAGGATCTATTGAGGAAAAAGGAGATCAAGAAAAGGGTCATTAAAAGGGACCACATAAGGAGATAAATCTACTATCTACAGAAACTATGAAAAATTCAATGAAAGGAGAAAACAAACTAGAAGGAGCCTCCAACTACAGGGCTTGGAAAAGAGGATAGACCTTATTCTTGAAAAGAACAATGTTTTGGATCTCGTTAAAGTTAATGTCAAGAATCCTACAGATGAATCAAGTGACGCATAAAAATTAAATTTTAAAGAAATTGAAATATTGGCTATGAACCTTATAGTTGATGGAGTTAAGGATAACCTAATTCCATACATATCCAACATAAATTCTGCTCAAGAAATGTATGAGGCTCTCTCCAAGTTATTCACAATCAAGAACATTGGTCAAATAGCAAGCCTCAAGAACGAACTAAGAACTGTTAAGATGACAAATGATGATATTGTTTCTTCATATTTTATAAGGATATCAAGAATCAAATAATGCACAAAGGCTATGGAGGAAACCTCAAAGGATAAACTCGAAACATGAAAGAAGCTTTGGAAGTCCATCAAGAATTGAAGTCCTACGAGGTTTGTTATACAACATCTCAAGGTATGTCTTAAATCATTGTTGTAAGGTTCTATTCATGAAAAAAGTATGTTCTTTCTCTTTTTAAATTTTGCTCTACATTACTAACATTGTTATGTCTAGGGTTTTGATTCGTAAGAGATTCTTGTTAGGGTGACTAATAATTAGATTAAATCTACCCTCATTACATTAAATTCTTATGGAACCCTAAAAGTTTCTGTATAAAACCCTAACCTAATGGTGTGTCAATATTAATTATGAAACCCTAATCTACTTAGGGTTGATGGTGAAGTCTAGAAATCCTATTTTCTTGATGTTTAGAGTTTTGGTATTGCTATAATAGAAACCCTAGTTATTTAGGGTTTGTTGTTAATTTACTGTAATCGTAGACCTTTAGGGTTTGGAAAATTACGGTTTATAAGCTAAACATTTGATTAGTCATGGTAAAATCCTAGGAATGAAACCCTAGGTATTCATATGTAGAATCAAATCCCTAGTCTGGTCAAAATTGTTGTATATCTTACTTTAATATATTTATGTCTATTTCTTAGGTTTACCTAGTAGATATTGTTGTATGCTAGTGCATGACCATAAAACCCTAGATATGTATATGCGAGCATGCTGACGTATTTATTGTTGCTCATGTTTTAGTCCATGAATTCTAGAGTTTGTAACAATGCCCTAGTAAAAGGTTTATGTTTTAGTTTTAAATGAAAATCTAGGGTTTGCAACAAGCCCTAGTAGAATCTAATATGCATAGAAGAATTGTAATTTGATTAAATTACTAATATCTAAAGGCTTTGTGTCACAAAGGTGGAATCTAGGGTTTGCAAGAATAAGAGTCTGCCATCTTGATTGAGTTACTAATATGATCTAGTGTTTATGACAATAATCCTAGCAAAAGGATGAAGTATGTTTCTCTTGTTGATTATGAACCTAACTAAGTTTAGGTATCCAAAATCTAAATGCTTCCATTATAGTAATATGATTATGATATAGTTAAATGCTTCTATATATATTTGTATTTGGTTGTACTTGCTATTGAAGGATTTGCAAGTACACAACCATCAAGATGATGAAGATGTTTCTATAAGCTTGATGAAGGAAGATGACCTTGATATCGTAAGAAAGAATGAAGCCATAAAAGGCTCTTTGATGTTATAGAAGAAGAAAGTAGTAGATCTCCCTAAGTTAAGAGGGAGCATGGTTCAAAGAAGAGTACATCTCCCAAAGAGGGAGGGCATATTATGATGGATACCTTGTAAGAAATTAGAGAATGAATAGATCTATAATATAAGAAACCGAATTCGTTGGATTGGGCCATCATGTCCTGAATCCATCGAATCCGACACAATTCGCACGGATTCGTGTCCGACAGATCGTGTCCCGATTCGGCAGACATGACGACAAAAAAAGGGGTCTGCGGGTTTTAAAAAGCCCAAGTGGGCCTCTTTTTTATCACTTTGAGTTTGGTGTGAGTGAGGAAAGGAGCAAGGAGCAAGGGAGCATTTTCAAGGAGATTCAAGCAACAGGTAAGTGCATTGTCTCTTTATTTTTTTCCATTTGGTTTGCATGTACATTTCTTTTACAAATTTGGGCATTTTTTGTTTATTTTTTTACAACATTCATGGCTCAATCAAGGGCAACAAGGAAGGGGAAAAGGAAGGTGAAGAATGTCCCCATTGGATATGCCCCTCCTGTTCCTATTTCATCAGGGTCTGCAAGTGTTCCATCTATTGGAAGTGGGGCTGCAACAATAGCTTCAAATGTTGAGGGAAGACAACAACCTCAAGATAAAAAATATCTATTGTGGCAATATGTCACAAGAGAGGCAGGGCCAGGTAGCAAGATAAAGAGAGGAGGCAATGTTGCTTGGAAATGCAGTTATTGTCACAATCATTTCATGAGCACATATTACCGTGTGAAAGCTCATTTGTTGGCTTTACCAAGTTGTGGAATTTCAACTTGTACATAGGTGTCTTTAGCAAAGAGGAAGGAAATGGAAAGAGTGACATTTGTTGGTGTGGCAAATGTGGCTGCAAAAACTAAACAAAACAAGAATGACGACCCCCTGCCATTCTTGAGGAAAAGCAGCAACAAATTCCCATTTGAGAGTTTTATTGGGGGACAAGCAGCAAAAATAAAGGCAATTGCACTTGGTCCAATGGACAAGATTTTCCAGAAAGAGAAGTGGGAAGAGCTTGATCTCACCATTGCTCTTTTTTTTTTTTTTTTTTTTAATTCTATTTTTTTTTTTTATTATTATTAGAACTTCATATCCTTCAATGTTGCACACTCACCTCTATTTATTGAGATGTGCCGAGCTCTAATTCAAGGGGCTCCATCAGGGTATGTGCCTCCTTGGTCAGAGAAGCTTAGAACCACATTGTTGACGAAGGCAAAGAAAGAGGTGGACAACATGCTTGAGCCTATTAAATCAACATGGCCAACATCTGGGTTTACATTGTTTCTGATGGATGGACAAATCCAACACGACACCCACTCATCAACTTCATGGTGTCTTCCTTGAATGGTCCAGTTTTCTTGAAATCAGTGGATGCACTTGGACAATACAAGGATGCACAATATATGGATGAGTTGTTTATTAAAGTTATTGAAGATGTAGGTGTTGATTCTTGTGTGCAAATCATCACAGATAATACACCTGTTTGCAAGGTTGTTGACATGATTTTGGAAGCTAAATATCCACAAGTATTTTGGACACCTTGCATTGTCCATACATTGAACTTAGCAATTAAATCTATTGCTTCTGATGTGCTTTGGATTGGAAGCATTATTGAGGATGCACGACATATCCGCAACTTTGTACAAAACCATACAAATGCCCTCACTATCTACAAGGAGTAAACCAATCTATCATTAAAGTATGAGGGGTTTTCGCAGTGCATTACATTAGATATCATTTTTTGGGATAAAAATGATATCTAATGTAATGCACTGCGAAAACCCCTCATACTTAAATACAAAGAGTAAAGGGAGCTCTTCTTGAATGGTTCATGAGGCACAATACTTGCTAAGGTTTTGCAAATGGGGTAGCAAGCTAAGTGGGCTTGATTGTGGGGAAAAATCCACAGTTAAGCGCGCTTGAGCCAGAGGAGTTCTGGGATGGTTGACCTCCCGGGAAGTCCTGGTTACCGGGCGCAAGCCTCGGAAGTGATGATTGACGCTATGTGATTCATTTCACTAGTTTCAATCCCACTTCTTCACCCCTGTGAGCATCACCCGATGCAATGTGTGCTAAGTGGACTATTCAAAAATCATGAGAAATTAGTCTGTTACGACTACCTCTCATGAAAATGGTCATAGATGAATGACTTATTTAACCCATTTGAACCCCAAAAAATGATATCTAATGTAATGCACTGCGAAAACCCCTCATACTTAAATACAAAGAGTAAAGGGAGCTCTTCTTGAATGGTTCATGAGGCACAATACTTGCTAAGGTTTTGCAAATGGGGTAGCAAGCTAAGTGGGCTTGATTGTGGGGAAAAAAATCCACGGTTAAGCGCATGAGCCGGAAGGAGGATTACGAGATGTGTGAGCTCACAAGAGTACGTTAAGTGCAAGCCCCAGAAGTGATGATTGACGCTATGTGATTCATTTCACTAGTTTCAATCCCACTTCTTCACCCCTGTGAGCATCACCCGATGCAATGAGTGTTAAGTGGACTATTAAAAAATCATGAGAAATTAGTCTGTTACGACTACCTCTCATGAAAATGGTTAAAACAATCTATCATTGTTGAAGATTGCAGATACACGGTTTGCCTCTTCATTCATCATGTTGAAGAGGTTGAGGGAGGTCAATACTGCTCTTGGGGCCATGACTATTTCAAAGTTTTGGTCATTTTGGAGAAAGATCGATCAAGCAGCCTCAAAAAGAGTGAAGGACACAATTTTAAATGATGCTTGATGGGAGAGGGTAGATCTACTTATTCGGATTATGGACCCTATCATTTCCTTGCTTCGATTTGTAGATACAGACCAACCCATCCTAGGAGAGGTTTATGAGGGATGAGATTCCATGATTGAGTCTGTGAGGAGCATTATTTTACAGAGTGAGTGCCCCGAGTATGAGACATCGTCAGAGGCCTTCACCATCATACACGATATTCTTGTCAGCAGATGGGACAAAAATTGAACACCTTTACATTGTTTGGCTCACTCCTTGAACCCAAAATACTACAACCATGAGTGGTTGAATGGTGGACCTTCCCGCAAATTCCCTTCTCACATGAATGGTGAAATCTCACAGGGGAGGAAAGATGCATTCGTGCGGATTTTTCAGGTTAGAGCATCCCTTGATGAGGTGGAGGATGCCTTTGCAGAGTTTTCCACTGGCACTAGTCGATTTGCAGGATGTGATGTGATTAGAGACAGGGGGGATAAGAAGCCCTATTCTTGGTGGGAAACTCATGGGGCAACAAGCCCTCCTCTATAGCAGTTAGCCATGAGGCTCCTCTCTTAGGTGACTTCATCCTCTTGTTGTGAGAGGAATTGGAGCACATATGGGAATTTGTAGTGTCTAGAAGAGCATGCTTGAACAGTCCAAGGCAGAGACAATGGTGTATGTGCACACCAACCTTCGTCTTATTTACAAGTAGAGGGACGAGTGGCTAAATGGAAAGACAAAGATGTGGGATTTTCTTTCCTGATGATATGGGTCTGGACAATAATGTTGACTTGGCATTGGCCAACTTGGATCTCAATGAGCCAGCACTAGAGCCTGTCACATTTGATGATGGTGATACTATAAAGGGGTCATCCTCACACCAGCAGATGCAGAGATGACATTGGATACATAGGAGGAGGATGCAGCAAAGAAGAGTAGTGGTGACCGTGATGATGAGAACAATGATGCTGATTATGAGGATGAGGATTGATGGCTCATGACTCATGACCTACCTACTGTGTCGAGGCTTGCAGACTTGTAGTTGTTTTGTATTTGCTATTTCTATTTGGCATTTACCATTGGCATTGTACTACCTATGTAACACATTTTGATTTTGATGACTTAATGAGAAAACTACAGTATCTTGTCTTTCTCCTATTGGATCATTGATAAATATGTCACAATTGTATTTGTAATATCAATATGTATGCATAATGTTACTTTTTATGATTGTATCTTTGTAAAAAATACATCTAGATGAAGATCTATGTTTGAATCAATGAATTTGTGTAAGAAATATCTAATCTTTAATATATATATATATATATTATTTATATATTTAAAGAAAATAATATATAACGTTTCCTGTTCCGGGGGGTCACTGTGTTCGTATCCGACACTCGAATTCGCGTGTCCTTCATGTCTGGCACTCCAATCCGCATGTCCTTCATGTCCTGTGTCCCGGTGTCAGGTGACTTAGTCTACAATATAATTGAAAGGAGAAGAAATCTTCCGACAATTTCCATAGGATTAACTTGATGATGATATAAGCAACATCTGAATGATTGAGGACCCCAAAGGTTTGTGTTTACTTCTTTGTATGTTTGAAAGTTTATTATTAATTGGGGTTTGTGTTTGTACAGGTAAATCTCTCCATAAGAAGGTCAAAGCATGCTTGGACAAGTGGATATATCTAGTTTATTAGGGAGAGTTGAAGCATCTAATGGTAGATGCTTGGGAGGACATTTGGCCGACTTGCGTGTTGATGTCTAAATCCCGAAGAGGGAGGGTGGCGTTGGTCATGGAGATACGCACCTAGATCCTTGTGTGGATGGTTAGCAAGTAACCCTGATGGTACCTAGACTGGCTGAAAGCTTGATTCCATCTTAGTCCCACTCGGATAGATAACCCTGGTCAGGTATCTAGTCCGAGGTACTGAGTGTGCCAAAAATCTTTGTAGTTCATTTTGGAGATCTTCCATGTACCTTTATATATAGGTAATTATGAATACCTCCTTAGTTAAGAGGGAGTGTTGAAGAATGTAACTAGTGTCGCTCTTCATGGTTGTACTTGAGTCATGATGTAATATATTTATCGAAAGAAAGAAAAAGAAACTTTATTAATAATAAAATTGACTTATTAAAGCATGGGTTTCATGCTTGGGTCAATTATTTTTAGATCAAAGCATCCACTGTAGGCTTCTAGGGTTTATGTCAAGTGTCCTTGTCCATGTAAAGAACCCTTCCTGGGATTTGTTTGTTAAAGAAGAAATTTATTTTATTATATTTTAGGCCTTCTAGGCTTCCTCCACTAAGTAGGCCTAAAAGTGGGCAACATAATCAATATATAAAGGCAACAATTTGACCTCATTTGTTACTCACTCACAACAAGTTTGATCTGCAGTTTCTGGGCTAAGAAAAAGTGTGAATTCCAAGGAAGAAGAAGACAAAGGATAACGAAGAAGGAAGTCTTTCTCAAGCATAAGAAGTCGAAATTCTCTCTCTTTTCCACATGTGTGACGCCGTGCAATTGCTGGAAAGGGGCTGAAATTTTGCAGTAACTGGGAGGCCGAAATTCTGCTGCTGGGGGTCGAAATACTGCAACTGGGAAGTTGAATTTTTGGATTTTTTCCAGGTTGGAGTTGCTAGATAAGAAGAGACTACTATATCATCTTATAAGACTGACTTGGTGGAGTAGGAAAGTTTGTTGGTCTAGGGTCTTGGTCCATCTCAATTTGAATTACTTAAGGAAGAGTTCTTGACTGGGTTTTCCCCTATATAGGGGTTTTAGCCTTGGCTGTCCGCCTACATCTGGTGTCCCTAATCTTCATGTTTTTCTTTTGATAATTACTTGATGAAACGAAGATTAAAGAAGAACATAAGAAAGTTTATAAGAACATAAAGAATATCAAAAGTAATTATCAACATAAGAAAATCTTTCCGCCTTTCCGATTTTCCAAAATTGTGGACTAAGTGGAGAGATTGAGATTCGAGTTAGAGAATTGGAGTAGATTTCTTAAGGTCATGAAGAATATATTAAGAAGGAAAGTTATAAAAAAAATATTATTGATTTTTAAAGGGCAAACATTTCCAAAGTTCAATGGTTTTATTCTTTCTAATTCAAAGAGTAAAAGAAAAGAAGAAACAACTTGATGATTGGTGCAACCTGAGAATGAAAAGAGGAGGAGAAGGGTGATGCTAGGGGTAGAAGAAGCCTAGCCGCAAAACTTTACTGACATAGAGTAGAAGCGCAACTTCAAGAGGATATGAGTGAAGACGACTATACTCGAGGAAGAAGAGTAACACAACTTAGAGAGATGAGACAACTAGACAACCTCATGACCAACATGACTCAAAGAGAAGGTATGATAAAATATTTTGCAAAATTATGAACTTTGGAACAACAAAGAAAGACCTTATTCACATGAGAGAAGAGCCCATGAGACGAAGCAAATGAAGAAAAGACATGACATAAGTAAGAGTTCTCAAACTTGCGATCAAAGAGAAGAGCCACAACATAGATAAGATAATTTATTAATATCCAATAAATGACGACAACATCAAGTCAGTGGGACTGCAAAGTACAACAATGTCAACAGAGTGTGGGAACATGCACTGACCTTTAGCACTGAGTCAATAAAACCAACATGATAGTGAGCTAACCAATAGAAAGGACAACTATGTTGCAGGGAATGTGCCACCCCTGTGTAATAGCTGTGTTTCCATAGTGAAACGTAGAAACACAACTGAAACACGCTTGAAATGTGTTTTAGTTCATATGAAACACGTTTCACATGTGGGAAATGCATTTCATACAAACTGAAACAAGTTTCCCACATGAAATTAAAATTGAAATTTTTAAGTAAAAGTGACATTTCCTTCCTTTTTATTAAATTTATAATATTGCCGTTGTTTCAGGATGTTTGAGAGTGGTTCCAACCTCATTGGACTTCAAATGGAGAAAGTAGAATTTCATATCTTATTCAAAATTCAACAAACTTAACAGAGTTCAGGATTTCAGGATTGGTAGTGTTGTTGCAAAATCTAGTAGGCCTTGTGAGTGGCTAGACCTTGTAACAACAATGAGGAGATATTGCCACTATCATCTCAACAATTCTCCTCGTGCTCTTTAGTGGATTTTCACCACAAGGGAAGCTTCCTAGTATTCACCTACAAGGATGCTTTAAGTGTAGGGCTCATAGTGATGAAAATAGACTAAGTGAAGACACTATATGTTGGACATGGCTCAATTCTTTTTGGTGAGGGAGCAATGTATCATGCACTTGGGCTAGATAAAGACTTATATAAACTAGGGTTTATTTATAAGCAACAATAAGGGAATACCTAGTTATATAATAGTCAAGGAAAAGGGTTTGCTAGAAAATTAGATCAACAAAGCAATAGAACAAACCCTCAAAATAGGCTCCAAGTTTCGAAGGCACAAAATCGACTAGGAAAAGACGATGTCAACCCTCTAAAGGGAAGATTTACCACTAGTGAAGCTTGATTTTGCATTTAAAAGGTAAAGGCAGATAAATCTTAGATATTCATTCACAAACATACATCCACAAGAGCCTTATAATCAATTCAGCACTAGGAAAATGTCCTAGTGGCTTGCCTTAAAAAGCCTAGGAAAAATAAAACGAAGGAATATATTAATTTTTGGAGGTTTTTGATCAACACAAAATTCACCGGTGCCTAATGCTACTTGGGTGGTGGAGTCATAGGGAAAATTTTAGAGATAAATGACATGATTGGAGTAAGGGGGAAAATATTTGTTTTCCACTTTATAAAACCTTATCTTTTTTATGAGGGGAGAAATTAAATAGGAGATGCAAACTAGGAGTTCCATGGGTTTCAAGGAAAAAAATATTTAACATGCAAAATTTAACCAAGATTTCCCACAAATAATATGCTTTTAGTCATGGATCATAGAAAACCCCTAGCATTAGTTCATTTACATGTAAAACAATAAAAATCAGTAATTAACTTATAATTTCTTCCATGAAATTTTTTTCTTTCAATCCCAAAAAGACATCAATACAAAAGGCAATCTCCAATAGAAAATGCTCCATTAAAGTCACATCTCCACAAGTAGTGAAATAGACAAAAGCTAAATCGTCCCTAGAAGAGACGACCAAAATCTCTAGTGTAATGATGAAATGAATGTTGATTTTTGGGTAGCATCAGATGCGGTCTAGCTCCGAAATTTTGTGGAGGGGCTAGAACACATGAGATCTCCAAGACCCATAAATCGTTTGGAGAAATTCCGCCCGCAGTTCATCTTATTCAAATAATTAATTATTTTTAATGGAACCTAAGTTAAAACTTAGGAAGTTAAAATAATTAAAGTGAATTAATGTAAATGTGGGCGAGAAGCTTCTAAATGACGAGGATCAGGTCTGTTTTAATCTTAGCTGTTCATTAAAGATTTGATCACAACCGTTGATCTCTCAACAGGAAAAGTATAAAGGAAGGCTTAAGGGTCAGTTGGAGAACACATACATGGAGTGAATCTTGAGATTGAATATGGAATAGTGCTCGAACGAAGATAAGGTCTAAGTGATTCAGTGCAGTGAGGGGCAAATTATTGGTCGAAGCATCTTCTCTGGGACCAATAGTACATAGCAGAGAGGCAGTAGAGACCAGTGTTGATAATATCAACGATATTTCGCGAAATATCGCGATATTTTCAAGGAAACGATATTTCGGCTTGAAAATATTGCGATATTTTCAGATTTGAAAATATTGCAATATTTTGAAAATATCGGCAAAATATCACGATATTTTCAAAATATTGGCTAAATATCGCCAAATTTTGAAAATATTGGCTAATTTTTAAAAATCTGAAAAATGATTTTTATGGTTGCCGATATTTGCCGATATTTTTGTCGATATTGATGATAAGGTGTTTTGTAGATCCTCGCCGATATTTTGCCGATATCGATATTATCAACACTGGTAGAGACAGCAGAGGAAGCAGCACAACCACCAGGAGAGGTGACGCAATCCCCAGAAGGGGCGACGCAGGGCTCACGCAGGGACTGTGTAGTGTTTCCAAGAGACAATCCAAGTTTTGCTGGAGATTGGGGTTTCTGAGCCTGGAGGGCTGAAATTTGATTTTCTGAGAAGCAGATCGATTCAGAGAGGAGGTGACGCAATCCTCAGCCATCCCCACGCAAGCCTACGCATCAACTACGCAAAGGAAGCGTAGAGGGAGTTGGGGTTTCGCCAGTTCAAATTCGGATCAGCTGGGACTTGCAAGCTGAGGTAAAACTCACTAATTTTTGTTTGCTGTGAATTCTCTGTACTGGATAACCAACAAGGCATCTAGAGATTGTACTCAGAAAGCTGCTGCTTAATAATAAAAACCCTCAGATAAGCTGCACTGGTTTTCCCGCATTGGGTTTTTCCGGGTACGTTTACTCCAAAAATAAGTGTGTCCTTTGTGTGATTGTCTCATCTTATTTTTCAGTACTTGATCTGTATATTGGTGTAGACTGCAGTGTATTTGCATTAATGTTTACTAAAGAATTCTGTAAATAACTTTTTAATTGAAGAACACAAAAGGAAATGCAAATCAATTAACTACAATAGGATTTCTGGTTGTTAGATTCAGAAATTTTCACATAGTATTAGAGCGAATGCAGATCAAGTAGGACTACAACCATCAGTGAAAGGATAGAGGAAATTGGTTGTAGGAAAGTAGCTGTCCCAAGGGACAACGCAGTTCTAGGTCAGAGAGGCAGAGGAAGGGTGACACAGCCACCAAGGAAGGCTCACCAAGAGCTTGCATCAACCTGCTAGGGTGACGCTATAGTTGCAGACGACAACGCAGTGATTGTTGGGTCGACGTAGAGGCTATTGAGTCTCATTTTTTCCAGTTGTTGTGGCTGGAGGTGCAGTACAAATTCTATCTGGAGTTGCTAGTGGGACGCTGATTCTATTGGTGCAGAACAATGTCTAGTGGGGCAGAAGCAGAGAGAATCGGTTCCTCAGGAGATTTCTTGCCAAAAAGTCTAGATCCAGTGTTGACCAACAACAAAGAGAGGGGTGCTTTGACATTTGTTGGCAGAAGGATTTCCGTAAAGGAAATTGACATTTAGAGGGAGCTTGTTCCTTAGAGGATTTCTAGTGCCAAAGGAATCTAGATCCGAGTTTTGCTGGGGCAGCAGCGAAAGAGGGAGAAAGGAACTTGTTTGACATTCAATTGAGTAGAGATGGCCGCGAGTGGACTAAGGGATCATGACAAGTTGGATGGAGCATCCAACTTTGTCATCTAGAAGGCCAGGATCCTGGCAGTTTTGGATGAACATCGCATCAAGGATTATGCCTTGAGGACGGTTGTTGTTCCGGTTGATGTTGATCCTCTCAAGAAGTACGAGGAGGCTCAAGCGAAAGCTAAGCGCATGATCATGGACAGAGTCAAGGATCATGTTATCCCACATATTGCTGAAAGGAACACAACAAGGGAAATGTAGGTGGCCTTGACGACATTGTACGAGGGATCTTCCGTCCAGAAGAAGATGTTGCTTGAGAGTCAGCTGAGATTGTTTTAGATGCAAAAGGGAGAAGAAATCGATCCCTTCCTTATCATATTGCAAGGGATCCGAGATCAGCTAGAGGACTGCCCTGAATATAGTCATTGAAGACTGGGAAACTTTTGTCCAAAGCATTTTGGGCAGGGCTTCTCTTCCTACCTAGGAGGAGATGTGGGCAGCTCTTCGACAAGAAGATATCAAACAGTGTACCAAGGCAACCAACAAGAAAGGGATCAAAGTTAAGGAGGAGGAAGAGGAGGATGCAGCTCTTGCATCAAAGGGACAACAAGGGTAGCAGAGACAAAAGAAAAAGGATCTATTGAAGGTCTGATGATTCAGATGTGGGGAAATGGGACATTTCACCACGCAGTGCTCTCTGAAGAAGAAGGGCAAAGAAGAGAAGCTTGACTCGCAGGTTGCTCTAGCACAGGTTGATGAGGAGGATGACGATGACTGTGCCATGAGTGCTCATGCACCTCTAGAGAAGACGTGGGGTGATATGGAGCTGTAGTTGGAGCTATAGAGAGAACAAGGGGGCAGGATCCTTGAGGTGCCCAAACTCTTGGATCGCATATGGCTACGGGAGCCCTTAATGACAATAGCAGAATGACGGGAGTCAGTTGGTGCGAGGGATGATGGAGCGATAGTGGCAGAGCTAGAGTGCCAAAGTCTAAAGCAGTGCAGTGGAGTGTTGCACCAATGCGGGTGGCACAGAGCAGATACAACAACAGCGTAGTAGCATCAGAGGGTCAACGCAGATTAGCAACAGAGGAAACTTCAACATCAAGGTGCATCCAGATTGACTAGTATGTAAGGATTTGGGATGTTTTTCAGTTGCTTAAATCTTAGCAACTGAGTTGCAGTGCAACAGTTAGCAGTGGCAATGCTATGGGCAACATGATGCAACATATTGAGAGGGAGTTGCAGTACAGATGCAATAGTGACAATGATAGTGTCATGGGAAGCAGTACTGATCGCAGCAGCACAGTGGATGAGGGGGAGTAGACCGAGCATCAGCAACGCAGAGGACTGATGCCGTGGATCAGGGTGATGCTTCTGGTGAGAAGTATTGCTAGAGCACATTCCTCGCTAAGAGGGAGTGTTGATTTTTGGGTAGCATTAGATGTGCTCTAGCTCCAAAATTTTGGGGAGGGGCTAGAACACATGAGATCTCCAAGAACCAGAAATCGTTTGGGGAAATTCCGCCCGGAGTGCATCTTATTCAAACAATTAATTATTTTTAATGGAGTCTAAGTTAAAACTTCGGAAATTAAAATAATTAAAGTGAATTAATGTAAATGTGGGTGAGAAGCTTCTAAGTGACGAGGATCAAGTCTGTTTTAATCTTTAGCCATTGATTAAAGATTTGATCACAACCGTTGATCTCTCAACAGTAACAGTATAAAGGAAGGCTTGAGGATTAGTTGGAGAACACACACATGGAGTGAATCTTGAGATCGAATACAAAGCAGTGCTCAAACAAAGATAAGATCTAAATGATTCAGTGCGGTGAGGGGCAAAAACAGTTATTGGTCGGAGGATCTTCTCTGGGACCAAGAGTACATAGCAGGGAGGCAGTAGAGACAACAGAGGAATCAACGTAGCCACCAAGAGAGGTGACGCAGGCCCACGCAGGGACTGCGCAGTGTTTCCAAGAGACAGTCTGAGTTTTGCTGAAGATCGGGGCTTCTGAGCCTGGAGGGCTGAACCTTGATTTTCCAAGAGGTAGATCGATTCAGAGAGGAGGTGACGCAGTCCTCAACCATCCCCACGCAGGCCTACGCATCTACTGCGCAGAGGAAGCGCAAAGGGAGCTGGGGTTTCGCCAATTCAAATTCGGATCAATCGAGACTTGCAGGGTGAGGTAAAACTCACTATTTTTTGTCTGCCGTGAATTCTCTATACTGGATAGCGAACAAGGCATCCAAAGATTGTACTAAGAAAATTGCTGCTTAATAATAAAAACCCTTAGATCTGCTGCACTGGTTTTACTGCATTGGGTTTTTCCGGGGACGTTTAGTCCAAAAATAAGTGTGTCCTTTGTTGATTGTCTCATCTTATTTTTCAGTACTTGATCTGTATATTGGTGTAGGCTGCAGTGTATCTGCATTAATGTTTATTGAAGAATTCTGTAAATAACTTGTTAATTGAAGAACACAAGTAGGAAATGCAAATCAGTTAACTACAGCAGGATTTCTGGTTGTTAGATTTAGAAAATTTCATAATGAAAGAATGAAGGGATCCTCTATTTATATGAGGTCCATCTCTTCATTTTACAACATAATATTAGCCTACAATCCCCTACATGAGTTTAAATTTTTTCCACGACAAGCGGTTACAAGTCAACCTCATAGCTCAAAACAACAATATAATGCCATAAAATCCCACATGTGTGGGTCAATATCCTCCAAAAGCATGACATCATGCCATTTTGACTTACCCTTGTTGGGTCCTTTACACTAACCAAATAAAGCTATGTTCTCATCACCACCCTTCTTGCTGGCCTTTGACTCCATTTGAGTCTCCTGCTGGATACGATCATCCCAAAGCCTCTCAAAGTTAGAAATATTCTCGTAAGCATGAATACCTTTTTCAATTGGTTCCCTTGACGCTGGAAATCCATTCAATGTCATGTTCACTAGCTCTTCATTTATAACCTTCTCCCCAACCGCTGCAAGTTGATCACAAATCTGTGTGACCTACATAAGGTAATTGGTGACTAAGTCTGATTTGGTCAACTCTATGGATCTGAGCTTGTTTCACAATAGCATCTTCTTGTTTATGTTTTAACTTTGGTAGAGGTTAACCAAGCATTGAACATCCCTTTTGCTGTTGTATTTTTAGATACATAAGGAATTGGATGATCCTTTATGGCATCCAAGGTCATCTGCTTGGCCTTCATTTCCCTCTTGTTGTGAGATGCCAGCCACTGCAGATTTGTAGGCAGAGTCACAATGTCCTTTGCAATATCCCAAAGATCATTCTCTTGTAGTAAGAGTGTAACTCCCCACCTTCGATGATAAGAAATTCGAGGTACCATCCAATCTGTCTTCATGTTTGAGGCTAACTAGTGCCATCTTTGAGATCTACTACACAAACTCCCAAGTCTGAAAATTAGGTTTGAAACCCTCTAATTTGCTGCTCCTTTCCTTCTAAGCAACTTGATTTACTAATGCAAATCCCTGAGAATCTCAATCAGAGAAATAGTAATGATACTATGTAAAATTTCCAAGCCTTGATGATTGCTGTCCTTATGATCTTAATTAAACAGTAGATTATTGAATTTAATTAATGCAGAAATTATATTTCAGACCAGAGCATCAATCATGCAATAGTTGAAATTAAATAGCAAGCATAAAAACAGTTTCACACATACACAGGTGATTTTTCCTTCAAATTCAGCTTTTCTTTCCTTCAAAAAACTTACAAGAAAACCTCAACAGTTTTCTGAAAGCAAGGAGCTACGTGGTAAACAAAATCACCTTGAACTGAGCTGTATGACTTACTAGTGGAACAAAAAACAACAAAAACCTGTTGCACAGCTGTACACCTCTGTCTGGACTCTGTATGACTGTATGAAACTGTTCTGCATGACTATAATAACTGTACAAATCTGTATAACTGTACGAATCTGTATGGGTTTTCCCTATATGACCTTTGCTTGTCATTTGGATTCACCTATTACCAGAACCCCTGCTCGCAATCTCTCTTGATTGGTCAACTTGGTCAACTGTTCAACTATGTCGAACCCCTCTATTTTGACCCGTCTTTATACGTTTAGTTGAAACCAAAACCCTAATCTATTTTTGAGATTAATCCTAGTCAAACTCACGCATGCATGAAACATACTTTTTTAGACTTAACAACTAAATATAAGACTTTTCACCTTTTTTATTAAAGTGGATTACAAAATACAGTTACTTTTCAAAAATCAAGTTTGTTTTCGAAAACAGAATTACTTTTTGAAAATAGAATTACCTTTCGAGATATCTTGAACTACTTCTAAGTTCTCACACATTCACATTGAATGTATGCAGAAGTTCCTATGCGAACTATAATTCTCAACATCTTCTTCAGTATTAGTCTCAAATCACTTAACAAATTTAGACTTTAGTTATGTCAAATGAGCAAGAAAAGCTAGTGTAGGAAATCACCAAACAATGAAGAAATAAATAGCTGAATGTCAAGGCTACAATGATACAATTTTGGACAGTTGACAATTTCATATATATAGCAGTGTTATCGGAACTGAACCGGTTCTGAAAACCAGCCGGTCCGACCGGTTTGGAGGCAAAACCGGTTTGAACCGGCCCTCCGAACCGGAAATGACCGGTTCAGTACCGAACCGACCAGTTTCGTCACTGAACCGGCCGGTTCCGTATCGGTCCGGTTCGGACCGGTTCAGGGACTGGTTCCACCGGTTCACAAGCCTAGGCATTAAAAAAATATATTTTTTTTCTTATTTTTTTTAATTTTTATTTATTTATTTATTTGTTTTTTTAAATTATTATTTTTCCTAGTTACTAACGCTACCCTAGGCCCCCCCTAAAGCTACTTAAACACTCCCACCCCCTCTATTTCACTCACTATTTATTCGAGTCTCTTGCAATTCTTGAGTTGAGTTCAGTGAGGAGAATTCGAAGAGTTTTTTGTAGGGTTGTTCCAAGGGAGATTTTTTGCAGATTTGAAGAGCTGATTGGAGTCTTCCAGAGTTGTTGGGTTGGCAGATTTTCGAGATACTTAAATTTTTTTTTTTCCCAAAATCTTTGGGTTTTCTTCAGTGGTTTTTGCAACTGGTGGAAGATTTTTTTTATTTTGTTGGGGTTGCTACATAGTTGATTTCAAAATATTTTGGAGCTGATTTTCTCCAAAATTTTAGAGAGTAAATCAAGGGCCATGGGAATCAAGCCATAATCCCATTGTAGACTTGGATGCTACTCATTCTTCAGATGAGGATAAAGAGGATGATCAGGATGATGATTCTGATGATGATTGATGATTTGATCATTGATTTGTTGTAGTTGTAGCTTGTAGTATTGTAGGTTGTAGTATAATATTATGATCTATGATGTTATTTTGGACTATAAAGGCCTTTTAGAGCCTGCTTCTTGATGTTTGTAACATTTTTGGTTCAACGATGTTTTGCACTAAGTGCTATTTTGGTTGTATGCACTATTACTTGCTATATAAATGAGAAATTTTGCATATTTGTGTATAAATGGTTTGGATTCATATGGATGCACATGAATATATTTATTTTTTCTTTAAAATATGAATATTTTTTGTGTTTTTGGTAAGTGGTTATTTTTATTTATTTATTTTTTTTTTTTTTCCGGTTCTGGTATGATTTTGACCGATTCCCGGTCCACAAAGTTTTCCGGTTCGATGACCGGTTCGGTTCCGATAACATTGATATATAGATAAAGATGAATTTCATGTACATAACATAGCCTCCAAGGCTAGTACAATCCTCTAACTCTCCAAAACCTTAGCTAGGGAAAACCAAGAAAACCCTAGCGAACAAGGCTTTGGTAATCCCCATCCCCTTGTCCACATATCTCGGTTGGTCCTTGAACGATGCCCTGGAGGATGATCTAGCTAATAAAAAAAGAGATAAAAGCATAATATGACCACATGCAAAAGGAAATATACCACGAAATGCAAAAGATGATCAAGACAATAAATTTAGCACGTGGGCAAAAGCCAAGCATGAGCTCTACCCCTTATCATTATGGCCATCACTCTGGTTCCTAGAGCCCCCTATGAGTGCCCCCTGCATCATTAAGGAACCCATGTATGTCCCAACCTCTGGTGGGCGACGGATTGCCTCACCTTAAGGGGGTAATCACTGCTACATCATACACATTGTGTTCTCATTCCCTAGAGCCCCGAGCAATAAAATAAAAGAAAAATAAATAAAATCCAAAAGGAAAATGAAGAAGGGTGGAAAAACAAACGCTGGGGTAGCTCATGTACCACTATTGCTCCCTCTTACATTTATACACCCAAATATGTGGACATTCCTCATCATTACCACCCTTGAGCCCATAGCATTTGGCCCTGAGACTCCCGTGTCCCCATCCACCTCATTATTCTCAACATGACACGTACCAATTGAAAGATGTACCTTGGACATGTCCTTCCCTCTAGGGGCTAGGAACACCTAATTGGGTTGTTTGTTAGCCACTCCTACCTAGGGAGGTAACGCAATTACATGCTCAAAGCCTCAAATTTGGAAGGGAAACCCACCATGAAGCCTCATTTCTGCCGTTGGTTAAAAAGCTTATTCACTCAATTGCACTAATTAATTATTGTGTCTAAAGGTTAAGAGACATATTGGATCTTATACAAGATTGTAGGTGGGTTTTCATCTTGGACTTGGCCTCCCTATATGGGATCCAAGCCCTCCAAAGGATTGTGATGGCATTGTAGGGTGAGAGTTGAGAGCCTTGGGCTGTCATTCATGTAGAGCATTGATTGCTACAACATGGGATTCTTCAACACCATTATTAGCTTGTTCATTTCCCCATTTTTTCGAGAGATGATGCACTTGGACCACAATGCCCCTTCCAGCTACACATTGCACCCGACACTTGGCAACTGATCCAAGGCTTAGAGGAGGTTGTGTCTTTCCTAGCGAGACATGGGAGTGAATTTGCCATGTTTGAGCCCTCATTTATGGAGCATCAACATGATTTTGAGCCACTTGAATACCCATGGGACGCATTTTGGAGCCCCAAGCCCAAATTAGGGGTGTTGGAGATGTTTTGCAGCATATTGAGGGTGTCAACTTCTTCATCATGATTTTTGAGACCCTCTACCAAAATTCTAGCACAATAGGCCTCAATGCTAGCTTTGGAGAGCACTTCGCATGGATGACGTCATCCCTATGTGGGCTAAAATGAGAGATAAAATAATGATTAATGGTTAAGCTATCTTGGTTGGCTTGTAACCAAGGGTTTGTCACTTTATTTTTGACGTTTTAGGGGCTTGTTCATTAGGAATTTGAATTGATAACTTTTGTATAAATATATGAGACCTAGTTTCATCTCAAACCATCACACTTGGGATTTTCGCATACCTCATTAGAGAATTCAGACCTGGAATTTGAGGAGATTTTTTGGATGTTTTTTTGGGATGCACTTTGATGTTTGGATCTTTATTGCTATCTTTTTGGAGCCTCCAATATATTGTCGATGGATAGATATATTCTATGTTGTCTTGTAAGTGTATTTTTATGATGAATTATCTTGCAAATGATGTCTAATGCATGGAATTTGTTCTCATGATAAGAATTCACACTTCATTTTATTGAATATCTTTCAAAATTATAACCTTGGGAAGTTTTGCATGTGTTACTCATTGATGATGTGGAAGGAATGTTTCTAGTGGATAATGATTGCATTTAATCCATAAAACTCTATTAACTAATGCTAAATAGGGTAATAGTTGAAAGGGGTAACTAGGGCTTCCTCTTTTAGCCTCCTTGAAGGTCAATTTAGCCAATTATAAGCACCCATGACTCCATACTCCCAATGTTCTAGGCACTAATCAAGTCCCTTGGTGGTCTCACACAAATTTAAACCATAAATTTTCCTTCTTTTCTCTTCTAAAATAAGGAGGTCATCTAGGGCTTGGTGTGAAATTTCTTGAAGGGGGAATTTTTGAACTTTGTTTGGATAGAAATTTTCCTTTCTGTCTCCTCTAAAGGACCTCAATTTTGGTGGAATTCCCATGGTGGATTCTCCACAAATTTTGATGCCCTAATTGTCACATCAAGAGGGAACCCTAGAAGGTAATCCTTCAACTTAGGGATTCTTTGAAGGCAATTTATTTAGTACTTGGTGACGTAAATCATACATTGCCTTTTCTCTCATGTACCTTGACCTTGGATGTACCCTTTTCTCATGTTAAATCACACAACCCTAGTTCTTGTGTAGTTTATCTCAAAGGGATTTTTTGTGGAAAATCTTACTTGTCTCTCCCAAGGCTTACACTATTTGTTGAGCTTTCCATTGAATGAGATACCTTGCATCACTTCAAACCTATCATAAAGACATTTTTCACAGGTGAGTAATACTAGGACTCCCATTGGTGAAAATCCGAGAACAGCAGGGGACTTTGGCTGTGGTGACAATGGGCCTCTGTCCCAAGTGTTTTTGTGCCCTCTAGCTTTTGCCTCTTCACAAAGCTTGCTAGTTTGTGTAGCAACAAATAGTACTAAGTGCGACATATGTATGTTTCTTGCTCATCCACAAAATCATACCGGAGCCCAGACTAAAGCAACCTCCGGATGTACTCTTTGTCTTCAACACCTCCTACCCAATTTGCATCTGTATAACCTTGCAACTATATATCCCCAGTTGAGACATATCTCAAGCCATAACCAACTGTACCATTCAAATACCTCAATACATGCTTTGCTGCAATTCAATGATCATATCGTGGTTCCACTTGGCACTGGCTTAAACTGTTAACTGCAAAGCAAATGTTCGGCTTGGTATTAACGAAATAAATCAGCGAGCCAATCAACTTTTGGTACATAGATGGATTTAACAAATCAGACTCATATTCTCTTAGCTTTCTCAGATTTGTCACCATGGGAGTAGGCATCTACTTGCAATCCATCATTCCAAACTTCTGCAGGGTCTTGATAATAAAGTTTCCTTGACCAACAAAGACTTCACTGGGTTTTTACCATACTTCTAGCCCCAAATAATAGTGCATCAATCCAAGATCCTTCATATCAAATTCAAAAGCTAGCTCCCTCTTACATCGAAAAATAAGGTGCTCCACACCCGACAACTACAACAAAGGTCTCATCATAGTCTTCTCCTTCTTTCTCGGAGTTTGAGAAATGTAACTAGTATCGGTCTTCATAACTGTACTTGAGTCGTGATGTATTTATCAAAAAGAAAGAAAAATAATTTTTTTTATAAAAGAAAATTTATTTTTATGAGCATGGGTTTCATGCTTTATGTATTTGTATCTAGGTGAAGCCACTGTTGAAGGCTTCTTGGCTCGTGTCTTGAGTCCAATTCAAAATGTATTAGACCCTTCTTGGGCTCCTTATGTCAAAAAAAGAAAGTCATTTTTATGTGTCTTATACTCCTCCATCAAGTCGGCTTCCACACCCTTCAAGTTGGTCTCAATCAAGCTATCAAGTCGGCCTCATATTAGAGCATCAAACCACTAGACATGAAGGAGCTATTCGACCTATTGTGTACCTCATCTACATGATATATTCAATCTGCAACTTGAAGGAAAGAAGTGTGAAGCACATGAGGAAGGCACTATTCTATGACAAGAAGAAAGGAATGCCAAGCAAAGAAAAGGAAGTTTGAAGTGGGTTACATTTTGTCACATGTGTAAAGGAACTAAGAAAATTATAGGGCCGAAGTACGAAAGTCGAGCTTCAAGATTGCAGAAGAGACTGAGATTTTTGAAGAACTGATTCAAGTTGACCTTTGAAGATTTTGACTAAAGTTTGACCTGTTCAGATGAAAAGCTGACTTGGTGGATGGAGGGAGTCTATGTTTTTGGTCAAAGGTGCAGGTTGTCTCATTTGATTTGATTCTATAGAAGAGAAGAAGAATTTTTGGGTTTTCCCCTAATATAGGGTTTTGCCCTCGCTGAGTGCCTACATCTCGTGTCCTCTTTTGTGTTTGTGATCTTCATTGTTTGGCTTTTTTCTTGATGATAAGAACATAATAATTTGAAAGAACTAATGAGCAAAACATCTCAAGAAAAATGTCAAAGAAAGAGAAATCAATTTAAGAAAACCCTAAGTTGCTGCCCTAATGGATTTCTCAACAGGAAGAACCCTCTAGACACAGATCTTGCCTTGGATTTGTCAATACTACCATCCACTGCATGCTTGATCTTGAATACCAATTTGGAGGTTACCACAGAATTTCCTTCAGGTCTTGGCGCAATCTCCCATACTTCATTCTTCTTAATCGATTGGTATTCTTCTAGCATCGCATCCTTCCAAACTTGTTGGCTAACTGCATCTTCATAAGTAGAATGTTCAGAATCAATAAGATTGGTCATCAAAGCTACATAACTAGAACACCTCTTTGGTCTCTTGCTTTCCCTGAAGGTGCCACATGGTGCTGCATGTCCTTCTGCTTCCTGCAAAGTGGATCTAAGTCGTGTTGGTCTTTTCTTTATTTTAGGAAAAACAACGAGGTCCATGTTGAGAATTTGGTGGGCATAGTTTAATTCAATTCTCTACTTGATAATTACTTGTGAGCTTACTTCTCTTTCTTAGGTCTTCTCTTTATTAGCTTATTAAGTCTTTCATCAAGTCAATTATCAAAACACAAGAGACACAAATCTAGGCTATTTAAGCCAGGGCCAAAACCTCTCCCTCTTGGAGAGGAAAACCCGCAAGTAATTCTTCTTATAGACTTTCAGTTGACAAGTACTCTTGGTTTATTTCTCCTACTTGATTTAGATTAATACAAGTTATTTTCATAAATTAGATTCAGTAAATACCGAAATAAACACAACTACAACCTACACATGCAGATCATTTACTGAATAATATGCTTACACAACAAAGTGACACATGGATTTTTGGTCATAAGTCCCCGGAAAACCCAAAGTGGGAAAACCAGTGCAACAGATATGAGGGTTTATTATTAAGTAGATTCTGAGTATAGTAAATCTGGGTTCCAGATCTAGAAAACCCAACAAAGAATAAAAGAAATCAAATCTGCAGCTAACCTGAAGTTTTAGTGCCAAATATCTGACTGATCAACACCCTCAAACGGGATTTACAGAACTCAGCCAAGATCTGGCCCTAGAAACCCTCAACGTTGCCCTTGAAGCCCCAACGTCAGCCCTGCTAGCCTCAAAATGCCACTGCACTGCTCAGAGAGGGACTGCGTAACCCCTGGAAGGGTGACACAGGCCTGACGCAGGCCTTACGCTGGCCCTGGAGACCCTCTGTGTAACTTCTGCAGCCCCCTGGAGCCTTTGCGCTGTCCTGCGTAGCTACTGCTCTACTTCTCTGTGCTGTCCTTGTTGTTGCTCCTCTGCCTCTTACTGACTCTTGCCTTTGGGATCAGATCATCCCCTTAGCCAATACTACCCCTCGCTGCAGGAAATTCCTCTAGAAATTCTTAGCAAACCCGCCCTAGAATTCTAGATCTATTCCTCAGCTTTGCAATTGTGTGTCTCCTCCAACTGACCCTCGAGCCTTTCTCTTATACTTTTTCATTCATCTCATCAACGACCGAGATTAAAACATTCATCAACGACTGAGATTAAAAGACTGCTTGATCCGTGTCTTTTAGAATCATTTCAGCACATGTGTTAATTAATTCACTTTAATTATTTAATTTTCCTAAGTTTAGACTTAGGAAATCCATTAAAATGATTAATTATTTGAATAACTTGAACACCAGCTGAAATTTCACGAAACACTTTCTGGGTTTTGGAGATCAAGTGTGTCCTAGCCCCTCCACAAAATTTAAGGGCTAGAGCACACCCGATGCTACACCAACTATACAAAATCTCAACACTCCCTCTTAGCACGGAGTGTGCTCTTAGTGTTCGGTTGTGCATCCATACCATGCTAGAAGATTTATTTTACAGATTTTTGTCTGTATGTGATAACAACTTTCTTTCCACTCCATCCATTATGCCTTCTCTGTCTTTATGTGGCCCATGCCACTATCAACGACAACATACATACTAGCTGTGACTCCCTCTCAAATTCTTGCATCATGCCTGCTCATATACTTTACTTGTACTAATTCTTGCCAACGCAACTCGATTTGCAGTAAGCAAGCCTTTGAAAGACTTACCTTGTTGTTGACAGATAAGTCACGTTGCTTTCCATCACTGAAGCTCCCTAGATGATGATTTACATTGTCCTCCTGGAGGCACTGTCATGCTACAACACTGCACTGCGTGAGCACAACCTCTCTGCGCTGCTGACTTCACGCTGTTGTTGCCACTGCATTACACTACTCCCTCTTCAACTTTTCATCTCCCTCTTCCGCTTCAATGTGGCCTTCTGCAACCATCTCCCGACTCATCCCACTACCGTCTGAAGGCTCCCGTAGCTCGTATGTGATCCAAGAGTAGGGCTGACTCAAGGATCCCACCACTATCTATAGATGCTCTACAGATCCATGTCACCCCACCTCTTCTCTCGAGGCACATGAGCACTCATGGCTGCATCATCATCAGAGCCATCTTCCTTTGCTGCTGCAACCTTGGAATCAGAAGATCCTTTTTCCTTCTTCTTAGGACAGCTGTTGGCGAAATGACCAAGATCACCACAGTTAAAGCAGCAGACCTTAGAAAGGTCCTTCTTCTTCCCTCGCTGTTTCTTTTCCCTTGATGCAAGGGCTGCATCCTCCTCCTCCCCCTTGACTTTGGCCTTTCCGCTTCCTCCTCTGATATTCTGCTGCTTGGTGACCCTCCTGATCTCTTCTTGGCAGAGGATAGCCCACATATCAGCTCAAGATGGTAACACTGCCATTCCCAGAATGCTCTTGACAAATTTTCCCAATCTTTCGAGACTACATTCAGAGCAGTCCTCACTAAGAGCTCCTCATATGGAGTAGCATCAATGCCAACTAGCTGATCTCGAATGGCTTGAAGCCTGAAGAGGAATGAATCTATCTCTTCACCCTTCATCATTTGGAACAACCAGTTCTTCGAAAGCGTTCTTTTTTGGACGGAGCCTCCTTGGTACATCGTGTCCAAGGCTACCCACATGTCATTTCCTGTAGTCTTTCCAGCAATATGAGGAATCACGTGGTCCTTGACTCCGTCTATGATCAAACGCTTAGTCCGCGCTTGATTTTCTTCATACTTCTTCAGAGGATCCGCATCGGTTGGTACAACAAGAACCTTCTCTGCATGATATTTGAGACCATACTTATCCAAAACTGAAACGATTCTGGCCCTCTAGAGAACATAGTTGGACATGTTGTCCAATCTATCTTGATCCCTCAGTCCATATCGAGCCATCTTGCTCAGATTTGACAGAAACAGTACTTCTCCCTCTGGATCTAGGTTTCTTGGTGACTAGAAACCCTCTAGTAACTGCTTCTGCTGAAGACTGATTTCCCTCTTGGAAATATTTCACCCAAACACAAACGGACAACATTCTTCGATCCTCCTGATCGAAGCTTAGATCTGTTTGGCTCAAATCTACTGAGTAACCAAGGTTACTTGGGAGCGGGAGCGGAGGCGCCATTTTTAGAAGCTTCCGGTCCGGAGCATTTTCGGGAGCGTTTATATATATTTTATATTTTGATGCATATATGTCAACAAAAACATGTAGAATGATGAATTAGACATAAAAAACATAAAAACATAGATTGAATCATTTAACATCAATCATCTAGAAGTTATAAATTTCATCAATAGCCCACGAGTGGCATGAAAACAACATATTGATGCATGAGTCTGCATAAATCAATTCGAAGTTTCAGCTTTCAAAAATTCAATATATAACATTTATCATCATTGAAATCTTATTTATCATCATTGATTTCAAATTTCAATATCTAACATTTATCATCATTGATACATATATCATTATCATCATCATTGATTCATTGATTTCAAAATTCAATATATAACATTTATCATCATTCATTCATTGATCACCATATAACTTTCATGAAGCATCATATTCATAATTCATAATGACTTGTAAACAGTAAACTTATCAATGCCAACTTCAAAGTTTCACCTTTCAAATTCAAACTTCAAACTTAAATTGTCATTAAATATATGAAATCAGAAAGAGTCAAGTTTCAACTGTTCAACTGTCAACAACAAATAAAAAAGACTAGTAAACAACAAATCTATTTTATCTGGCTGGCCCCTTGCCACGCCCATGAGAAATGTCTAATTTTTGTGAGCCACGAGGAAATGTTGGTCTTCGAGTACTCTCAGGAGTACCACGACCACGACTAGAAGGTGGAGGCTGGATCTGCAAAGGAACAATAGTGTGATATCGAGGAGTGGCACTGGCACTGGCACCCGCACTGCTACCAGTAGATGGTGGGACTGGCCCTGTGTGTGGCGGTGCTGTTGATGCTTCATCATCATCCCTATAAAGTTCTGCTTCCAATTCTTCTAGATGTAACGTGTCGTCCTCCAAATTATCATCCTCTGGGTTGTTGTCCCAGACTCTGTATGATTGATCCTCATTTGCCCGATCACAGTAATGGCTCAACAACCTCAAGTTATAATGCACATAAAACAAGCTTTCAGCTCGGTTTTCATTCAGCCTGTTTCTTCTCACATTGTGTATAAAGTTGTAGGTGCTCCAACACCTCTCTGCAGAAGAAGTGTTCACAACCTGTGAGAGAACTTTTTTAGCCAAATTTGGCAAAAGTCCCATGCCGCCATATGCTTCCCACCATGTGAGAGCATCAAATCTGTCCCTGTCTTCCATTGCATGGAAAGAACCAAAGTTAGCAGTGCAACTGAAGTATTTGCCTAATTCAAGGCGCAATCTAGCACACTCTTCCCTATCGGGTACCAACTTGTCCAATGCCTTCACGTACCCCTCTTGTACCTCTGCGGATCGTATGAGGTTTCACCCTAACCCACCTCAGTGCGGTTATTTAATAGGATGGAGATCAATATTTTGAGCGTAAGGATATATACTTAAGCATGCAATGGAACATTAGGAGTTTATTCCAACGTGCACACACAGGTCCATGAATCTGTATACAAGTTGGGATACGTATCCTTAACATCTTTTATTTGCCTTTACTTATGCTATCCATCTACTCATAAACCTCTCCAATCCTTGGTTTTATTAGTATGCGCAAACAATCATGTTATAAATGGGCTTGGTAAAGTTAAAATTTCCCTCACACGTGTCACAAACGAGAGGGGTCAGGCGGAGCCTTTTCATGTTGAAACCTTGCACATCAGCTATTGTTCTTGACTTGTCCTTTAATATTTTCGGTATGGGCTTGATACCATTAACGACCAATGACTCTCTTACCTTCAGCGCACAGGTGGGTAATAGCTGTAAATCTGAATTTTTGCTATCTTCAACAACTCAATTTGGGTAGTATACGAAAAACCCATGGTATTGCTATGATTTGTAATAAATTTTTTTCATTTTTTTACCTCTCTTGTTAAATCCATAAGCCATTTGAATTGGTGTTTGTTTTTTATGATATCATGCATCAAAAGGTTCATTGTGTGAACCAAACACCCAGAACAAAAAATGTTGGGGTATTTATCCTCAACAATTGCTCCTGCTGCCTTACAGTTAGCAGCATTATCAGTGATGACCTGTATGACATTGTATGGCCTAGTATTTTCAATTATATCAAGTAATGGTTCTGCAATGTTAATGCCGGTTTTGAATTTGTCTGAATAATCATATGCTGCCAGGAAGATTGCACCACTAACCGACATAGCCAAATCACTTATCAATGGTTTTCCTTTTACATTGGTTCATCCATCAGAGACAATGGACAACCCATGCTCATTCCACGAACTTGTAATTCTAGCCAAAGAATTGTTTATTTTAGCTTTTTCATGATCAAGGCCCACGCTTCTGGCCTTGTCATACCCAGGGCTTTTGTATCCTTTGGGGGCATCATTAATGGAAGAAACCATTTCATGCCAATAAGGTGAGCGAAGAACATTGAATGGCACCCCACATGCATATAGAAATCGGTAAACTTTTGAATCCACATCATTCCTACACCCTTTGTCCAGGAAATCGGATATGGTTCTACGCCTTAATCCAGTTCCACTGCCTCCAAAACCACTGGCATGGGTGGAAGTTGAACTTGTTTGTCCATGATGTGTTGGGCCTGAATCAACGAATCCCCTAGATCTTTTAGATGATCTCTGTAGGGCAGCCCCCTCTTCCTTCCTATATATCTCTCTCTGTGGTGCTGGCACATAAGGACAAACTTTGATTCCAATATTTTTAGTTCCATCCCCTGGCATTATCCCACAAAAGTGCCTTCTCGCACGGGTGTATGAACCATGGTATTGTTTATTGCAATGGGGGCAAATAAATTTAGTGGTTCCACCACCTTTCCCTCCTTCCATTTTCTGAACATATTTCCACAAAGGTGTCTGAGTTTGGTCTCGTTTAGTTAGGGAATCTGTGTCCTCGGGTTCTCCACTCCCCACTTCCTCCTCAGCATAATCCTCCTCCTCTTCAGGATTTTCTTCAAATCCACTATAACCCTCCTCTTCATCCTCCTCTTCTCTGATTTGCCTCTTTCTTCTACCACTCTCCAACACCATTATCACAAAGAAAGGAACCAACATGAGGAAAATCCCTAGCCATATAGCCATGATGGAAACAAGTTTCAAGTTTCAAGTTTCTAGCCTGCAAAACAAATGGAAAAATGCCAAATGGGAATAGGAAATGCAACATAGGAAAAAAAACAATTCATTTTTTAAGTTTTAAATCCAATAAAATGCAACATTCAAGAAAAATTCAAGTTTTCATTTTTAAACAATTTAACAACCTACAAATTCATCCTAGAAAATACAAAATTGGATTAGAAGGCCTACCTTTTTCTTGCAATCCTCCTGTTGCCTTGCTCTCCTTGTCTCTTTCTCTCTCTCTCAACACTCACAAAACAATAAAAACTAAAATGAAACCCCCCCCCCTATAAACAATTCGTTTTTTCACTTAAAAAAAATTGCGCGTGGTGGGAAGCGTTTTTTTTTTTTGTTATTTTTTTAAAATTTCCGGGGAGCGTTTGGGAGCGAACGCTCCCCGATCGCTTCCGGCGTTTAAAAAACACTCCCGAAGCGTTTTTTAAACGTTGGAAGCGCTCAGGGAGCGTTCGCTCCCGAGCGCTTCCTGAAACGCTCTCGAAAGGCAGGGAGCGTTTTAACAGGTTCGAAAACGCGCTCCCGAAAACGCTCCCCTCAGGAAGCGTTTTCGGGAGCGCGTTTCCGAGCGTTTCCAAAACGCTCCCACACGGAGCGTGTTTCGGAAACGGGAACGAAGGGGGTTTGAAGCTTCCCCACAACCCTATGAGTAACTGTCTTCCTCCCGCCTTTGTTAACTTAGCTAGGCACAATTCTGCACCTGCAGAATCTCCACCCCACCAGCACTGCTTCCGGATCTTGGAAAAATTCATCTGCAACTGGAGAAATGATTGGATTGCGTCTCACTGACTAGGCCAACGTAGCCTCAGCGCTGCTCATAAGTGGATTGCGTACCCCAAACTAGGTGACGTAGTCCTTACGCTGGCTTGGGAAGGGTCTGCGTAAGCCTGAAGGCCTTCTGCAACTTCAGTGTTGTCCTCTTATGGATATGTGTTCTGCTGTTGTCAAGATGCCCTTTCCGGATCTGCTGCTTCTTCTACTACCTTGGAGAAAAATATTTCTTCAGCTGATTGCTGGAGATTCAACTTGATTTGCTATCGCTCTAATACCATGTGAAAATTATACCGCAGTATCTTGGTTTATTTCTCCTACTTGATTTAGATTAATACAAGTTATTTTCAAAAATTAGATTCAGAAAATACCGAAATAAACACAACTACAACCTACACATGTAGATCATTTACTAAATAATACGCTCATACAACAAAGTGACAAATGGATTTTTGGACATAAGTCCCTGGAAAAACCAAAAGCGGGAAAACCGGTGCAGCAGACATGAAGTTTTATTATTAAGCAGATTCTGGGTACAGTAAATTTGGGTTCCAGATCTGGAGAACCCGACAGAGAATAAAAGAAATCAAATCTGCAGCTAACCTGAAGTTCTAGTGCCAAATATCTGACTGATTGACACCCTCAAACGTGATTTACAGAACTCAACTAGGATGTGGCCCTAGAAACCCTCAGCACTGCCCTGAAGCCCCAACGTCAGCCCTGCTAGCCTTAGAATGCCACTGCGCTGCCCAGAGAGGGACTACGTAACCCCTGGAAGGGTGACACAGGCCTTACGCTGGCCCTGGAGACCCTCTGCGTAACTTCTGTAGCCCCCTGGAGCCTCCGCGTTGTCTTGCGTAGCACCTACATAGCGGTTGCGCAACACCTGCGTAGCTGCTGCTCTGCTTCTCTGCGCTGTCCTTGTTGCTGTTCCTATGCCTCTTATTGACTCTTGGCTCTGGGATCAGATCATCCCCTTAGCCAATACTACCCCTCGCTGCAAGAAATTCCTCTGGAAATTCTTAGCAAACCTGCCCTAGAATTCTAGATCTATTCCTCAGCTCTGCAACTGCGTGTCTCCTCCAACTGACCCTCAAGCCTTTCTCTTATAATTTTTCATTCATCTCATCAAGGACCGAGATTAAAACATTCATCAACGACTGAGATTAAAAGACTGCTTGATCTGTGTCTTTTAGAATCATTTCAGCACATGTGTTAATTAGTTCACTTTAATTATTTAATTTTCCTAAGTTTAGACTTAGGAAATCCATTAAAATAATTAATTATTTGAATAACTTGAACACCAGATGAAATTTCACAAAACACTTTCTGGGTTTTGGAGATCAAGTGTGTCTTAGCCCTTCCACAAAATTTCAGGGCTAGAGCACACCCGATGCAACACCAACTATACAAAATCTCAACACCATGACCATGACATAGACCCTCGACCCTTATATGCCTCCAAGATCTTGTCACTGCTCTTCTCTTGGCTCCTTATGCTGATTTCCTTTTCTGCACGGTTCTGCACCAGGACTAGAGAACTTGGTCTCTAGCTGTACTCCTTCTTGTAGTCCTTGAGATAGACTCAAAACCCATTGTCACAGCTCCCTTTTCTTCACTATATCCTTCTTTGTATTATATTCCAGGATCTCATACCTAACTGTGTCAACCGTTAACTTCTTGTTGCAGTTCTGAACTGTAGTCCTAGCAGAAATACTCGAAGTGTATTAGACCCTAGACAGTAGTATAATACTTCTCCTCCTCTTCGCTGTGTATATATATGTATATACTTCAATTGTAACGTCAGACTTGTCCGAAGTAGCTAGCCCTCAAAGAATATCGGTCCATGACTACTCTTATCTTGAATGCCCTATCACATTCTCAAAAAGTATCAGATGCCAAATGATTACCCAATCCTCCATTCTATCTTCCCAGTTGAAGACTAGAATGATGTGTCTATACAAGGAATGTACTCATTCCTATACAAAGAATGTACCTAAGCTCATTCTTAGGAATTATCAAGTTTCTTCCAAGTAAAAAACTTACCATCAGGCTCCCTCTTAACCAGGCACCTGCAACAGCAATAGTGAGAGACCCAACTGCTCATGAAGAATTCCTCCCTTTGATGTCATGAATTTCTTCTTTATTGAGGAGTCTTCAACCCTGGGATAGCTTCATAGGGCACATATCATCTAAAACTTTCATCCATGAGTCATGTCATCTATCAGAAAGTGATTCATCAGTCTTTCACATTTGGTCCATCTTCATGCCATGCTGCTTTTCTTCGAACCATATTCCAAGGATCTTTCATCCTTCCATATGGTTGGCAACCCTGCATAAACTTATCTAGATAAACATATACATATGAACTTTTAAATAAAATGTTACCTCAGTGATGATCTTTCTCCATGACATCTTCTTGTAGGCATCGACATCCTTCATACAGATTGACACATCTCCTAAAGGTATGTATTGTCAAGGGTCTTCATCTTTACCGAACGATGGCTCTGGAGATGACGTAGCCATGAGCGCTCATGAACCACGAAAGTGGGGCGATCTTGATCTGTAGAGCAGCTGCAGAGTGGGGGTGGGATCCTTGAGTAGCCCAACTCTTGGATCACATACGAGCTACGGGAACCTTAAGACGGTAGCGAGACAAGTGGAGTAGTGGGTGCAAAAGATCATGGATGGAGCAGAGGCAGAGCTTGATGTTGAAAGGGAGCAGCGCAGTGCAGATGCAGCGGCAACAACACAGAGGGGCTAATGTGACTTCAGCAGCGCAGAGCAGGCTTGCTTACACAGTGCAGAAGCTGCAACAGCACAGAGGCTTTAGCAGGATAGCGTAGCGCAACAACATCTTAGGGGACTTTAGCGTAGAGGCAATGCAGAGGAGGTCTACTTATGCAGTGCAGAGCTGCAACAATCTCCAGATGTCAGCACAGAGCAACAACCAATGGAGCTTCAGTGATGAAGATGCTGCCCAACTGACTTGTCTGTCAAAGATTGGGCAAGAGAACTTCAGTTGTTTACTCTCGGCAACTGAGTTGCAGTGCAGCAGTTGGCAGCACGATGTGGCAGATTGAGAGGGACCTGCAGTACGTATGTAGCAGTGGCGGTGGTAGCATCATGGGAAGCAGTACAAAAGAGTAGCAACAACACAATGATAAAGGGCAGCAGGCCAAGCATCAACGCAGAGACCCACACCAGAGATTAGTGTAGAACTTCGGGGTGAAGTATTGTTGCTAGAGCACATTCCTCGCTAAGAGGGAGTGTTGAGATTTTGGGGTATTGGGGTAGCATCGGATGTGCTCTAGCTCTCAAACTTTGTGGATGGACTAGAGTACATGAGATCTCCAAGACCCAGAAAGCGATTTAAGAAATTCCATCCTGTTTAAGAGATATTTAATTAATTAATCTTTTTAATTAAGGACCCTAAGTCTAACATAGGAAAATTAAAAGATTAATGTTAATTAAATTAAACAAGGGATGAAAATGACTTAAGTCACACGGATCAAGCATCTTCTAATCTTAGCTGTCGATTCAAGATTAGATCACAACTGTTGATGTTTCAACGAGAAAAGTATAAGAAGAGGGCTTGGGGTTAGTTGGAGAACACACAAAGTGGCAGAGCACTGAAACTAAGCGGGAATTCTAGGGTGTGGTTTGCTAAGAATTTCAGAAGTATTTCAGCTGCAGCGAGGGGCAGTATTGGCGAGAGGGATGGTTTGATTCCAGGCCAAGAGTGCAACGAAGCCAGAGAAGTAGCAGACTGAGGCAGCGTAGACGCAGCAGCTACGCAGCTCAGCCAAGAGCCCAACAGGGGCAGCGCAAAGGCTTCAGGGGCTACACAGGCTTGATGCAGGCCCAGTAAGGGTAGTAGGAGGCCAGCAGGGCTGACGCAGGCCCAACCATGGCAATGCAGGGGCAGTGTAACCCAGTCTGGGGTGGTGCAGGCCCTTCCTGAGCAGCACAGGGGTTGACGCAGGCCATCAGGGCAGACACAGAGGGCTTTAGAGCAACTTTGGGGTTTTTGAAGACTGAAAAGGGTTGAGTTTTGTAAATCTTGTTTGAGGGTGTGGATCAGTTAGTTTTTCTACCTCCAGAACAGAGGTATAACTGCAATTTATTTATTTCTCTGTCGGGTTAACCAATTTGGTGCCTAGATTTGTTGTACTTAGATTTTGCTTACTAATAAAAACCCTCCAGCAACCAGAAGACTGGTTTTCCTTCATTGGGTTTTTCCAGGGACAGTTGTCCAGATAATCCTTGCATGTCACTTTGTCATTGTGCATGTTATTCAGTTTAGATCTGTATGTGTAGGCTACTAATGTGTTTGCTTTGATATTAATTCTAAAGATTTTTCAGATTATAGCTTAATGTAGGAGAAGTAAATCAGAAATTTAACAGTAGGATTTCTGTTTGAGCATATTCAGAAATTTACGTAGTACTGAGCTGGTACCCCATGGAGTAGGCTAGGCAGTTGGATACATCCATGGCCACATTTTAGTAGAGTCCATGGATTACCAGAGGGACACGAGGGGCAAATTGTTGCTAGGATCCAGGTGGGATTTCCCATCACATCGTAGAGTCAGTAGGTGATGGTAGTAGTTGCGCGATGGGTCTGATGTTTGGGTGCACACACATTTTCAGATCTCTATCAGAGCCCCAGACAACCTTAGTGACAGGATGGTTCGATAGGAGGGAATACACTTTTCAGGAGTTATCTCAGCATATTGACTGTGCGTGGTGTAAGAGGGTGATTTTCCTACTTCGGTAAGAGCTAGTAGGAGGAGGTGGCATCGGCAGGCCACCAGACAGGGCATTACATAGAGAAAGTGCTCTCTCATTGGTATATGGGACACTTGAGCTATGGAGGATTGGAGGAGTGATGTCATTGTCGTTGGCATGTGAGGAGTTGGGCTGCTCCGATCCTTTAAAGCAGATGGGGAGATGTAGCCCACATCATGGAGGGTTTACTAGCAGAGTGGTGGATATTTTGGCCCATGCAGGATACTATACGTTACAGGTTGGTACGATAGTAAGCACTGATACACAGGACTACACAGAATTATGTCATAAGGTCCAGTGTTATGTAGAGGGATGCAGACTGATGCGTACAAACCCAATGTTAGGCCATGACATCCAGGGGTGTGTAGACTATGCAGTGAGGAGCATGTAAGACGTAGGGGGGTGTGTTGTAGTATGTCGGACTGCGTTGTGGAGTAGAAGTGCCTCACATCGCATTGGGTACATGTGGGGAGTGACAGGTGCAGTGACACAGGAGGGATACATGACGGTACAAGATCGTATAGCCGTAGCCGTGGGTATCCGGTGGTGTACAGGGACAGGTTGCAACATACAATGGCATGTCGAGGAGTGCAAAGACACTTGGTGGTATGCAGTGACACATGATGCGACACAACGAGCTCTTGGAGCATTGCCTCCAAGGGGACATATGGACAGGGACATTAGGTGTACCATGGGATGCAACTCACCTAACATCGATGAGGATATTGTTGAGCATCTGGAGACACCATGTTTAGTGGAGATAAGGCTACGAGGGTGTCATTAGCAGATCTGAGGCAGAGAGAGTATCATCCAGAGGATTACCCTTGAGCATTCAGGTAGACTCTTGATCATACCCTTTGGGACATACACACCCATCATCCTCCAATGTTGCTCACGGTTGCGAAGTGTTTGGTTGCTGTCCTTTGACACTCCATTTAGGCAGCAGGGCATGGGAGGCTCACCCTAGGCAATTGGATGAGATGCCGCGTGTCGGAGACTCTCTAGTTGAGACACTTGGTAGGTGCATGAGTTGACAATACAAGCTTAGGGATGGTGTGGTTGATTGCCAAGGTAGCGTATATTTCACCCCTGGGCTCATATTTGAGGGACGGTGGATGGTAGACCTCGTCTACAGGAGGGTACCCAGACTCCGAGCAATGTCCAGTTGTATCATTAGGAGT